>CM054947.1:15023279-15121302 GCA_029168755.2 Tillandsia fasciculata | reverse complement strand
TTACAAAAAAAAAAAGAGGAAAAAGAAGAAAGTGAAGAAGAAAAAAAGGAGGAAAGAAAAAAGAGAAGAAAAGAAGAAAGAAAAGAGAAAAAGAAAAAAAGGAAGAAGAAAAGAAGGAATGGAAGGAGAATTCTTCTCTTCTCTTTTCTCCAATGAGGAAAAGAATGCAAAAAATTTCAATTTCTCGATTTTGCAAAATGCAAAATTTAGGAATTTGGGGTGGGGGAGGAAATGCTTAATTTGAGCTCCTCTAAAATTTAGAGAGCATTGGGCTTGTTTCCAATGTAAAATTTGCAATCCTCGACTTACCAAGTGCAAAATTGACGAATTGGGAGGAAATAGCTCAAATTGAGCTTTTTCGAAAATTTGGGGGCTTTTTGACCCCGGATTGAGTTGAGCAAGTTTCTTTTTGGCAATAGGCCATGGGATGATCATTTTTCTCCTATTTTTGTAAACCAATCAAAAAGTAGCCTTTTGATCGGGAAGATGACCAAATAGGAATTTTTCCTTAAGTTATCAAAAGGGGGATTTTAGTTTGAAATGTTTATGGATTTAGAGATTTATGAGAATCAATTGTTCATGATTTTCTCTCCTTACAATTTAGGAAAAAGTTCGAGACCGGAAGAGTGGAACTCGTCTCCTTCAAAGACCGAAAGAACACACCGAGGTGGGGGATTCTATCGAGCGAGGGTGACCTCTCCCCTTATCTTTTGCTTGTTATTAGAAGCATGTTAATAGAGTGGCTAGGACAATAATTTCATGCTTATGTAGATGTGGTTGCGGTTTATGGAAATTTGACTTAGGAGAAAACTTAGATTAGGCTCTAATGTGTGGCATTCACTATAGGATTTCACGAGTGGCATGGTTGTTTGAGTCAAATAAGCGTGTGATGGAATTAGGGCCTAAATTAGAGTTATGTCTCTACGGAAAGCATAGTTTAGTTGAGGTTAAAAATCCAGAGTATTGGAAATCCCTAGAGTGGTCATAGGGAGTCGGGTTAATATACCTACACTTTAACTTCAACTTGAGCATAATGAAAGTTAAGAATTGAGTCCAAGGGACTTATGTACCTTAAGGCATGGACCTAGGGTAAATGCATGAGTATATTAAAAAGACAAGCTAAAAGCTTAATTGCAAAGAAAGAAAAAGGGCTAAGAGGCAATGTGAGCAATGTAAGCTACAAGCTCGATTGAGATGGAAGCTAAGTGCTAAAGAGCAAAAGAAAGGCAAAGGCCTAAAAGAGCAAAGAGGCTAAATGCAAAGCAATAAAAGAGATAAAAAAAAACGAGCGCACCTACGGGGTGAAACGTGGCCCATGTTGGAGTAGCAGGCAGTGTCCCTCTCCCGGGTAGAGACCCGTTCGGGACGTTTCCCCGTAGGGCGGGGTAACACTTGCGGGTGTTATCGGCAACCTTAGAGGACTTGTCTTATGGCAGCATGTCTGCCGGGCTAGGGCCCGTTGGGCAAGTTTCTCCGAGGGTTTAGCAACTTGAATTGAAACACAAGAAAGTTAATGAAAGTAATTTGGCAAGGGACAGGTTGGTTAGTTTGGCAACCTATAGCGACATAGAGCAATGTCATGGCAAAGGTAAAAGTATTAAGCATGCTAGCTAAGATTTACAGCTTTTATTTACTGTATTTCATTCTCTATTATATTGCTTCCATTAGACTAAGCGGTGCAGGGCATTTTCTCTCGGTGGTTGAACCCACTGGGAACTTGGTTGTAGTTCTCACACCCTTTGGGTGACATCCCCACAGGTCCAGGTACATCGGGCGAGGCACGCGACAAGGGCAAGCGCCCAGCAGAGTAGCGACCTAGCAGTCTAGAGTCGCCAGCACCATTTTGGAGTTTCATTTTCTTGAGCGAACTTTTGTATGTGAGGAACAATGTAAATTCTAAATGTTTAAGTTTCAAGTTGGAAAAGAAAGAAAAAAAAAAATATGGATGTATTTTGGTATTGTAGTTCATGCTAAAAGAGAGTTGTAATATTAAACAAAAGTGTATGTCTTCGCTCAAGTATTGTACTTTCATTTCTTTTAACTACGAGTTGAATGATTGAAAGTTTTAAATTTATAGTTCTCTACTCTGATTGCTTACTCTTCCGCTATATTGAAATGATATTGTTGGATTAAACCGTTCCTTTCGGGTCTTGAAAGGTCATGCCCGATTGGCGGGTCTGTTGGCGCGCCCGAACTGTTCAAATTGACGGTCTCGGGGCGTGACACAATCGAGCTATCACTGCTATCATCCCAGCATGGATCACCGAAGTGGCTGAGAGCTACAAAGAGAGCCCCCAGGTGCAACAGGTCATTACAGAGCTACTGGTGAGCCCAGAATCGCAACCCAATTATTCCTACAGACAAGGGGTACTTAAGTACAAGGGCCGGATCTATATTGGTAACTCGGGTAATCTGAAGAGGCAGTTGTTAGATCAGATGCACGCATCCTCCCTAGGCGGGCACTCGGGCATCCACCATACTTATAAGAGACTAAAGCAACTTTTTTACTGGCCAGGGATGAAACAAGATGTGGAAAAAAAGGTGAAGGACTGTGAGACCTGCATTAAGAACAAGATCGACGGAACTCCTTACGCGGGATTGCTCCAACCCCTACAGATTCCCACACAGGCATGGCAGGAGGTTAGTATAGATTTCATAGAGGCGCTCCCTAAATCTGAGGGCAAGGACAGTATACTGGTGGTTGTGGATAGGCTCACTAAGTACGCCCATTTCATCTCACTGACTCACCCATACAGCGCCCAGGAAGTGGCTAGGCTATTTTTGGATCAAGTATATCGATTGCATAGACTGCCGAGGGGAATTGTATCGGATCGCGACAAAATCTTCACCAGCGAGCTCTGGCGAGATTGTTTTAAACTCTTGGGGGTCAAATTACAGTGAGCACGGCCTACCACCCTCAATCAGACGGGCAAACGGAAAGGGTCAACAGGTGTGTGGAGACTTACCTACGCTGTATGTGCTTTCACTGCCCAAAAAAATGGCATAAGTGGCTGTCGCTAGCCGAGTGGTGGTACAACACCAACCACCATTCATCGCTTGGGATGACTCCCTTCCAGGCCCTATATGGCCATCCCCCCCCAACTTACTCTGTGGCCAACTTGGAGTTAGAGGTGGGGCCGTCGGTGAAGGAGTGGAACCGAGAAAGGGAGAGAATGATACACTTCTGAGAGAAAGGCTCAGAGAGGCTCAACATAGGATGAAGCAAAACGCAGACCGCAAGAGAGTGGACAAAGAGTATGGAGAGGGGGAAATGGTATACCTCAAACTCCAACCTTACCGACAAAGCAGCATAGCGATAAGGCGCAGCGCCAAGCTCTCATCCAGATATTTCGGGCCCTTCAAGATCGTGGCGCGCGTCGGATCGGTAGCCTACAAGCTACAGCTTCCCGAGGGCTCGAAGGTGCACCCCGTTTTCCACGTTTCCCTCCTCAAACGCGGGGTTCCCTCAGAAGCCCAAGCGTCGCCGACGGTACCCCTGGTGGATGAAGAAGACCGCATGGTGGCGGAGCCGGAGAAAATCCTGGACCGCGGGATGGTCCGCCGAGGGAACAAGGCGATCTCGCGAGTCCTCGTTAAATGGAGCGGCTTGGGGGAAGAAGATGCAACCTGGATGGACTACTGGGCCCTCAAAAACCAGTTCCCCGATTTTGATCCTTGAGGACAAGGAGTTTTTTTAAGGGGAAGGGGGTTGTAACGAGCGCAATCTGTGGAACCCTAGAGAGTCGGAGAGGGCGAAGTAGGAGTTAGGGGAGCAAGATGGGAAGTGGGAAGAGATACACCTGACAGGATCCAGAGATGGATAGTGAAAGGGGTTCGGCAATAAGTGGCCTTAACGGGGCGGACGAGTAGCGGAGCGAACACCCGACAGAGAGGAGCCCGACTACCGGTACCCGGATGTGGAGGGCGGCCCATCTGAATCAGGCCCACAGTGGGGGCCCAATTAATAGTTATAGTAGTACAATAGTATTAGCAGTTAAGCCCAGTTTAGTAATTATTACAGCTTAGCCCAGAAAGGAGGGGCATATGTAATGTGCGAGAATTACTGAGGAAAGAATGAATGAACGAATGAAATAGTTTCTTCCAATTCTTCTCCTCCCCCTTTTCCTCTATCTCTCTATCTCTCAATCTCTCCCTCTGTCTCTCTCTTTCTTTCTCTCTCTCTCTCTCTTCTATCTCCCCCATCTTCCCAAATTCCCTCAAATTCTCATTCCTCTCAACCGAATTACCGGAATTGTCCCACGATAGCCACACCATCATTCCCGCCGCCCTACCAGTCTCAGAACCGCGTCATCCTCGACGGTTGCGACGGGTCAGGGACATTACAATTTCTCCGTCAGTTTTTTTCATATTTGTGCTCGCAAGAAGAACGAATCTTAAGACAACAGTGTTTTCGATTAATTGAGTACGAAGAACAAAAATACGTTGTAAAACAGTTCTACGCATGCTTCTGAATTAATTATTTTTAAACTTAACTTTTTAATTTTCTTTTAAAATTTCCGTAGCGTCTAATTATAAATTTTTTTATTTTATTTAATTATAAATTATTAGATAATTAATCATAATAAAATTTTTAGTGCGATTTTTTCCTGCATATATATATATATATATATATATATATATATATATATATATATATATATATATATATATATATATATATATATATATATATATATATATATTACACATTTCTAGTATTTGAATTTTAGGCCAATTCAAATATAAAGAGATCAACATTTTATGAATTTTAATTATTAGATTAAAATTCTAAATTTTTAATTTGTTTTTAAAATTTTCACCCAGTATTAGGGTTGAAAATCGAACTTGTTGTTCGTAAACCAGCTCATATTCAATTCGTTAATAAATAAGCTGAAAACGAACTGAATTTTGGTATAGCTTAGGGCCTTTTTTGCATAGATTTTGAAAAAGTAATTTCTGTATAATTGATTTTAATTTGAAAAATTAATTTTGGTTAAAAAGTATAAATGATTTTTCTGAAGTGATTTCGTAAAATTGTTAGACAAATTTTTTTTCAATTTGCAAATAATTTTTTTTTATTAAATTTATTTTAAAATAATTTAAACTTTTAATTTTAATTTTAAATTTAAATTTTCAAAAAAAATTTAAAATTGAATATGAAATAAAAATAAAAATTTAAAATTAGAATCAAATTTTAAAAAGCAGTCTTAACTATTTTTTATTTTTGGTCTCGAAAATCAAAAAAAAAAATATTTCTGTAAATTAAAATTAGATTTTGAAAACGAAATTGTGAAATGCTCTATTATAAATATGAAAAAAAAAATACGTGAAATTTTGTTTTCCATTCGTTTATACTACTCTTACACAAAAGTTGTTGCTCTATCCTTGAAAATATATTGAGACTGTGTTTGGTTCGGATATAAAGAAAGGAATAATTTTTTATTCGCTCTTTTATATCCAAACCCTAATATGATTTTCAAAGGGTGGAACAACCATTCTTTTTTCTCTCAAACAAGCTGATATGAGTTTGGAATTGTTGTTCCACTTTTTTTTTCTAGAACAAATTTATTTTCACTTAAAAACAAACTTAATTAAAGTAAATATAATTTCAATTATTATATTTATTCCTTAATTAACCTAATATTTTGACTGATTTAATTAGTTTATTAACTAATTATCTAACTATTAAATAATTAACTAATTAATTTATTAATTTTTAAATTATTTGTGGTTAATTAAATTATTAATTAACAACACGACTCATTATTAACCGGTCTTATTCCTGCTTATTCTAAAACTATATTTATATCAAAAATTCTTATTTTTAAAAATAATCTAATTTTTATCCAAAAGTAAAATTAATCTTATTTCTACTTATTCTAAAAATTATTATTTATATTTGAACCAAACGATACGTGACAAATTTAATATATAGTTTCTCGCTTCGGACTTTGAAATTAACGCCCCAACTTTCCATGGGATCAGTTCTAGCACGCTAAATCTTCTTAATTTTTTGGGTCTTGTTATCACTCAAAATGTTATAGTCGGGTTAAGCACACTCACAAGTACTAGGCGATGTGAGACTCGTCTCGCTAATTTTAGTCGACCTTATGGAAAAGCTACACTCCACCCACAATAGTTATTAGTCGGAAAGCAGCGTTCTACCTGCTATATAATCCTGGCTCAGTTGAGACTCATCTCACATTTTCGACTGGTGATTGGCTTTGAAACCAATTATAACGCCCCAACTTTTCACAGGGTCACCCATCCTAAAACTATTCTAGATCTAGCACGCTCAACCTTCTTAACTTTTTGAATCTTACTGCCGCCTAAAATATTATAGCCGAATTAATAAATTTAATCTTATTATATTATTATTTATATATATAACTAATCTAAATTTCGGAGGTGTCACGTTAAACTTTAGGGCTTCGTTTGGAAGCGGTATAAAGGGGGGATATCCCCCCTTTATACCCAAACGAGTTGGGGATATCCCCGTTTGGGGATATCCCAGCCAAACAGGAATATCCCCAAAACCCACCCTGGGATATCCCCAATCCATCCTCCCACCCATGGAATATCCCACTCTCTCTCTCCTCCCTCTCCCCCCTCTCTCTCTCTCTCTCTCTCTCTCTCTCTCTCTCTCTCTCTCTCTCGGTCCCTTCCCAAGGCAGTGCCTTGGGAAGGGGCTTTGCCTTTTTTTTTTTTTTTCGTTTTTTTTTTTTCTTTTAGCTTCAGGTTTTTTTTTTTTTTTTTTTTTTTTTTTTTAATAAAAATTTTTTAATTATAAAAAATATTAAAATTTTATATTTAAATTTTAAATATTTAAATTTTAAATTTTATACAATATTTTATAATTTTAAATTTTTTAAAAATTATTAATTTTAAAATTTATACAATATTTTTATAATTTTTTTAAATTTATATACATTTATAAATTAAAATTTTTACTCCTACATAAAATATTTAAATTTTAATTAGAATATTTAAATTTTACTTAATTTTTTTAATTAGAATATTTTAATTTTTTTAATTAGAATATTTATAAATTTATAATTTTAAAAAATAATATTAATTTTAAAATTGTAAAATTTATATAATTTTTTTATAATTTTTATAAAATTTATATAAATTTAAAAATTAAAATTTTTACTCCTACTTAAAATATTCTAATACATTCTTTAATTATCAAATTTATAATATACATAAAAGTAAAGGTCACATCGTCATTAAAACAAAAAGTCAACTTTATACCTCTTTTTCTAAAACCCCAATCCAAACACCTATTTTCTTACACCAGGTTTAAACCAGGTTTATCCCTCATTTCCAACCAAACACAATTTAGGTTTAAACCAGGTTTATCCCTTAGCTTATCCCTATACCTGGTATATCTCATTCCGGTATATCCCGCTTCCAAACGATACCTAGGAATAGTTTGAATGGAACTTAATTTGTAACACACTTTTAATTAAACTAATTAATTGTGGAGAATCCAAATCTCTTTCCAGCTCCATGAGAAAGCAAAAGCTTTTAAATTAGGAGCAAGTGCTTCTAGAGAAAGCAGATTAAAAAAAAAAAAAAAAAAAAAAAAAAGTTTAAGTGGTGGTCCACAACGTACGCAATGTGTTATGACTTTATCATGCATTATTAATGCTTGGACTTTTCAATGTTGAGGAGTATTCAAATTGATCTTAATTTATGTTGTACGTGGACTATATATAAATTCTAAATTAAAAATAAAAAAATCCTTTCAAATACTTTCATATAATTTATTCTTTTTTTTTTATTTAATATTTTATAATTTTAACGGTATTATTTAACTATAAAGTAACTTTAGTTTTCACTTTTCTTAATTTCATACACTTTGTTTGACATTTTGGTTAAACACGTCACGTGGCGTGACCACGCATGCACGTGCGTCATAAATGTTTAACAACCTATACAATAAAAAAAAATAGGTTTAAGAATAATTTTATATAATTTTATGTGCAGATATATTTTTATAAAGTTTAATTTTTTATATTTATTTTTTAAAAATTTTAAATTGTTTATATATATTTTTATTGTCAATGTACATTAGAAAATTATAATTAATCTTGATTAGTGAGTGAGATAAAATATTATACTTAATGTTGAAATTCTTGAAAATTATATTTGTAAAGACAAAATTGTTATTTTATTTATATTCCGTTAAAAGAAATATAGTTAAGTGAGTGGGGTAATTTATTTTTTTGCCCTATCAAATATTATACTTAATCATAATAATTGAATTTTTTAGAGTGATATATTTATAAGAACAAAATTAATATTTTATTTATATTTCGTAAAAAATAAGCAGTAAGCTAACGATAACAAACCAGAAAGTATATTTGAACAAATTAGAACTTTCGAAGAGATAAATATGAAAAATTAAACTTTGTAGAGATATATTTGTTAAATATGAAAAATTAAACTTTGTAGAGATATATTTGTTATTCCATATGTTTACAGAAAAATTGTATAAAATTAATCCAAAAAAAAATAATATTTAGAAAATTTTTTTCGCTGTTTAATGATGCTTAAATGTGATTCAAAATAGACTACTGTCAGTAATTAAAAGCATGGACAAACAAAAAACCATCATGTATATATATCAAACGCCATCCATATATATATATATATATATTGAAAAATTTTAAAAAAATATTATTCAATAAATTATTTTAATTTAATAGACGATGGTTTATATGATGACATTTTTTAAAGTATCCACATTTGTAATAAAATTTTCTTATAGCATTAGGACTTAATTCTTATCGTTTGGTAACGGGATAAGACAAAATTAGTTATTTTAGGGATAAATATAAAGTACAAAACTAGTGTAAAAAAGTGTTTGGAATAGTTTCTATGTTTGGTATGATAACGAGAAATAAGAGGAATAAAGCGTTTTAGTTGGGTTTGATAATAAAAAATAAGAGGAATAAAAAATTTTAGTTGGATTAAATGATCTTTTTGCCTTCAAATTTTATTATGTGATAAAACTTGTTAAATTTTAATTTCTTCCTTTTAATTAATAGATTAAAGTCTTACAAAAAAAAATGAGATAAAATCCAAATCCAAATCAAATTATATTTTATAAAAATAATATTTAATTTAACACTTCATTTGCTCTATTTTACAAATATATATATATATATATATATATATATATATATATATATATATATATATATATATATATATATTTATCATATTTTTTTTTAAAAAAAATTATCATAAAAAAAAAAGTATATGCTATTTGTTTAGTATAAATTTCATATTACTTCCCTAACTAATATATACAATTTAAATTTTTATTTGTTTGCTAGAAATAATTTTGAAAAGAAAAATATAGTGATATTTTACTATAGGAACATTAGTTCTCACTTATACCAGCAGGATTGGAATAAGATATTTTCGTAATCACTGATATATTTGGGGATAAGAGAGGAATATCCCTCTTATTCCCAAATAATTCCAAATCCAAACAGGGCAGTGTCCCCGATGGTAAAGAAGTGACGATTTACTACGCATGTGAGCAGTGTGTGATTGTTTCAATGGAAAAGCTAGCAAGAGTGTAACAAAAAACAAAAATAAAAAGATCAAGATACTCGGGATGATGCCAAAATAAAAGCTGCATATCTTTGGCTATTAGGAGCTATTTGGTTTCTCAAAAAAATATGAATAATTTTTTTAATTTTTTTTTTTTCACAAAATACTCCTTATTCAGTTTTTCATCTTTTAGGTTCCGACCAAATCTAATTTTAAATATATTATCTCAAATTCAATGAGGATGTATATACTTAATTATTTTTATATTTTTTGGAGAAACCAAAGAGTCCTAAAATCTCAAATTGTAAAGCGCTTGCTAGAGCATGAGGATGTTTGGCCCAGATTTTGCTTGGCCCAAAAAGTCCGTTTCGTTATAATTAACAATTTGAATAAATATATTATACGAACAAATGAAAATTTCAGTTTCAGAGCATGCTGCATAAGCATAAAAATTGGACCAGTAGCCCCAAAAAAAAAAAAAAAAAAAAAAAAAAAAAAAAAAGAAAGAAAAAGAAAGCAAAACTCAGCATCTATCATAAGTTTCCTTTGTAAATGTCAAAATTTACTCTTTTAAGGTTCCGTTTGTTTCGAGAACAAGACCACGAATAAGGTTTTGATGTATATTACAGTGAAGAAAAATCACAGTCAACCAATTTACGGGATGCAATAAAGAATCTTTAATTATTTTTTTTTACTTCAAAAGTACTTAAATTGTTTTATTTATTTATTTATTTGGAGCTCTCGGTCCACTAGCAGTTGGGCTCACACCACAGCCAAAAATACTTAATCTCAGTTATTATTATTAATGTCCATGTCTCATATAAACCCAATTATAATTCTATCCACATTCGATGTGGGACTATAGGGGGCGTCATACAAAGCAGATTGAGTTAGGGATAAAATTTTATATAAATTTTACCAATTCAGTTCACATCTATCAAGCTATTAAAGGAAGACCTAAATAAACATGCAAAAGTATTAGACAATCTTCACTAAATTAAATTTTTTATGTAATTTTATCTCTTATTTTACATAGAAATTAATACAAGTAGAATTAATTCACCCAACGGAGCACACAACAGATGATTGAGAGTATAAAATAAGATAAGACAAATGAATTAATACATGCTATATATCCTTGTTGTAATCAAAGAGTCAAATACACACATAGACAACTCTCTGTTACATACTCAAGTCTCAAGGAATCAAATGCATATATAATAGTTTTACACACGTAGACAAGCTCACACCTATAATTAGGAAATAAAGGACATGCTGCACTATGGCTAGCTTATTTCTCAAAAGCATATGAAGACCTTGGCAAACATCAGTACATATAACACATGCGTGTGCGTACACACAAATGCATAATTTATATTAGGAAGAGAGAGAGAGAGAGAGAGAGAGAGAGAGAGAGAGAGAGATGGTGATCACCTTGCATATGAACATTGGAGCAGAGCTGTGCTTCATAAATATCTAGCTTTCATAGGCTTCTTATAATAAGGACAATGTTTGGGGTTGAAGAGAGAAGCGTGGTGGTTGGATTCTAACCCATCCCATTGTAGCTTATCCCACCAATCCTTCTCGCAGCTAATCTTCACGGCTCTCATTGAATCAGCGTCCGACGTGCCGAAAAGAGGAAGTTTTCTGAGATTGAAACACCCCCTAATCTTGAGCTCTTTCAGTGAAGGAGCACAAATGTTTAACTTGTATATGTGTTGTAGCTTCGGAAGCTCCTGTAAATGGATGGACCTCAGTTTCGGAAGTAGCATTGGAGCATCGTCGTCGTCGTCTTTGAAAATTGTCGTTAGATCGCTGCAATAACGGATGTTGATTGTTTCCAAGTTTCGTAGCCTTGACCCTGGGGGAAGTACATATTCTAGCCTTGCACAAAACTCCAAGTAAATATGCTTCAGATGCACAAATTTAATCCTTATGTACTCTTCATAAAAATCTTTGGGCCTCGGAAGTTGGCTGAGCCATATGCTCTCCAAAGAATTAGCTGCATCCACCCCAGAGAAGATAAACTCCAAATTAGGGCACCTCTCAATGCTCAGACATTTGAGATCTCCAAATCTAATTCTCATGGTAAAATTAGATGTGTTGTCGTGAACAAATAAAGAATTAGCAAATTTCATTATTTCTGTAAATAGATATTCCTTTACTATTCGGGAACAGTCACCTCCATCAACCTCTATGTGATTATTTAGGGGCAGAGTAGGTGGCGACGGATGATGTCGACGGTGACGATCTGTCATAGTGTTTAAAACATCTGCATAACATAATGCCCATGTTATAGTAGCATTTGATTTGGTGGTAGTACCAATATTAAAGCCTCTCTGATCAATAGTTGAAGAACCCTTGATGTGGATATGAAAGAAGGTTTTTACTTCCCTTAAATCAGGAAAGGCTTCACCAAGTGACCGGAAGAGCCTAACATCCCTCACGACCACATGAGCTTGGAATGATCTTTGATCAGCATCATTTTTAAAGGACTTAAGGCAATCATCGACGTTGTCGCTGCTGTTGTAGTTATCCAAGTACAACACATCTAGTTTTGGTCCTTCATCAAGACCGACTACTTTATGGAGTAGCACACATCCCAGAAGAAGTAATTGCTTTAATTGTGGGAGTTTGGTGATATCCACCACTTTTATTGCCGTGGATGAAAGATTGAGCACCTTGAGCCCTGTCAATTCCTGTAGGTCTACGTTCTCCAACTTACGGCATCCTTGTAGGGAGAGCTTGGCGATCAGCTTAGAGTCGCTAAGGTGGAAGGACTTAAGGTTGGGCAAAGGAGCTGCTGTACTAGGGTCGACTAACTCCACCTCTTCAAGTGATGGGCAACTTTGTAGGCTGATTGTTTCAATTGTTGTAGGGAGATTGAAGTTTAGATATTGTAACCCCTTGCAATCGGTGAGAATAAGCTCTTTGAGGTTGATTGCCATTGACAGGCTCCTTGGCAAAAATTCAGTGTTGATTTGTTCTGTGAGATGGAGCACCCGGAGGTTAGGCATGAGCTCAAAGGCTTTGCCTGCTAGAAGAAACGTATCGGCATCTGAGTTGTATAAATTCAAGACCCATAATAAGCTATCAAAAAATATTGCTTGTTGTTGTTCTCGTTTTTCCTCTTGTGGTGACGAGAGAGAGGATGGATCAACAGAACATTGCTCCAGCCTAAGCATTCTCAAGTTGCGAAGAAGACGAAGGAATGATGAATTTATAGGACTTACTATGCAGCCGAGAAGGTCTAGCACTCGAATGTTGCTGAAACGGTCGAAGAAGCCGTCTGGTAGATCAACTTGGTGTGTTTTCTCAAAATGCCCAAAGAAGGATGAAACTTCAGACATGCGATATATTTTGAAGAAATCCCATGACTCTATATTTTTATTTTGAGGAGAGCGTACTGAGATCCAATGGTAACTCTCCTCCTCCAATGACAGCTCCTCCGATGATGGCTCCTCCTCCTCCTCCTCCTCTAATGACAACTTCTCTCCTATGATTAAAGTTTTCGGGGGCAACAACTCTCTTTTTTCCATCAGCTCCAAAGTGAAAAAGGGTTTCCTCCAATATTCCAGTTGATATTTGATTATTGGTCCAATCAGCGGAGCTAGTGCTCTTCCAATCTCCCAAGCCGCATCCCCTTGTAAAATTCCCTCACACACAAAATAATTGACGACAGATTCCAGTGGCCAATAATCGATTACTTCTGATTCGTTAAACGCCCTGCATAACAGCAGGCGATACCAAAAGCAGCGGAGGACTAATTGCGGGGTGGTCCGCAAGCTCCCACCGCTGCTCTCTTCAATGTAACGGACAATCTCGGCGGCCTCCTTGTACACAAGATCAAGTGCCCCAGCTTTGTTTGATGGTTCAATTTTTAGCCTGTGGTCCGCACTTGCTGACGCGGCTTCCCTGCTAATATTCACCCCAGAGGTCCACAAGACCGCATTGCGGATCCCCTGGATAATAGGAATACCCAAATTAGATAAGTCAATTAATTTGCCATTCGCAATATTGTTGCAAAGGACGAGCAGCACTCTACGACCCTCCACAGCTCTGTAGGTCTCCGTTGCGACCTTCGAAAGCAGGTCTCTTGAGCTGAATTCCACCCGGCTCCAGAAGTCGTCGTCTTCGTCTTCGTCTTGAGTACAAATTCTGTTAGGATTTGATTAGATTTGTAGTTGAGTTCTAGTTGGATTAAGATTAATATTTAAATCTTAAAGAAATAAGTTTGTTAAGATTTAAATATTAATTAGAATAGAAATCTATTTAGACTAGGATTTGAATAGCTTTTGATGTAAGCTATAAATATAGCAAATGTGCTATTATTTGACGGCGGAGGTGTTAAGATAGTCACACCCAAGATGATGATAATAGCCATGGAGGTGGTGGGGGCTAGGATTTAGCCACACCCATATAGTGGTATCCACGGCACGGTGGTGGTAATACCCATGGAGGTGGTGGGGGTTAGGATTTAGCCACATCCATAGTCTTCTAGGTCTATAGAAGACGTGGGGGTTAGGATTTAGCCACACCCATAGTCGAAGGGTGAGAGAGATTCAGGAAGGATGAGAGAGATTCAGGAGGAGGGCTAGGGTTGAAGCTACTCTATTGCAGAAGAGAAGTCTGTGTAATCGGTGTAATTTTTTTCTTGGTTAATGAATCTTATTTCACCCGCATATTTTCTTGTATTGGTTTTTCTTCTCTTTGTGGTTGTATTTGGTTCCAGTTTTTGTTGAGAGAACGGGTTTATGATAAAAATTCGATTTAATGTTTCCGCTGCGGAATCCCAACTCTAGGCGGTACCAACGCGGATTGCGGTATCGAAGCGGATTGCGGATTCAGAAAATCTGGTACCGTGGCGAGTACTGAATTTTTCCAACAAATTCAAAAAGAAACAAAATTAAATAGCCATACACAATTAAAATTTAAATAAAAATTTGAAATCTAATTCAAATTCAGATTTGAGCTAAATTTCAGGTTTTGGGGGAGGAGGGAGGTGGTGGGGGAGGAGAAGGGTTTCGGGGCATTTCGTCGAACACGTTGTGTATAGATCGAGAATGAGGAGAGACAAACAAACTTAAAAGAGTTATAAAGAGTAAGAAAGTGTGACAGAGATGGTGGACCAGAGGAAGTGATAATTGTTGCATGAACCCGGTTCATAAGCACCCTTGCCTAAGAATCTTGCATGGACTCGGTCCACCGCGTCAGATAGCTACTAGTAATCTCTTTCATATGCCAAAACTCAGCCAAAAAAATCTAAAAAAAAAAAAAAAAACACTATTTAGGTGTCAATCTTACTACCATTAAATAACAAAATTATTTTGTACCCAAATTTTTGTTTTTTGTAAAAAATATAGTACTCATAAGAGAGTGTGCATACTCTTTTCTCTGTTTAATTATATTTTTATTATTTTACTATCATTAAACCTACATTATTGTGATTAAAAAAATAAAGGTCAAAGCATTGTTAAAAAAATAAATCGCACTAAATTTGATTGTGATTAAATTATCTAACAAAATTATGAATAAATAGAATTGCAATAATACACAGTTTAAACACTAAGGTAATTCCAAAAAATTATTGAAGAATGAAGTTGAATAAAATTCATCCGGAAGCGTGCGAGTCACTGCCCTAAGGCGTATTTCCGCCCATCGTGGGAATTAATCGGTGACACCACCCCAATATACGACCGGAACTCCCCTTCTACGAGCACGACCGCGAAAGAGGTTTGACGAAATTTATTTCAACACTCGATAGTAAAAAAATATAAAAAAATAAAATTAAAATATAAATCAAATATCTCAAAAGTTTTTTTTTTTTTTTTTTTCTTCTTGTGTACGTGTATGAGTGTGTGTTTAGTAAATATGTACACAACACTATATATAGGTATAAGGTGAAAGTTGCCCAACCTTCACATCACCATAAAGATAACAATTAATAGCCCACATTGAGTATAAAAAACATTCAAAAATTAATTAAAAAATTATTAAGAATTAAATAATAATAAATAAAAATAAATTTAATAGATAAATTAAAAATTAAAAATTAATAATAAAAAAATTTATTGAAAATTTTGGAATTTTGAATTTTATTCCAACAAGCATCCTACAATACTACAAGATATTAACACATTATATTGATTCTTAAATTTTTTATAGTTTCTTTTGTTTATTATTTTTTTGAATTTGAAGTTCAATTATTTTGTTAATTTAATTATTTAGAGTTGGGATCAATCTCTATTATATCTTTTTCATCTTTTCTTTAATTAGATTTGGGAAGTACTGGAGTAAGAAAGAGGGAGCAAGAAATGGACTAATGAAGTAGGAAGCAATTCGATGAACCCGGTCTATCTATGCGTTCATGCACCGTAAATCAATAACAAATTTTTAAAAAATAATCATAATTAACCCCTAACAGATTCCATGCATTTTTTTTATCAATCTCAATGGGATATTTCCAATGAATGTGCATGGCACATAATAATTTTACCATATAAATAAGGGTGCTAACGTAAATTAAAAATATTATACTTATAAAACCACATTAATTATATTAAAGAGAAAAAGCTATAAATCACATGGGGTATGTGAAAATTTCCTTTACATTTTTAATTCTAATTCAAACATAAAATTAGGACTCTAATTCCAATTTGAATCCATAATTTTAATTTAAAATTCCAATACAAACTTAAATTCATAACATAAAACTTGATGTTGAATTCAAATTCAAAATGGCAACTTAAAATTAAATAGCAATACACAATTAAAGCTTAAATAAAAATTGAAATCTAATTCAAATTCACATTCGAACCAAATTCCAGAATTAAAATTAAATGTCCTAAGAAAATTAATTTTGCATTATTATCGAAGTAAAATTGAAAATTTTATTGTTAGCAGTTTGAATCCACCGTTAAAATTTATAAGTTGCATAAAAATTTGAATTTAAATCTGAGCACAAGTTGAACTTAAAAAGTTCATTAATTTGAACTCAAATTTTAAATTCATAGATCTAATTCAAGTGTGATTGCATTTAAAATTAATTTAGGTTTAAATCAAAATATTTTATTCAAAATCAAAATAAAAAAAATAAACTTATATTTTATATATTTTAGAATTTAAGTTAATTTTAAAATTAAATGTACAATACCAAATATAATAGAGTTTGGATATTTTCAAACTAGTTCCCATTCTATTTGAATACAATATTTTAAATTTGGCCTTCTAAGCTAGATTGGAAAAAGCATTCCACCAAAAAATTAGAGTTAGAATAGCACTCCTATATACCAAACACCCATAAGCGGTTCCATTCTTGTTATAAAAAAAAGAACAACAAAATCACATCAATTCTTATAAGAAATTCATAAAATGTCAAAAATAATTACTAAACAAGTTTTGCCCAAAAATTACACTAATAAAAAATGCTTTAAGCAAGACCTTTAAAAAATTACTTAGTAAATAAAGAATATTTAAATCTTTTATATTTTTTTACTTCAAAAGTACTTAAATTGTTTTATTTATTAATATATATGGAGCTCTCTAGAAGCAAAGCATATTGATTTAGAAAATTTTTTTTGCAAAGTATGTAAATTTTATCAATTCAATTCACATCTATCAAGCTATTAAAGAAAGACTTAAATAAACATGCAAAAGTATTAGACAACATTCACTAAATTAATTTTTTTGTGTAATTTTATCTCTTATTTTACATAAAAATTAATGCAAGTAGAATTAGTTCACACAACTGAGCAAACAACAGGTGATTGAGAGTATAAAATAAGATAAGAAAAATATTTTAATACATGCTATCCTTCTTGTCATCAAAGAGTCAAATGCACACATAAACATTTCTCTGTTACACACTCTCAAGTCTCAAGGAATCAAATGCATATTAATAGTTTTACACACGTAGACAAGCTCACACCTATAATTAGGAAATAAAGGACATGCTGCACTATGGCTAGCTTATTTCTCAAAATCATATAATAAAGACCTTGGCAAATATTAGTACATATAACACATGCGTGTGCATACACACAAATGCATAATTTATATTAAGAAGAGAGAGAGAGAGAGAGAGAGAGAGAGAGAGAGAGAGAGAGAGATCACCTTGCATATGAACATTGGAGCAGAGCTGTGCTTCATAAATATCTAGCTTTCATAGGCTTCTTATAATAAGGACAATGTTTGGGGTTGAAGAGAGAAGCGTGGTGGTTGGATTCTAACCCATCCCATTGTAGCTTATCCCACCAATCCTTCTCGCAGCTAATCTTCACGGCTCTCATTGAATCAGCGTCTGACCGGTCGAAAAGAGGAAGTTTTCTGAGATTGAAACACCCCCTAATCTTGAGCTCTTCCAGCGATGGAGCACGAATGTTATTAAGCTTGTATATGTGTTGTAGCTTCGGAAGCTCCTGTAAATGGATGGACCTCAGTTTCGGAAGTAGCATTGGAGCAGCTCCTCTTTTATCTTTAATTTTATCATCGTCGTCGTCGTCTTCATTGTCGTCGTCGTTGTCGTCGAAAATTGTCGTTAGATCGTTGCAATAACGGATGTTGATTGTTTCCAAGTTTCGTAGCCTTGACCCTGGGGGAAGTACATATTCTAGCCTTGCGCAAAACTCCAAGTAAATATGCTTCAGTTGCACAGTCCTAATGCTTCCTTCTTTATGTAAAGCTTTGAGCCTCGGAAGTTGGCTGAGCCATATGCTCTCCAAAGAATTAGCTGCATCCCCCCAAAAGAAGATAAACTTCAAATTAGGGCACCTCTCAATGCGCAGACATTTGAGATCTCCAAAGCTAAAGTTCATGGTAAAATTAGATGTGTTGTCGTGAACAAATAAAGAATTAGCAAATTTCATAATTTCTGTAAATTGATATTCCTCTACTATTCGGGAATCGTCACCTCCATCAACCTCTATGTGATTATTTAGGGGCAGAGTAGGTGGCGACGGATGATGTCGACGGTGACGATCTGTCATAGTGTTTAAAACATCTGCATAACATAATGCCGATGTTATAGTAGCATTTGATTTGGTGGTAATATTAAAGCCTCTCTCAATAGTTGAAGAACTCTTAACATGGATATGGCTGAGGGCTTCTGCTCTGCTTAAATCAGGAAAGGCATTATGAAAGGCATAACAAATTGTCCGGAAGATCCTAACATCCCTCACGACCACATGAGCTCGGAATAATCTTTGATCAGCATCATTAGTTCCCTTGGTTAAATCAGGTAAGCTTTGATTTTGAAAGGAATCAAGGCAATGATTGACGACGTCGCAAGCACTGCTGCTGTTGTAGTTATCCAAGTACAACACATCTAGTCCTGGTCGTTTCTCAAGACCGACTACTCTACGGAGTTGCTGACATCCGAGGAGAAATAATTGCTTCAATTGTGGGAGTTTGGTGATATCCACCACTTTTATTGCCGTGCATGAAAGATTGAGCACCTTGAGAACTGTTAATTCCTGTAGGTCTACGTTCTCCAACTTACGGCATCCTCGTAGGGAGAGCTTGGCGATCAGCTTAGAGTGGCTAAGGTGGAAGGACTTGAGGTTGGGCAAGGGAGCTGCTGTACTAGGGTCGACTAGCTCCACCTCTTCAAGTGATGGGCAACTTTGTAGGCTGATTGTTTCAATTGTTGCAGGGAGATTGAAGTTCAGATATTGTAACCCCTTGCAATCGGTGAGAATAAGCTCTTTGAGGTTGATTGCCATTGACAGGCTCCTTGGCAAAAATTCAGTGTTGATTTGTTCTGTGAGATGGAGCACCCGGAGGTTAGGCATGAGCTCAAAGGCTTTGCCTGCTAGAAGAAACGTATCGGCATGTGAGTTGTGTAATTTCAAGACCCATAAGCTATCAAAAAATATTGCTTGTTGTTCTCGTTTTTCCTCTTGTGGTGACGAGAGAGAGGATGGATCAACAGAACATTGCTCCAGCCTAAGCATTCTCAAGTTGCGAAGACGAAGGAATGAGGAATTTATAGGACTTACTATGCAGCCGAGAAGGTCTAGCACTCGAATGTTGCTGAAACGGTCGAAGAAGCCGTCTGGTAGATCAACTTGGTGTGTTTTCTGAAAGCCATCTGGTAGATCAGCTTCGTTTGTTTCCTCAAAATGCCCAAAGAAGGATGAAACTTTAGACATATCCGAACTGCGATATTTTTTAAAGAAATCCCATGGCTTTGGATTATTATTTTGAGAAGAGCGTACTGAGATCCAATAGTAACTCTCTTCCTCCAATGACGGCTCTTCCGATCGCGGCTCCTCCTTATCCTCCCCTATGATTAAAGTTTTCGGGGGCAACAACTCTTTTTTTTCCATCAGCTTCAAAGTGAAAAAGGATTCCTTCCAATATTGCAGTTGATATTTGATTATTGGTCCAATCAGCGGAGCTAGTGCTCTTCCAATCTCCCAAGCCGCATCCCCTTGTAAAATTCCCTCACACACAAAATACTTGACGACAGCTTCCGACGGCCGATCATCATCGAGTAGTTCTGATCGGTGGTTAAACGCTCTGCATAACAGCAGGCAATACCAAAAGCAGCGGACGACTAATTGCGGGGTGGTCCGCAAGCTCCCACCGCTGCTCTCTTCAATGTAACTGGCAATCTCGGCGGCCTCCTTGTACACAAGATCAAGTGCCTGAGCTTTGTTTGATGGTTTAATTTTTAGCATGTAGTCCGCACTTGCTGACGCGGCTTCACTGCTAATATTCATCCCAGTGGTCCACAAGACCGCATTGGGGATCCACCTGCCAATAGGAATACCCAAATCAATAGGGTCAATTAATTTGCCATTCGCAATATTGTTGCAAAAGACGAGCAGCACTTTGCAATCCCTCACAGCTTGGTAGATCTGCTCTGTTACCTCTGAAACGACATCTCTTGAGCTGAGTTCCACCCGGTAGCTGAAGTCGTCTTCTTCGTCTTCTTTGTCAAATAAGTCCGTCACCGAAGGAGGTAGATTGAGCTGCTTCGCCACCGCCCTCTGGATATCCCTGGGGTTCTGAAATGGTGCGGGCCGCACCACCTTGATCACCGTGTCAAACTCAAACTTGCCTATATTCGACTTGTTGACTTTGACCTCTTCTGCCACCTCTCGGAGTAAAGCGGTTGCCCCAACTCCCTTCCATGCCTCCACATACACCTTCCGGTTGGACCCATCGAGCAAACTTACAAGCACAATACTCTTTACCTCCTCGTAGGAGTAGAATCCATGGAAACTACTAGCCATGGCGGGGATGATGGTGGTAGTTGGTAGGTAGGTATTAATAATGGTGAATAATCCATGTATGATGGTGATGGTGAGCAGAGCATTGATTGAGCGAATGAAGAATATATTTGGTCATCATTTTCATAATAATAAGTAATTAATGATGATCATGCTCTCTCTCTGCTACATTTTAGCTTTAGCTTTAGCTCCACAAGTAATGATAATAAGACTGGAAAAGAGTAAATACACCAACATCAGTGACTCATAATCGGACATCTACGTAACACTTTTATGATTCATTCAAACAAAAAATGCAGCATCGGAGACCCCCCTCGCCTACTAAAACAATTATAATACATAACCCTTTTCATTAATTTGGGGTAAATTTCAGGTCACTACTTTGTGATTTAGGGGGGCGTTTAATTATACTAAAAAAAAATTAAAAAAATAATTTTTAATGTTTTACGTTTTATAATATTTAATTTGTAGGAAAAAAAAATAAAAATAATACTTTTTTATCAATATTTATTTATTTTTTTTTAAAAAAAATTATATTTGTTTGATTTGGTAAAAAAAATAATAAATTTAAAAAAAATTTACACAACTTAAGTTTTCATTTTTCATGAAAAAATAGCTAAAAGTAAAAACTTCAAAAATTTTCTAAATCTGTAAAAAAAATATTTTTACGTCGAACCAAACAAGCGAAAAAATAAAATATTTTTTATGCTGAAAACAATTTTCGGCTTGAATTTACGCGAACTAAACACTCCCTTATACAGTGCAATTTTATTTTGCCACACTGTAGTTCAAAAATAAATTTATATTTAACTATTTTTTAATTTAGGATGCTTTCAATTTGCGGCCCTGCTATTTACAGAGTTACACCTACAGTTTTATTTTTGTTGTAGTTAAACAAAGTATATCTTATGACTCTCAAAAAGTATTATTTTACTATCTTGTTTAAAAGCATGTCCTTATAGTAAAATAAAAGTAAAACCTACAAGATAGTTAATTATAACTATGTGAACCACAATATGGTAAAGTAAAAATAATGTGCGTGTGACATTCCAAAAGTTTCATATCGAATGCGAATGTGGATGTGTTTGAGTATATAAGAGGACATGGACACTACTAATAATAACTGATTTTAAGCATTTTGGGCTATGGTATGGACCGAACGAGTTATTATTACTAGTGGGTCGGATCGTTACATTTGGTATCAGAGCCAATAACCAGCCGGAAGTGTGCGGCGAGTCTCGGCTGAGCCTAGGTCTAGATGACAGGGCTAGCGAGACGAGTCTCACATCGCCTGGTGATCTTACGCTGTTGTGTGTGTGTTTGGGCTGACGAGAACGTCAGGCCTAAACGGGGGGCTAGTAATCAACGAGTTATTATTACTAATGGACCGGATCGTTACAGATAGACGAACAAAGTGAAGTTTTTCCTATGTTTTATGATTATAATACATTCGAACAGTAAATTTTAGTTGAATATATAAAAAAGAAAATTTAAAATGTAAATTTAGAATAACTAATTTGTGAAACGAATAAATTTGAACTATTGAGTTTTAGTATAATTTATTAATTTAATCTAAAAGCAGAATACCATAATTGAATTTATACGTAACAATACAATTATTTGTTCAGTATTAAACATTCCATATATGAGCTGCAAGGTTTTAAATACCTTTATTCTTAAATATTGCGAAATAATTTAACAAATTATAATAATATTTTAAAGAAAAAGAAAACTGAAGAATAAAGACCCACTACTAATGAATTCTATGATTGCGTGTGGTTCGGGTATAACCTATAACTGTTTATTTCAGAGATAAGTATACGTTTAAAAATAAATATGAACTAATATAATTTTGTATTTGGATGAGTATTAGATCTGCACCATATATAAGAAAAATTATGTTTGGTTTGATAAAGTTGAATAAGAAAAATAAAGAGAAAGAAATTTTTTTTAATTAACTAAATTGCTCTTAAAAAAATTATTTTAAAAAAATTAATTATAATTTGTATTATTTAAATTTAGCTTTTGTATATATAAAATTTAATTTATTAAAAATTTATAAAATTATTAAAAATTAAAGTTAAAAATTTAAAAATATATAAAATTAAACAATTTATATATTTATAATTTTAAATTTTAATTGTCTCAAAAATATGAAAAGAGGGTGCAAAAATTTTAATTTTTAAATTTATATAAATTTTAAAATTTCTATAAAAAATTTTAAAATTTTAAAATTTATATATAAAAAATTTATATAAATTTTAAAATTAAAAAATTTTAAAAAATTTTAAATTTATTAAAAATTAAAGGTACAAATTTATAAAAATTAAAAAATTAAAAATTTAAAACTTTTAATTTTAATTTTTTTAAAAAAACTAAAAATTGGAAGGATGCGAACAACTTGTCCCCAACGGAGGAACAACTTATCCCCTTAATTAGTTCATTTTCTCCTCACCTGGTTTAAAAAATTGTACTTTACCCCTTCTAGTTTATTTTTTTCACCTAAAAATTTTATATTAGATACGTGGCGAACTGAAATTTTTTTAAAAAAATCATAGGATGATAAAGTTAAAAATATGCTAAACCATAGGACAGTTTTTTGAACCACAGGGACCAAAGTGAAAATTAGTTAAACCACAAAAGAACAAAATGCTACTTTTTGAACCATATGGAGGCAAAATGAAAATAAACTATACCATATGGGGGTAATTTGAAGTTTAACCTATCAATTATTCTGGTTAAGATTTAGAATTTTATATTTAGTTTGTATAAAAAAAATTTAAAAAAAATATTGATAAAGTATCTCCGTATAAATAAGTAAGGAACTAATAATAAAAATAATTTTGGCCTGATTAATGCTAATTTATCATATCTAGTTTTTGTAATTAAAAAACTTATAACAAGAAACTTATTAAAGCAATTTTATAAACTTTGGGGGCTGTGGATGCTACCCGGTCCGTTCCCAAAGTTCCGCCCTTAATTTAATATAAATCGTAGAGTTTTTAAATTTAGAAAATAAATCTGTAAAATTTTGGCCTGAAGTTCTCGTCAATCTAATCACACACAGTCCAAAATCACCAGGCGATGTATGACTTGTCTCGCTAGCCTTATAATTCAGACCCTAGTTCAGTCGAGACTCGTCATACACTTTCAGTTGGTGATTGGCTCCGATACTAAATGTAATAATCCGATCCGCTAGTAATAATAAATAGGGTTGAATATTTTGGGCTGTGGTTTGTGCCAAGCAAGTTATTATTACTAGCGGATCGGATTGTTACATTCGAATTATTATATTATGATTATAAATAATCTAGTTGTCTTAAATAAGATTGGTATGCGTCAATAACTTGGCTTGTCACTTGGAAGAAGTTTGGCTACAAAAGTATAACTCTTTACTTGCTATTTTAATTAAAATATTATAAAAAAAATTCAAAGTAATTTTATGAACTTTGGGGGGTTCGTGGTCACTGCCAATGAATGGCGGAGTTTAAATTTGGAGAATAAATTTAGGACGTTGAATTTTAGTAGAATTTAATATAAATATTGAACAAAATAAATTCGCAATATATATTTTCATTAAAATTTAACATTAATTATATAATTTTAATACATTTTTACTTTGAAATTGCGCCAAGTGACAACGCTATAGTAAAAATAGTACTTCAGAAAAATGTATGTTAGATATATTATTAGTTTCAAACTAATATTTATATTAGGTTTGTGCATAAACATGGAGATGAAATTCATCGAAAATTCTATTAATAGCCACACAATATTAATTTAGAGCTACAAAAAATAAATTAATAGCCTAACTAGTGAAAGTCTATTGTGAGCTTTATAAACCAATAATTCAAGAACTCAATTCAAAATACTTTAACACTCAAATGAAGAGCATTAAATATAATCTAGAACCCTACACAATTTATGCATGAAAAAGCGTAGTTTTTAAAACTAATATCTCATGGTTTACATTTGGGTTTTAAGACTTATAGGTTTGATAGAATAAGTAAATGGTGATGAGGATTAGGCAAAAAAAGAATCTAAGTAAAACTAAAATAAAGTGAGAAAATATCTACTCTCTACGAAATTAAATAGATATTATGTATTTTATGTGTTAACGTATACTATATTAGAATGTTATTTTCTTCCTTCTAAGTCTGATTTTATAGTTGAGTAATTTTCTTATATTATTAGGAGTTTTTCTCTTTTGTTAATCGTATAATTGTGCTATCTCTATTGAATTAATCAGTCTTAAATCTCAGTTATAGCAAGAAATAAAAAAAATCTGACGACAATAAAAAAAAACAAAAAACAAAAATCAAAACATGAGTAATAAGAATAATGAAAGAAATTGAATATATACGTACCTGAATCGCTAAATCCATATTCATGTGTTAAAGAAAAAGAACAGTAAAGAGATCCAAATAGCTAAATCCATATTTATGTGTTAAGGAGAAAGAGCATCAGAGAGATCCAAATAGCTAAATGCCTACTCATGTGTTAAGGAGAAAGAGCAGCAGAGATATCCAAATGGCTTTCAACATACTGAATCGTTTAATTGCTATTCATACGTTAAGGAGAAAGATCCCATTAGTTTTGGTTAAGAAGAAAGAATAGCAGGGAGGCTCGAATGACTTCCCATGTATTTATAAGAAAGTATGAGAAATAAAGTTTAATTCTTTGCTTATAAGTTAGGAAAGGAATGTATTTTAAAGAGAATTGAAGATGAAGTATAAATAAATGTACTAATTGCACATCCAAATTGCTTTCTTATTCTCTTTCTTATTCTTAACTCTTTCTGCAATAGTTTAAACATTTTTTTAGTATAAAAAGTATCATTACTCAACAATTTAGCTGGCCACTTGAGGAAAATAGTAACTACGGCAATAGAAATATGATTCTTTAATTACTTGTCACTGTAAAAAGGAACTTATATATTTTATGCAAATTAAGAACTAGACTACTATACTATTAATAACACTAAGTCATTGATACTATCAAGTTTTTGGCCCTTGGATGAAAGAATGTGTGATTAGGATGATAGTGATCCTTTAAGGTTAAGTGGTTGGTTGGTGAAATAGCATGATCTAAGAGATATAAATGGCCAAAGAGGTAGATCTAATGGCAGAAAACTTGATAGCATCAAGTGTTCGGTGCTTTTGATAGTCTAGTAGCTAGACTCACAAATTAAAGATGTAGTGTTAGGATTAACATATATGTATTCTTGTTTCAACTAATTTCAAAATAAACTAGTTGCTGACCCATGCATTGCACACATATATTTTAAATTTTTATTTTTTAAATAATAAATTAATTTTGAGAAAAACATTTTTCTATAAAAATTTATAAAAAGATTAAAATTTAATTATTTGCAGACATAACTTTTTTAGATTAAATTGAATATGATTATATATTTGCTGATTGCATTTCCAAATTTCTTTTCTATTTTAAGTTCTTTTCATATAATTTAAAATTTTTTAAATTATAAATAATCTATATGTCTTAAATAAGATTGACATGTGTCCACAATTTAGTTTGTCATATAATTAATTTTTTGCTTGCTACTTTAGAAGACAATCCATTTTAAAACAAAATAAAGGTGGAGTGTTGATGACTTTTTTACTTCTGTATTCTTGTGCCGATTACTTGCTAAATAAAGTAGTTATTAATTGGTGCATTGTATCTGAATATTTTTAAAATTTTATTTTAAAAAATAATAAATTAAAGTTAGAAGAAATAATCTATTGTATAATTTTTTAAAAAATTAAAAAAACTAATTATTTGTAGAGATAATTTTTTTAAATAAGATTTAACAAGGTTACATATTAGTTGGAGCTATACATTTACTAACAAACTGCATACTCAAATTTTCTTCTAAATTTTAGTTCTTTCAGTAATTATTTAATTTTTTTTCATTATTAAATAATGAAATTGT
The DNA here is from genome assembly GCA_029168755.2 of Tillandsia fasciculata. Classification (NCBI taxonomy): domain Eukaryota; kingdom Viridiplantae; phylum Streptophyta; class Magnoliopsida; order Poales; family Bromeliaceae; genus Tillandsia; species Tillandsia fasciculata. The sequence goes on along the minus strand of CM054947.1, from coordinate 15,094,563 downwards.
TATAAATAAGATTGTCATGTTCAACAATTTTGCTTCTTGTATTTACCTGCTGCATTGCATACTGATATTTTAAAATTTTTATTTTTCAAAAATTATAAAGTAATTTTGAAAAAAATAGTTTATTTTATGAAAACTTATCAAGAATTTAAAGCCTAATAATTTATAGGAATAATTTTTCTAAATAAGATTGCTTAAATTTTATATTAGATTTAGTTGCAGATAGATATGCTGATTGCACCATTATTATTTTTTTTTTTTTAATCTTTACTCAATAGTTTAAATATTTTGTAATTATAAAAAATATAATAATTGTATTAAGGCTTCATTTAGAATTACTGGAAGATTGCGTTATGTGAGATAAAAAATTACGATAGAAAAATATCTTGTTTGTTTCCATACGTAATAAGCGTTACGTATATTATGATGAAATATTTTTTGCGAACCCACCGAAAAACACAAAAATATATACCTAACTCTATTTTATAAAAAAGTAAAAGTATAACCCAACTTTATTTTCTCAAATAATATTAGATAAATTTAAATACCAAAGGGGTCTAAAAAAGATTGTTATGTATCAATAATTTGGTTTGTGGCCAGATGAAGTGAGCAGCTTATGCTCTAAAGTTTGATACTTTGCTTGTTGCTTTGAAAAGGAACCAATTTTAAAGCTAATTAAAGAGGCAGGGTTTTGATTTTTTAAAGCAAATTAAAGAGGCAGGGTTGGGATTCCTTGCTGGCAAATGTTATGATGGATCAATTTCAAAATAAATTAGTTATTAACCTGCGCATTGTACACAAATATTTTTAAAATTTTATTTTTTAGAAAAATAACAATTTTAAGAAAAATAATATATTCTATAAAAGTTTAAAAAAAAATTTAAATCTAATTATTTGTAAAGATGTGATATTCAAATAATTCTATATTAGATGGAAATGAAATTATGATTGGGTTTATAAGAGATCATCGACACAAATAATAATAACTGGATTTAAGTATTTTGGACCGATAGATATTATTGCTAGTGAGATGGGTCATTACATTTGGATAGTTTAGACTCAACGAGATATTATTGCTAGTAAGGTGGGTCATTACATTTGGTATCAAACCAATCAGCAGTCGAAAGTGTGTGACGAGTCTCGGTCTGAAGGACTATGTGACAGGATATGTCAGGGTCTGAATGACGAGACAATGTGACAGAATATGTCAGGATCTGAATGACGAGATTAGCAAGACAAGTTTCACATCCTCTGATGATATTGAGCTGCAATAATGGACTTAAGCATTTTGGACCAGTGACGTGGGTCCAACGAATTATTATTGCTAGTGGGACGGATCGTTATAAGATATAACTTAGCAAAAATAAAAATCTCGCTATTAAAATATAATTTAAAGTATTTTAAACATGCAAGGTTTGAGATTCTTTGCTTCTATATTCTTGGATTGATTAATTTCAAAATAAATTAGTTAACCCTTGCGTTGCTCATAGACATTTTTAAAATTCTATTTTTTAAAAAATAATAAATTAATTTTAAGAAAAATAATTTATTTTATAAAATTTTAAAATCAATCTAATTATTTTCAAAGAGAAATTTTTTAAAAATAATTTAAGAAGATTATATTTTAGATTTAGGTATATTTTAAAAAAAGATCTAATAAAATTAAGAAAAATGATACTTGTGCAATCCATTTTTGGTGTACATTTCACACCCCACTCATTCAATGAGTGCGGATGTGGGTGACCCCTTAAAAACTATCCCACCCTTAGATGGATGTAGTATAGAATATACATCCTTTTTTTAGGTGTACATGTATTATTGTCCTAAAATTAAATATCTAATTTAGATATGGATAGATATACTGATTACAAATCTATTTTATATATATATATATATATTTAACTTTTTTTTCTTTATACTTTAAACCTTTCACAATTATAACATATAAAATTTATTTAATTAAGATGGGCACATATCCCCAAATTGATTTGCATTATAGGAAACAAAAACTTTCAACCACAAAGCATTATTCTTGGCTTGTTACTTTGTTTGGGAAAGAACTATTTTAACACAATTTAAGTATTTGGCTTCTCAATTCTTTGGTTCCATATACTTGGGAGTTGGGTCCATTGATTTCAAAATAAACAAACCATTAACTGATGCTTTTGGACACAAATATTATTAAAATTTTATGTTTAAAAAAATTTAATATGTTACTTTTAAGAAAAATAATCTATTTCTTAAAAATTAATGAAAAGATTAAAACTTAATTAGATATATAGCTTTAGATTGGATAAGATAATATATTAGATATAGTTATGGACAGAAATACTAATTGCATATCTATAACACCCCTAGAATTTTTAATAATACTATATATAAAATATAATGGTACTAAACCTCTTAACTTTCTGTAGCATATTAGACTATGATTAGATCCAAAAAAATTAAAAGCCTCGTTTGATTCCAAGATAACGAATATTGGGATAAATTTTTTTATCACTGAAATAGTTTATTATTCTGAAATAGTCGAAAATAAAAGTGAAATTGTGTTTGATTTGTAATATTGTTATTCTCAAGAATAACTAAAATTCTGTTTAGTTAATTTTATAGAATAGTAAAGAATAGTAAAAAAAAAAAATGATTATTAAATTTAATATAAAATATAATTTAATAAAAATAATTTATTATAATATTTGATAAAAATAATTTAATAAAAATATTTTTATAAAAAATATTTTTTTAACTTCTATTTAAACTTAAATTTAATAAAAATAATTCATTATAATATTTAAATATAATTTATTATAATATTTAAATAAAAATAATATGTATTAATATATATAATTAACTATAAATTTTATAATAAAAATAATTAATTATAATATATAATAAATTATGTCTACATAATTTAATTTTAATTCAATTTATAATCTTAATGAAATTTAAAATTACTTTTTAGAATAACACTATTTGTCTCAAGTTATTCCGAGATAACCAAGAATAACAAGATTTTGACCGGGATAAAATATTTCGGCCAAAAAAATGTCGTTTGGCAGGAATAGCAACCAAACGGTAACTAAGAGAATTAAACGTGTTAGAATTAGAATAGTTCTAAAATAAATGACCTTCTAAAAAGTGAGTCACAATTCACTCACAGTTGGAAAGTGTACGATGATCTCACTTTTTAAAAAAAGCAATGCTAGTGGTACACACCATTTGGGATGCTAGATATAAATCTCACCCATTTAAGGATGAAAACCTTTTCACTCATCATTTCGAAATGACGAATGAAATTGATGAAAATTTTTTCACTCATCATTTTGAAGTGATGGATAAAATTCATTCTATCCTAGGATGGGTGCCCAAATAGGGTGTAGATCGTACACTCCAAATGAGGTGTACAAAAAGCATTTTTCTTTTAGGAAAAATTGAATAATATCACATGTTAAATGTAGCTGTGGTTAGATATACCAATTGAACATTTTCTAAGTGAAAGGTAAAGACATAGCAGAACGAGTACAGCTGACACACTGTTTTGTTCTTTAGCAGTAAAAAGAACTTCAAATGTAAATTTGATAACTAAGTCAACTGACTCTTGCAAACTTAATAGTAAGTAACCATATAACTCCAAGTGATTTAGAATATCAATTAAGAGCTCAGAGTCTACGAAAATCCAAACATCCTCAAACCTCTCCATCCCAACAACTTGATATTTTGAAGACAATGTGTATTTTCTAAGAAAGGGTTATGCTAATAATCACTTATTATTCAAACAGCAAAGGATTTTATAAGGCCAAATAAATTGCGCAACAATAGCCTTTTTTACGATAACACGTAGAAGAAACTTCGAGCCCGGGATTAGACTAAACAAAAAGATTTCCAAGAAAGATATGAAGTAAAATAATATATTGATGTATTTCTAAACAAACCAAAAGAGAAAAATTACACGCGAAAGAGAAGAATAAAACAATCGAGAGATTACGAAAGAAGGCCGCCAAAAAGTAGGGCACAACCAAAATAAAAACTAATAGAAAACAAACCCCGCAAACCAATTAGTGTTGTGAAGTCTCTCTCTCTAAAACATCACAAAATGATGCGACACAAGAAACAAATATATAGAGGAATAATTTGTACAAAAGAGTTTACCCACCGGAATGAGAAACCGGAGAGGTCGTGAATTGGCCATCTTTGTAGTTGTGTATGTATTGCTGCGGTAATGCATGTTCCACCTGCAACATTCGAAAAACAAAAAATCCGTGTCATATTCTACTTTTTACTTGGCAATTTATTGAAGAAATGATGCAGTTTCGGATCACATAATAGTTCGACAATTAGTAACCTCATTGAGACGATATATGTAAAATGTAACAGATGATTATAATGGAGAATCAGAGAGGAAATTAGAAGAAAATATGCCAGATTCGGCCGAGCATTTCGTTGATTGCAGATCATTGCACAAATTTAGAAAGTTGAAATAAACTACATGAGCTTTCTAGTTAATTTTAGGGCCAAATGACTCAAAAGTGCTCCTCTTTTGAATGGTTGATCTAGAATCAGACAAACTTAAGGCTAATCTGAGAATATTAAGATTTACAAAGTAGCAATTAAATATGTGATTCAAAACAAAGTATCAGTTGCCATTTCAAGATATTATAACAAGTGCAATGGAAAAGACCATACCCAGTCCCCATCAGGGCCACCACTAGGAACCATAATATTAATTTCACTAGACTTAGCGGTGGTTATAGATGCTCCCAATGAATCATTGTTGAGGTACAATTGACAACCCGACGTATTATCTATTGATATTGTTGGTGCTGTACCCTGCATGGCATAAAGTAATGATTTGACAAAGGTGATAACATTAACCATGGAAAAAGATAACGGTAATTACATGAAGCTGCAAGTTAAAGGTATTGTAGAATGAATAAATTCTACAGTTGTTATCTAGTCAACTTAATTTTATTCAACCAAATCACACATGATCAGTACCTACTCCAGAAACTCCAACTATGGAGTCCAAATAGCACAGAACTCGCTACTTTAGATATGAAGCACATATGTTAAGCAAATAATAAGAATAGACACAACTTTATTGTTTATTCGAATGCATTTCAAGAAAGAATCATTTTGTATATAAAATACAACTTCCATCTTTCTTGATTTTCTTTCCTTAATCAAGACTTGAAGTTTCATTTGGGTTTCAATTGAAGCCTGAGTATCAGTTTTGCCATTTTCACCAGTTTTGAATAATTCTGGAGCAATTTCGTTAAGTTCCAAACCGAAAAGATTCAGAAAAAGTATGCAGGAAGAAAAAATAATAGAGAAACACCGAAACAAAGTACAATAACAAATTGTAGTGCAGTAAGAAATATTATATATTGATGTGCGATCTTATTTCATAATTCGCTAGTTTTGGTATAAAGCTTCCAGAACATGGTAGTGTGGAAAGCACTAGATTTACTCAAAATGACCTATATTATAATCCACATTCGTCCAACTTAAATAGACTTGAGACTGATACCCGCCTTTAATCAAGAAAGTTTCCAGTACTTAGACATCTAGAATTATACCATAGAATCATCTTACAAGCCTTAACCAAATGAGAATGAGTGAATGCGTTTCCATTTCAACTTCAGGTCTACTTTTCAAACAAATGCTGCTACTTGTGACTCGCAAACTAAATGACTTTGATAAACTTTATAGAATTAGAGGTTCGCCTAGTAAAAGAGATGCCAATTACCTGACATTGAACCTCAACACCATTGCAATTCACAATCTCGCAAGCCGCTACAACATCCTGAGCCATGAAAATGAAATAAAATCATTATTATTGTACTTTACCGATATTAGTACAACCGAGGCTGCAAAGAAGATTGCTGGTATACAAATTTTTGTACCGTGAAAACTATTCCCGTTTTTGTGCATTTGTCAACAGTAATGTTGTTCACTTTCCCTGCAAAAAAACAAGTAATGAATCTAGTTCTTCACAAATATATACACATTAAAGAATAGCAGATCAAATGTCAATAGTTTTTGTGCATTTAAGCAATAGCAATGTTGTTCACATTTCACCGCAAAAAGAAAGCGATGATTCTATTTCTTTCAAAATATATACACAAAAGAATAGCAAATCAAATATTTAAGACCTTTGTATAAACAAAGTGTTTAAGCAGATAAATGTCTTGCTAGAATCAAACACATTTGCATTACCTTTTACTTGCAAAACTGAATCCTTGCAACCATAAACATACACAGATTGCTTGGAATCACAGTCTTCAATGATCAGGTTCTTCTTACCAATTTGATTTTCAACAGCCCATCTACCATAAAATAAGTTGCACGTCATCACTTAGAAAAAATAAGAAAAATTGTGAGGTACAAATGTAAAGATAATTAGCAAGAAATGATGGATACCCTTAGTTTACTAGGAGAAGAGAAAATATACTCACTTGCGGCCCATTTGAAGTTCCAACTTTGGGGGACCTACTCTATTAAAGGAAAAGGAACCAGTGCGGGAAATCTTTTCAGTTGTGGCGACAACACCAGTTCTATCAGTACGATTCTTGGTCTTCATGTCATCAGTTACCTTCTTCAAACCTGTGAAGCAAGATTCAATTTGCACTTACATACCATACCAGCATGAAAACTTTAAACTGTTTGGATCTTTCACATTTATATCCCTGCAAAATCATCTACCACATATATACCCCTATAAAATCTGATCTCATATTCAGATTGCGCATATGTTATAATTTCATAGAAGTATACATGTAAAATGTATCTTTCTCTGAAAAAGGAAAAATGCGCTTGTACCTGAAGTAACTGCTTTGCCTGAGCTGATCTCTTTGAAAACTGCAGACATGTCTGACTTACGTTGAGATGGTGGTGTCTCAGTGCTAAAAAGCGATGCTGGGGGAGGAGGTGGTGGAGCAGGTGCTTTTGCGGGTGGAGCTTTAGAAACAGAAGAAGTAGAAGTTGAGGGAGGAGGTGCTGAAACAGTTGTTGCAGCCCCAGCAGGAGCCCAAGAAAGACCCAGAGGATAATAACACTTGACATAGTCCCTCAATCCGGGCAGATAGAGATCCTTTAAAGCTTTTGCCCACTCAACATGGTCGGGATCCTTATTTCTGTACTCCACAAGAACCTGAGTTGAAAGATATAAATTATCCTTCCATTTAGGAATTGAAAAAGCTAGTAAAATTCTGAACATGTTGTCATTCTTTCAATTTGGTTGTCAAGTGGGGATGGACATCATATATGGACATGATAGAGGGTTTGGAAAGTGAGCCAATCTGAATTTTTCTTCGATAGCAACTAGGATGAAAAGGAAAGAAAAACTAACAAAGATGAATCAATGCCTTCGGAGATGATAATAAAAATAAGAATTTCTAACAATTATGCAACCAGATATAATGAAATATATCCTTGTAAAGTAAAAATAAACAGAAGAGGAAACAAAATCTTTGTGAATTTTATCAAGCATGAGGAAATCACAAAACAATACGGTAAGAGGGGATTAGGAAAGAATCAGCCGCAAATTTTTCAGAAGAGTATATAGCTTAACATAGGATTTAATGACAAAAGAGAAAATATATGACTAATCGGTAGAGTTTTAAAAATTCATATAGCCAAATCCACCTATCATGAATGAAGGTCGAGTAGTTCTGATAAGACAAATCACAATATCAAGTATACAGTAGTTATAAGTTATTCTCCAACAAAATGTTAAATTTCTCATAAAATTAGAAACTTAACTCTAAGTAGAATAAGGTGTATGGAATTTGAAAGAAGAAACACCCGCTCATTTGAAAGACTGTGTTATCTAATGTCTTGAAAACATATGATAGTGAATTGGACATCCTGAGCGTTTGAAAGTCATAAAACATTTGACATTGTTTCTTATGTTCCTTATTTTGGGTATAAGTTGACTCTGTATTCTTAGTAGTGTATTCATATACCTTTCAAACAATGTGTTCTGTTTTATTTCCAGTGCACCTAGAGCTTGTACGTCCTATTGAAGATGCACGATTAATTAGGGAACATTTAAAGTAATTAGAAGTATATTTTAGAGAAGCATAGATGTTCTTCTCAAAGTTCGTTGAATTTCAAGTTTCTTTTCTTGGCAGATGTGAAACTGTAACCAACTGACAATCTTATGGGACCGTTTTCGTAAGTTTATGCATATGTCTGGCTATACAATGGGACTAATATCATTTTTTTTCAGGCATATATTTAAAAGATAACTTTCTTAAAACGTGACATTTATGGGCTAGTTGCCAGATTTATGGCTGTGATCAATTTTCTAAAGTATGGGTTTACTTGTTGTTTTTTTCCCTTTATCTCGGATCAAAGAAGTTAAGTCCTATCGAGCATTCTTAGAAATTTAGATATGTGTTGAGATTAGCTCCAAACATAATTAGTTTTTTATCTGAAATTTATCCGGTGTAAGCTTTGTATGTCAAGTTACACTAAAAGAACAAATAAGATCACATGAGCAACCACTGTCAGACAATTTACATCTGTAAAACAAGTCCACTAATTATTCTAATATATATTTGATTAACTCCTCATATGTGTAACAGGAAAAATGAGAGAGAGAGAGAGAGAGAGAGAGAGAGAGAGAGAGAGAGAGACGTTACCCTTTATTTTACAGAACATGAGAGCAAAATTTCTTGAAGACTAATAAAAGAAAATGAAGTAGCATGGATACACTTACAATTTTTTTATATTTTATTTTCCTAAGTTCTAAGCAATTGAATGTGCTGGCCATCTGTGAACTTTACATCTATGGGTTTCACTAGGCTACAAAATCCAAGAGTTAGTAGCCAACCTTTTGATTTCTTTTATGTTAAAGATAAGTTTGCAAACTAAGCAAGAATAACAAGAATAAAGAAGTCCATCTGGTAAACCATATATGGCATAGAACTTGAGTGAAGACAAAAACCCAAAAACATAAGTGTAGCCAAATGAGGGTAGCTGACAAACGATTGCCCCTCAAGAGGACATTTTTTTTAAAAAAGGAGAATATGTTGATTCAAATTGGTTTATTAAAAATTCTTAGCATGAGGAACTTTAGAAGTAAGTAACGGTTTTAGACCATATAACAGGGGAATGCAGTAATAATAAATCACAGCGTTGGCATTCCCCACCACTATATGGATGCTTTATGATAAGAGATTGAAGCAAAAACTTAAAATACTTTGCAGAATGCTGACCAATAGCCTTAATTATATTTGTCAAGTCTCCATAGGTTTGTGTATCACTATTTTACCAATCCGTCATGGCCAAGACATGACTTCATTTCACGAAGTTTCAAGGTTGAAAATAATGGGTTAGACAAAAAAGTTATGATCAATTTTGCAGCCCTTGCTAAGTGCTGACTCTACTGATATTCTCAGGAGGTTATGTTTTCAACACATCTCATGGTGGTCTTGTTTAGTGAGCCAACTGCGATCAACCCACCTATTATAAGAGTCAGGCGAGTCGAGGAAACCTAAGAAGTTGGTGATCAAGTAGAACATTAATTAAGCCTATCCTATTCTAACAATGGAGGTTTAACTAACTTGGGCACAAAACAAAACCATATCCATCCCTAATTGCCTATGCAGTCATGCAGACATTTGAGATATTTTTCCCTTTATAACCTATAGAATCATAACCTGCAAAAACAAGAAATATGTACCTTATTATTGTAGAATTCAGCCATCTGCCAACTCTCTTCAACATGTGAAATAGGTAAACTCATCCCTGGAGCGTAAAAAAAGGGCTTCAAGAACAGCTTCCACACCAAATCAAGCACGGGTAGATGCCTAAACAAAGAAAAAATAATCAAACTATAGGAGTTAGAGATTTACTAACCACAATCTTTTCCCAAGTACGCGATCCATGCTAAAGCTGTCAGACTGTCAGCAGCTGTCTTTAGATGATTGAAATAATTAGGCCTCCTTCCTTCTGTCAACGCAGTTGCTTTGACAATCACATCATTAAGTGGCTTCAGAAACTCCGCTAAACCAGCAATGTCAGGTTTCTGTGCAATTTTACCAAACATACTTTTCAGATTCATATGCAACTATAGATAAAGAGAAAGAGCAAGAAGAGAGGAGTGGGAACTTCAAAATATTCCTATCAGAAAGTATGGAAGGTTTGAGCAATTATAACAGATTCAGTTGGGAATGATAAAGAAACCTTTTCTAAAACTTATCTGTCATTTCTTCTTATGGCTATTGGCTAGCATTTAAGTTAATAAAAAAAAAAAAAAAAAGCACTTCCGACATCCAATAATGTATAGCCTGATTACACTCTAACAACCTGTGGTACAAATTGTAAGACTTTTCCACCCTGAGATTGATTTTGCTACTTGGCCGTTAGGACTTACTGCTAAAATGCCTTCAAAAGCGACACATGAATGATAATCACAGGAATTATTAAACCACTCCAAAATAAAGAGAACCCCTAAGATTAAGCTACTAATGCGCATAATGTTCCTAAAAAAGCCATGTGATTGTCATGTGCTCAACTTCTACAGCATTTAATGGCAAGTACGTAAAGCCAATCAGCAAAGCAACATTATAGAATTAACAAATTAATTAACGTCTTAACCACAAGGTGACAGAGTAGAATCTGAATAAGTACAAGGGTAGGGGATGATATAAGCCTTTACACAAAAAGAATTGAATCTCAGCTACACACCAATGCCAAACTTTGACCGAATAAATCTCAATTGTGCTCAAATCAAGCTTTGGTTTGATTTAATCTCAGACGATAACAATTAAGAAGTTCGATTATACCACTAACGATAGATGGAGACGGAGAGCTCCATGATCATTTCTTTCAAAATCTATATCACATTCTTACCCAGTTCTAAGAATGAATATAACCAACAAAATGTGTTCTCACTACACTCCTAGCTTGCTAAATCCATATACATCAAATGAAAATCAAACCCTAATCCAAAATTACTCTAAAACTCAAACTAATAGTAGATGAAAAACAGATCATGGAGGAGAATTGGCACTAGAAATGAGAAGATCAGCGTGATCGGATCCGAACCTGGAACTTCTTCGCCTTGATCAGGAGATCCTTCTCCGCGGCGAACGCTTCCTCGAGGATCTTCGTCGCCTCGAGGACCTTCCCCCCGATCTTCTCCGCGGCGACAGAGACGCGGCGGAGGGGGCCCCCGACGACCTCGTCGAAAGCCGAGATCGCCGGATCCGCGGGCGCCGCCTCGGCGGGGAGGTCCCGCGCCACCGCCGCCGCCGCCGCGGAGGAGGGAGAGGCGAGCGCCGACTCCAATCGCGCCACCGCGGCCTCGAGCCGCTCCACGAGCGCCGCTTCCATTTCCCGGATCGGATGGATCGGCTGCGGTCGCCAAAAATGGTTTTCTCCTCCGCTTATTGCTCGCGCTGCGCCGCAGAAGCCGCTTTTTTGTAGACGGGTGTGGCCGGACTCTTTTTCAAAATAATCTTATAAAAATTTATAATTAATTAAATAAATTTTATATTATTTGATCATCAAACTTTAAAATTCACCTTCTTTTTTTTAAAAAAAAAAAACAAGAAATAACTTACTATTTTTATATTTTTATTTTTATTTTATAAGTAATAAAGAGTTTTTATTTTTTTTATGAGATTGTTTAGATGGTATGAACACTATTAAAATTATATAGATGGACGGTTAAAATTGAATGTTTTTTAACAGACGAGTCAAATCTTTAAAAATTTTAATTGTTATTGTTCACTAATAACCAATATAAGAAGAAAAAAAGATAAAGATAAAACAAGAATGTGAATACGAATAAGATTTTTAAAAAATTTAAATTATTATTATTCACTAAATAATATATAAAAAATAAAAAATATTTTCAATCATAAATAAAATATAAATCTTTAAAAGATGTAGGTTGTTATTAGTTAATGAATAATAACAAGATAAATCTTTTAGTACCCACTAAGATATCAATGAGTACTGATATTTAAAATTATTTAAAATTATATTCGTATACGAATCTGAACGGAATGAATTTATCTGATATTAAACAGATATAGATTCGGATATGGATATAAAAAATGAAAATCAGACGGATATGAATTTAGATATAGATTTTGGTTATACCAATCAGAACCCAAATTGATTTTACGTTTTATAATATATATGTTTATAAATATTTAATATTATATTTAAATTTTTATTTTAAAATTTTAAATTTAATATAATATCTTTTAAAATATTGTAAAGAGAAAAAAAAAAAGTTTCGGGCTCGGGTTCGGATTCGAATTTTAGATTTTTGGTCGGGTTCAGATTTAGATATAGATTTTAAAAATCCATCGGATTCAAGTTCGGATTCGAATTTGGTAGTCGAATTCGAATTCGGATTTTTAAAAATCCGCCCCGAATCCGACTCATTGGCATCCCTAGTACCCACGTTCCTATTTTATATTTATGTAAAAGACAGAAAATTATTCGTCATTTTCAAGAAGACGAAAAATTTAATGATTTACCGCGTTCATGAAGGCAATGAACGATTCATTACTTTTACCTTTTGAATCACTATTCACACACTGAGTTAGCAAAATAAGAGCTATTTCTACAAATATTATTTTAGAAGAGTTATTTGACTAATTATAAAAAATTATGGGGTTGTTTTGAAAAAACTTTTGTTAAAATATTTAGATTGTTAGGATTATATGTAATTTATAAAAATATTTATATAGTTGTTAAGATTATATATAAAAAATAAAAAAATTTATTTTATAAATAATAAAAAAAATATGAGATTGTTAAGATTATATAAAAATTATTAAAATATTTATTTAATGATTAAAATAATACGAATAGGCTGTTAAAATATTTAAATAGTTAGAATTATATATGATTTATTAAAATATTTATTTATATAGTCATTAATATTATATATATATATATATATATATATATATATATATATATATATATATATATATAAGTAAATTATTTACTATACTTTTATTTAAGAGAGATATGAATAATTTACCATCTTTAATATATAAGAAGAAATAAAAAAAGAATAAATTTTTCTTTTTTTTCAATGTTATTAAAAATAATAAATAATTAATTATTTTTTTAAAAAAAATTATTGTAGTATAAAATAAAATAAAATAATTTTATCAAATAATTTTTTTATGAAGTTGTTTGACTGATTATAAAATTTTAAAAAGTTTTTTTTAAAAAAAAGTCCTTTCTGGTCCATGTGGCCTCTGATTGGAGCTTGGGCTTTTCCTTTTTATTATTTTATTTTACTTTATTTTATTTTTATTTGTTTTCAGTTGATGTGGTGGGTGTGAGGTTGTGTGGTCGGTGGTTTCAATTTCCTTTTCTCGCCGAAAGATGGAACGAACGCGTCCATCAACCAATCTGTGTCTACAAGGCTGTAATAAAAAGGGATGAATTTTATCGATCATTTCGAAATGACCGATAGCTTAGTCCCACCCTTGAATGGGATGGGGCATCACACCCCATATAGGGTGTATAAGTAGTATTATTTTAATAAAAAAATAAAAAAATACTTTTTGTACATCCCTAAGAGGGTGTTCATCTTACACTCCATCCATTCAAGGGTAGGATGACCAGTGGAGTACACCCCACCCATCGGGGTGTACAAAAATATATACATTTATATATTTATTCTTTTATACAATATTATAAATTTTTTTTTATATATAAAATTTATTTCTTTTATAATTTTATAAAAATAGACCATTATTTTAAATTTTACTGATTATGTTCGAAATTTTAGTAAACTGATTAAAATATTTTTTTTTCTTTTCTTTTTTTTTTTTTTTTTTTTAAATTCATTTTTTTCCAGGTTTGTCTCTTTTTCGCCGTTTCTTCTTCTCTTCTGTCATGCTTCAAGAACGTTAATTTTATCTGCTCAAAAATATGCATAAATTTGCCATACGAGTATTACAACACTTAATTATTCAAAATGGAATATATCTGGGCCACGCTAGGTCCTTTACCCGTGATGTCCTTATCACGATCACGTACATCATTGGCGATACCTAAAATTGAAAAAAAAATAAACTATAGAAATAAGAACTACAAATAGTTCTCAATGAATGCAATCACCGAAAATTAATGCTCCACACCCACTCCGTCTTAAGAAAGCGTTATTAAATAGTTTGGTAAACACAAATATTTCTACTGTAGACTTACAGAAACTAAAAATACAACTATAATGATTCAAATTAAGCAAGATGCTACTTTATCAATTTCTACATGTTTACCCAATTTGCTATTATACTACATGTTATAGTTCTACTTATTAGTTGGGTCTCACTTCTTTACATACAACTCATATGCATGCCCTTTTTGCCTCATGTCACTAACTATTTATTAATTAGTTCTATTTCTCTAATGCACCTATAAGGTACTAGACTTTTGCAAATGACAAAGTTACAGTATGGTGGGTCGGTCAGTGTGTTGGAGGATTACTGGGTCGTGTCGAGACCGTTTTAGTGCAAATTGATGCGAAAAATATAACTTGGGAGAGTTTTTATGAGGTTTTTGTGGGTTTCAGGCGCGAATCTGGGCTCTCGGATCCACCTAGTAGCCACCCAAAATGTGGGTGGGAGATGTGGCACATGGTGGCTCGTCGACTGAGGTGGGGGATATGTGGCAGCGCTCAATTGGACACGAGCGCACGGGGAAGCGACCGCAGCGCAGGTGGTGCCGTGTTGGGTTGACCAGCCACATGTTGTTGTGCCATTCGCTGCGATGTGTTAGGAAGCAGCGACGACGCATGTGACGCGTGATGTGACGCGTGGAGCGCGGCTAAGGCGGCGATTTTAGGCATGCTTTTCGAGCACCCAAAATGCGCCCTGTAGCTGCTCGAATCTTTCGGGTCACCTTATGAGGCTTGGGCCGCCTGAATTAGGCTATTTGGGCGCCCGAAAGTAGGTTTCGAGCGTCGAATCCTATTTTTGAGGGTATTTAACGCGCGGGGACCCTTTCTTCTTTTTTTTTTATTCTCTTGCTGCGTTCGTGGGCTTTAGAGAGATAAATAGAGAGAAAGGGAGAGGAAGAGGGAGACCGTGTCCACGTGGGGAGTGTCGTGGAGCACGCGGTTTGATCCGAGGACTCAAGCACGGGCGCGCAGGCATGAGATTTGACAGCGCATCAACTTTGGGGTAGGTTTTGCTTATTTTATACTATTTGTTTGGATTTTTTCGAGGTGGTTTTTGGGTTGTTATAAGTTTGGGTCGTTAGTGTTTTGGATTTAAACTTTGTGTCCTTTTTGTGTTTGACTGTTAGGGCCGGAGTTTTTTTGTGTCACGCGATTGAAGCAGGCTGTTGTCAGATTTTCGAGGTGGAGTAATTCGCGTGTGGTGATCACCGTTGAACGTGCAGTCTTTCCACTGATCGTGTTCTACCAGGATTTGCGATCTAGGTGGGTTCCGTGTCATCGAGAATGGCGGAATACTAATTATGTCCGCTTTCTAGATGTAAGAATTTTTACTACTTTTTATTGATTATTAGATGTAGAAAATGCATACTAGTGTTTGGTAGTTATGTTTTATTAGTGTTTGGAATATTCGGTTCGGTTAGAAAATATTATTATTTTATTGTTAGAGGGCTTATATAAGTTATTTGATTACACGGATAACGGGATAGGTACCATTTATAACATAATTGAGTTTGTTTGATTGTCACGTGATTGATATTGTCGACCCGGATTGACCTTTTCGTTTTGTGTTGTTAGGTATTAGAGATGGGTAGTACCTAGGTAGTGATATTTGTGCCACGTTATCCTCACGTAGAGGTTGCATTTGTCTTGATGTTTCGTGGGACGTGGGCTAATGTGTGGGAGAGTCTGTGCATGGGGTACTGTGTTCGAGATGTGTAGCACTTTTAGTGTTGGAGACTCGTGAGTTGACCTTGAGGTTTCTGTTTTGTATCGTCGGTGATATGAGGGATCATCGTTTTGATCATAGCCTGCTAGCTACATCGAGCTTTATTAAGGTTTATCGGCATAGGGGCTGGATGGTTGGAGATAGGAGGTAAGCTGGTGTCTACTGTTGACGGGCCACCAGCGGTGTGCAATTCGGACAGTAGGGAAAGATTGACAGTGGCCTATCTATGGCGGCACAGGCTTGACCGGGCTATTGAGACAGTCGGTTCAGTATTGAGTCTAGTGTACCGTTGAGTCGATTAGTGTTGTGTTGTTTGTGCGAGCTGGGTTGGTGAGTTCTTTCGTGTTCGTGGGTTTTCTGTTGATTTTGGGTTTGGCGATAGAGTTGTTTTGGGTTTTAGTATAGAGGGATGATAGTATAGAGTTGTGTTTTATCTTTTATTTTAGGGATAATTGCCTGTGTACCCCTGAAATATGAAGAAATATCTGATTTACCCCTCTTATTTTTTTCTTTCCAATATACCCTTCATACGTTCCACCGTTATTAAAAATACCCCTACCGTTTCCCTTTGTTAAGTTAACTAGAGTTAAACTAGAGTTAAATAATAATCGGAGTTGAAAACTATCAGATATACCTATTTTGTCCCGGTTTAGGGTTTAGGATTTAGAATTTTTTAGGGTTGTAGGGTTTAGGGTTTAGGGTTTAGGGTTTTAGGGTTTAGGGTTTTTTTAGGGTTCTAGGGTTTTAGGGTTTAGGGTTTAGGATTTTTTAGGGTTTTAGGGTTTATGGTTTAGGGTTTAGGGTTTTAGGGTTTAGGGTTTTAGGGTTTAGGGTTTAGAGTATATTTGAAAGGACAAAATAGTAATTACACACAGATAACGGCAGTTTCAAACGGTACACTAACAGAGTTTAACTTCAGGGGTATTTTAGAAAGAAGTTGGAACGTAAGAAGGGTAGTTTTAATATTAGCCTTCTAAGAGGGGTAAATCTAAAAACAGAAAAATTTTTAGGGGTACGTAGGAAATTGCCCCTTTATTTTATTTTATTATGCTTTGTTACTCACTTATTATTGTAGTTTCTCTATCTTGCATCTGGTAGATCTAGTGGGTATGCTGTGATTGTCGTCAACTATACCCACTGAGAACTACTGTTTTGTAGTTCTCACGCTCGTTTGTGGTCTACTTTTCAGGGCCTTCCGAGTAAGCTCTAAATCAAGATAAGGGAATTGTGCCGTAGATAGCAGCCCATACCTAGTTATTTTGATAGAAGTAGATTTGTAGTTAGTAGTTAGTAGTTAGTAGATTTGTAGTTATTTTGTTAGTAGTTTTATATAGCTGCACTGTACTCGGGACTAGCCAGGCCAGGGCCCTTGTATTTATTTCTGTGAGGTGGTTTTGTATGTATTCTGTGTAGTGATAGATGCTATTTTAGTTTTTTACTTATACTCTCATACTTGTTTAGTTGTAGATTCTAATTCTTTTGTAGGTTATCTTTGGAAGCTTCGCGTGTGTGAAGTACATCTTCGCACACGTGGCAGGTCTGTTGTGTGCCCGAGGGCTTCCGCTGTGGGCTAGAGGCGTGATAAATTTAGTTGGTATTGGAGTCTAAGAAAATAGGTCAAGTGAACTTAGGAGATCCTAAACTTTTGGCAGACCTTAGGGATTAGGACGTAAGAGACGTGATTGTTAGGGAAAAAAAGGGAAAAGAAAGAAAGACCACTTCCTCTTTTCTCTCCCATTCACTAAACCCATCTTTCCACTATCAATCTATTTCTCATTTTCTCTCCCACTCACTAAACCCACCTCTCCACAATCAGCCCACTTCCTCTTTTCTCTCCCACTCACTAAACCCACCTCTCCACCATCAACCCACCTCCACTCATTTTGCTTCCACTTCACCACTCCTCTATAATCAACAATCCAATACCTCCACTTCTCATCACCACCTTCCCTCTATATATATAAAGAGAAGTGAAGAAAAAAAAATGGAGGGTGGGGGGGGGGGGGGGGGGGGGGGGGGAGAAACTCACAAAAAAAGTAGAGAAAGAAAAAAAAAAAGAAGAAGGAAACTTGAATTGAAGAATAAAAAGAAGAAGATAAATAGAGAGGTAGGTTTTAGTTTTCGATGGGCTCTTTCTTTCTCTCTCTCTCTTTCTCTCTCTCTCTCTCCCTCTCTCTCCTCTCCTAATAAGGCACTTCCTATATCGAGCTTTCTATGCACACTAGACTTTAGAGAAATCATTTCACACCGTCATCAACCACCACTACATCGGGCCAACGTCAACTAATAAAAGACGACCGTTTATCATCATTCTTACATCGTCGCTGACTGCCATTGTCACGCCGTCATTGATCCTGGAGTGGTGCGCGTTCCTCGTCATTATCGACCAAGGAGTTGGCTACTCGCCTGCTACTATTACGACAACGACAACGACTATCTGCTTGATGTTTAGCCATCAGCGCTAAAAGGTGGCAACGACGACGATTATCTGCTAAACGCTTCGCCGTCGGCGGTAGAAGCGACGATGACAACGACTATCTACTTGATGCTTAGCCATCAGCGGTAGAAGGCAGCAACGACGATGACTATCCACTCGACGCTTCACCATCGGCGGTAGAAGTGACACCGACAACGACCATCCGCTCGATGCTTATCCATCAGCGGTAAGAGGCGGCGATAACGACAACTATCCGCTTGATGCTTAGCCATCATAGGTAAAAGGCGGTAGAAGCGACGACGATAACGACTATCCGCTCGATGCTTAGCCATCAGCGGTAAGAGGCGGCGACGACAACGACTATCCGCTCGATGCTCAGCCATCAGCGATAAGAGGCGGTGATGACGACAACTGTCCGCTTGATGCTTAGCCATTGGCGGTAGAAGGTGGTGGCGACAACACGACTATCCGCTTGATGCTTAGCCATCAGCAGTAGAACGCGGTGACGACGATAACTGTCCACTTGATGCTTAGCCATCGGCGGTAGAAGGTAGTGGCAACAACACGACTATCCGCTTGATACTTAGCCATCGGCGGTAAATGTGTGGGAGAGTCTGTGCCTGGGGCACTGTGCTCGAGATGTGTAGCACTTTTAGTGTTGGAGACTCGTGAGTTGACCTTGGGGTTTATGTTTTGTGTCGTCGGTGATATGAGGGATCATCGTTTTGATCATAACCTGCTAGCCACATCGAGCTTTATTGAGGTTTATCAGCATAGTGGCTGCATGGTTAGAGATAGGAGGTAAGCTGGTGTCTACTGTTGACGGGCCACCAGCGGTGTGCAATCCGGACAGTAGGGAAAGATTGATAGTGGCCTATCTATGGCTGCACAGGCTTGACCGGGCTGTTGAGACAGTCAGTTCAGTATTGAGTCCAGTGTACCGCTGAGTCGATTAGTGTTGTGTTGTTTGTGCGAGCTGGGTTGGTGAGTTCTTTCGTGTTCGTTGGGTTTTCTGTTGATTTTGGGTTTGGGGATAGAGTTGTTTTGGGTTTTAGTATAGAGGGATGATAGTATAGAGTTGTGTTTTATCTTTTATTTTATTTTATTATGCTTTGTTATTCACTTATTATTGTAGTTTCTCTATCTTGCATCTGGTAGATCTAGTAGGTATGCCGTGATTGTCGTCAACTATACCCACTAAGAACTACTGTTTTGTAGTTCTCATGCTCGTTTGTGGTCTACTTTTCAGGGCCTTCCGAGCAAGCTCTAAATCAAGATGAGGGGATTGTGCCGTAGATAGCAGCCCATACCTAGTTATTTCGATAGGAGTAGATTTGTAGTTAGTAGTTAGTAGTTAGTAGATTTGTAATTATTTTGTTAGTAGTTTTATATAGCTGCACTGTACTCGGGACTAGCCAGGCCAGGGCCCTTTACTTGTATTTATTTCTGTGAGGTGGTTTTGTATGTATTCTATATACTGATAGATGCTATTTTAGTTTTTTACTTATACTCTCATACTTGTTTAGTTGTAGATTCTAATTCTTTTGTAGGTTATC
Source organism: Tillandsia fasciculata (assembly GCA_029168755.2). Lineage (NCBI taxonomy): Eukaryota > Viridiplantae > Streptophyta > Magnoliopsida > Poales > Bromeliaceae > Tillandsia > Tillandsia fasciculata. Next base: position 15,074,680 of record CM054947.1, on the reverse strand, counting down.
TTTGGAAACTTCGCGTGTGTGGGGTACATCTTTGCACACATGGCATGTCTGTTGTGTGCCCGAGGGCTTCCGTTGTGGGCTAGAGGCGTGACAAATTTAGTTGGTATTGGAGTTTAAGAAAATAGGTCAAGTGAACTTAGAAGATCCTAAACTTTTGGTAGACCTTAGGGATTAGGACGTAAGAGACGTGATTGTTAGGACAAAAAAAAGGGGAAAGAAAGAAAGACCACTTCCTCTTTTCTCTCCCACTCACTAAACCTACCTTTCCACTATCAACCCATTTCTCATTTTCTCTCCCACTCACTAAACCCACCTCTCCACTATCAGCCCACTTTCTCTTTTCTCTCCCACTCACTAAACCCACCTCTCCACTATCAGCCCACTTACTTTTTTCTCTCCCACTCACTAAACCCACCTCTCCACCATCAACCCACTTCCACTTATTTTGCTTCCACTTTACCACTCCTCTATAATCAACAATCCACTACCTCCACTTCTCATCACCACCTTCCCTCTATATAAAGAGAAGTGAAGAAAAAAAAAAAATAGAGCGCGGGTACGGGGGGAGAAAAAAAAAATAGAGCGGGGGTGGGGGGGGGGGGGAGAAACTCACAAAAAAGAAGAAGTAGAGAAAGAGAAAAAAAGAAAAAGAAAAAAAGAAACTTGAATTGAAGAACAAAAAGAAGAAGATAAATAGAGAGGTAGGTTTTGGTTCTCGATTGGCTCTTTCTTTCTCTCTCTCTTTCTCTCTCTCTCTCCCTCTCTCTCCTCTCCTAGTAAGGCACTTCTTATATCGAGCTTTCTATGCACACTAGACTCTAGAGAAATCATTTCACGTCGTCATCAACACCACTACATCGAGCCAACGTCAACTAATAAAAGACGACCGTTCATCATCATTCTTACATCATCGCTGACTGCCATTGTCACGCCGTCATTGATCCTGGAGTGGTGCGCGTTCCTCGTCAAATATCGACCAAGGAGTTGGCTACTCGCCTGCTACTATTGCGACAACGACAACGACTATCTGCTTGATGTTTAGCCATCAGCGCTAAAAGGTGGCAACGCCGACGATTATCTGCTAAACGCTTCGCCGTCGGCGGTAGAAGTGACGATGACAACGACTATCTACTTGATGCTTAGCCATCAGCGGTAGAAGGCAGCGACGACGATGACTATCCGCTCGACGCTTCGCCATCGGCGGTAGAAGCGATGCCGACAACGACCATCCGCTCGATACTTATCCATCAGCGGTAAGAGGCGGCGATAACGACAACTATTCGCTTGATGCTTAGCCATCATAGGTAAAAGGCGGTAGAAGTGATGACGATAACGACTATCCGCTTGATGCTTAGCCATCAGCGGTAAGAGGCGGCGACGACAACGACTATCCGCTCGATGCTCAGCCATCAGCGATAAGAGGCGGTGATGACGACAACTGTCCGCTTGATGCTTAGCCATCGGCGGTAGAAGGTGGTGGCGACAACACGACTATTCGCTTGATGCTTAGTCATCAGCGGTAGAAGGCGGTGATGACGACAACTGCCCACTTGATGCTTAGCCATCGGCGGTAGACGGTAGTGGCAACAACACGACTATCCGCTTGATACTTAGCCATCGGCGGTAGAAGGTGGTGGCGACAACATGACTATCCGCTTGATGCTTAGCCATCAGCGGTTGAAGGCAATGATGACGACAACTGCCCGCTTGATGCTTAGCTATCGACGGTAGAAGGTGGTGGCGGCAACACGACTATCCGCTTGATGCTTAGCCATCAGCGGTAAAAGGCGGCAACGACGACGACTATCCTGTGGTGCGCGCCCGGTTGTTCACCCGGTGCAGCACTGTAGAAACCCGAAACACTGAAGCAGCCCGATTCACTTAGTAGCCCGGTCCAGCCCACGATCACCACAGGATTCGGATGCCCGGATCAAGGTTTCGGGCGCCCAAATTTCCTGAAAAATACACAAATAATATATTTCATACAGTTTTTCGTGCTGGATCCGTTTCTCACGTCCGTTTTGCACGCAAACGAATCCTAACACTAAAAATTAGAGTGTTCTCACATCGATGTCCATGGGATTAAACTGCCAACCGAAAATTGGGTCTCTATCTCCCCCACTAAGAAGGGTTTCATCCTCGAAACCATGTACACCTCAAGGCAGCTCTCACACAAAAAGAGGTAATTGTCCGACAACACAGTCTCAAGCTCTCAATTTATCTCTCGCTCCTCGTGATTGCTCCACATCACCAATACGTACGGTATGGCACGGTTGCGCAATTCCCTCACCTCTCGAGCAAGAATACACACCGGTCGTCCCTCGTACTTCAATCCGTGCTAACACAAACGGAGTGGAGCCCACCACGGCGAAGAATCAAGCACAATCTCTCTAGAGCTGAGACCAACTGTCACGCCCCGGCGTCGAAACTGCGACCCGGCCTCGCCAACAGATTCGCCGCCCATACGGGAAGCCCCGTATAGACGAAGCCACTAACCCGCAAAAGATCAACTACACTATACAGATATCAGAGCTGAATGTAAACTGCGGAAATAAATATACAACTCCTCAAATAGTACATGCCAGATCCTCACAATACATAAGTCTCTCCAAAACTAAAACTCTCAAAAGTAAAAGTACATGATACAACCCAAAAATACTGACAGTACTAGTACAGCACCAAAAAGGGGGTACATCTACTCTCTCAAGAAGACGACTGGTAGGGATCTAGCTCGCGACTCCCTTACCTCGATCAGCAGGATCAGCAACAGGAGCAGCAGGAACTGGAGTAGAGGTCCCTGGGAAAAAGTCACCACAGCGAGTGTGAGAACTACATCCCACAGTAGTTCTCAGTGGGTACCACCAACAAGCCCGATGGTCTGCCCACTAAGTCTATTAGAGGCATAAAGTAACAAATGCAGTACTGAAAGTAAAGGCTGGAAAAATAACTCTACAGCTACTATGCCTCTATCTAAATACTCAAGGAGCGGAATAGATGGAAACATGATGCATCTACTATCTCTCAAATACAATCACCCAATCTACATTGACTGCCACATAGGGTCCAGTCAAACCTGCGCCCACCTACTGTCGTTACATCCAAGGAGGACCAGATTTACGTAGGGTGTCCGTGACTGCCAAAACTGGTCCAGCCAGAGGGACTGCGTCAATAAGTCGCGATAACAAGTAACAGGCCCAGCTCCGGAGTGGCACTCAAGGGGCGCGACCATACCGAGGAAAGTATCCGCGCATCTCTGTCGAGCTCAAATGCGGCTCATGCAGGCTATAGTCCAAATCCACGATCAACAAGATCGACAGTAACCAACAATACCATCTCTCACTCACAGGCTGGAAAATCACATAGCCGGGACCCACCGTCGACTCAGACGGCTCCCAAAAATAAAACACTGATCTAAACACTGCTACCAGACTCCACTCGGCCCTTAGGCGTGAGTGTAACATGCATCCCACAACAACCCGACCACTCGGCCCACTACCCGGGCGAGGAAACCTATGTCCAGGTAAAATAATAGATACAAGTGTGGGAGTGTCTAAAGCATACATAACCTAGCCCAAGTTGGAGTTTTCTACTAGTCTGGTTAAATATGCAGCATATGACGGGGTGCTAGGTCAAGTTTCAATGACAACATTAATTTAACATATTTAGAAAGCAATACATCAACACTGATCAACATGGCAACACAAGGAGTATCAATTTCCTCTTTCTAGCATGCTTCCTAATATATTTCACAATTATGCATGTTTCCTACACAATAAAATTAATGAACTGTCCATCGGTATTGAAGACGAAGCAACCCACCTGGAAGTGCAAATCGATCCAAAGTCCAAAAAGGCTGAAACTGCACGGGGACAATTCTCAGATTTCCACAATTCCAACGGGTCCAAAAACACCTCCTGGGTACAAAGATATGGTCCAAACATTACAATCAATACAAAAATTCCAAGTTTACAAGCTGCTGAAAAATCAGTCCCCAAGATACGAAAATACCACCTGCAAGATAATCTCCAAAATTTTTTATAAAAATACGACGGCGATCCTCACGATGCTTAGATGTCAATCGAGTCCTTACACGTCGAAATCCAATACTCGAGTGCAGAGATAAAAATCCAACAACGCGCTGCTGTCCAGAAAAACCATCAGCGAAACAGGGGCTTAAAGATGTACCAGAAACCCCTAAAAAAACTAAAATATGGGAGGAGTGAAAAATACAAAAATCGTAGATTTACCTCTCATGAATCCGACTCCGTAAAAATCGTCCAAAAATTCCGTCCGAATAGCTCTGTGGACCTTGTGGACCGAAACGCAATGGAAATGGGCCACCAACGAAAGAACGTCGCACTGCGCTAACTAGCCGAAGGAGTCGATGCCGTGGCCTCCAAAAATTCCGAAACTCCTTCGCAAGATGCAAAACAAGATGAAGATCAAACTTCCTTGAGGGCTTAGAGGCAAAAGAGCTCGGGAAAAAGGACAAAAAGGCCAAAGAACCCGGCCTATTTATTGGCCCTCACCAAAAAGTCCAAAAACCCACCTTTATTGGGCTTTCGGGCCCAGATTTCGGGCGCCCGGGGCTTTCGGGCGCCTACAATAGCCCGAGAAGCCCCGTGGCCCGGCCCACACGCAGCGCCTGAATCCTCCTGGCTCCGATGTGTGTCCCAAACAGCGGACAGCGCGTGCGGAGCCAGCAGGCTCGCGCCACGTGGCCCCTACCGCAGAACATGGGGCGGTGGCGCCCGCCAATCGCAGGGCGCCACGTGGCGCCCCCACGTCGGCGGTCACCTGCCCCCACCTACCCCGCCTGCTCCTCCTGGCGCGTGGACCATGCGCGCGTGAGCCGGCCACTCCGAGGTCGCCACGTGGCCCGCCCCGGTCCATACGCCAACCGGCGCGTTTCCGTGGACCGCGTCGCGTGAGCCCGCCAATTGCAGGCTGCCACGTGTCCCCTGCGCCCGGTCCATGCACCAGCGCCAACTCTCTGTGGACTGCGCCGCGTGCGCCGGCTAATGCGAGGCTGCCACATGGCATACGGCCGGTCCACGGCTTCCCCCATGCACCAAAATTGTCAGAAAACTTTCGGGGTCCGTTTTTGGGCATCTTGACTCCGAAAAAGGCAAGTAAATAGCCGATTTTCGACGTTTTTCCACGCTGAATCCAAATATGACCTCGGATTAGCCTAAAGCCCTTTCTAAATTCTGACAAAAATAGCCGAAAGGCATGCTCAATCCAGAAGCCTCACAGAGTCCGTCCAACGCGTCCGTTTGACGCGTTGCGGGTCCGACACACCAATAATAGGTGTTCTACATCATAGGTCATGGGAAAAGCTACACGGGGATCGAGGCTACTACACCAACAACATCAGGAACAACTAGCTATGGGGGAGAGGGAGTAAGTCAAGCATGCTACAGGGCTAACTCAACTCAAGACCATCAAAAGAACCAATAAATCACGGGCTCAATCTTCTGCGAATTCCAACCACTAAATCTCTCTCTGCGCGGCAAGACCTTCAAGAAAACATAATCTCCGACCTGGGACTCCATGTCCCGTCGTCTAGAATCTACATAACTCTGCTATCTGCTTTAGTTGTAATTGAGTGTCATCATGCAACTTTAATCTAGACCTCTGTCCATTTAATCTGTCTGCAGTGGATAATCAGATTTCAAAGTTTTCCCTTTATCCACATCACTCTAATACCGAGGCGATTGACACTTGTGTCCACACAGCGTCTCAAACAGAGCCATCTGAATGCTTGCTTGATAACTGTTTTTGAATGAAAACAAAACGAAAGGTAAGTGTCGATTCCATCCTCCTCTAAAATCCATACTACATAATTGAAGCACATCTTCCAATATCAGGGTCATCCAATTTGTATATCCATCGATTTGTGGGTAAAAGCTACACCAAAATTGAGCGAAGTTGTCAAAACTATCTGAAAAATTCTCCAACAAGGAGCTATAAACTTCTAATCCAAATCTGATACCATAGGAGTAGGTACTCTAAGTAACTTCACTATCTCATTCACAAATAGCTGAGTGAATTTCTCTCTCATGACCAAGTTATCTACTCGAAGGAAATAAACCAACTTGGTCAGTCTGTCCACTATCACTCAGATTGTCTCAAACCATTCTGAGTTCTCGATAGTCCAGCAACGAGAACCATAGTATCTTATTCCCATTTTCACTCTGGAATCGCTAGATCCTGAAGTTCCTTTGCTGATACTCGAGATTCCACCTTTGCTTTCTGACAAGTCAGGCACTGAGCAATAAATCACCTACTTTCCAATTACACCGTGCCACCAAAATTTATATCCTGAGGTCCTTATACATCTTAACCCTAACAGAATGAATGGTACAAGATGTATAATGGCCTTTATCAAAATCTGCTCTGCAAACCCTGCATCTCATGGCACATATTGTCACGCCCCTGCGTCGAAACTGCGACCCGGGCCCGCCAACAGATCCGCCGCCCATACGGGAAGCCCCGTATAGACGAAGCGACTAACCTGCAAAAGATCAAACTACACTATACAGATATCAGAGTGAAAAAATAAACTACTAAAATAAATATACACAACTCCTCAAATAGTACATGCCAGATCCTCACATACATAAGTCTCTCCAAAATAATAAAACTCTCAAAATGTAAAAAATACACGATACATCCCAAAATTACTGACAGTACTAATACATCACCAAAAGGGGGTACAACTACTCTCTCTGGAAGAAGACTGGTAGGGATTTAGCTCGCGACTCCCTTACCTCGGTCAGCAGGATCAGCAACAGGAGCAGCAGGAACTGAAGAAGAGGTCCCTGGAAAAAAGTCACTACAGCGGGTGTGAGAACTACATCCCACAGAAGTTCTCAGTGGGTACCGCCAACAAGCCCGACGGTCTGCCCACTAAGTCTACTAGAGGCATAAAGTAACAAATGCAATACTAAAAGGAAAAGGGCTGGAAAATAACTCTACAGCTACTATGCCTCTATCTAAATGCTCAATGAGTGATACAGATGGAAACATGATGCATCTACTATCTCTCAAATACAATCACCCAATCTACACTGACTGCCACATAGGGTCCAGTCAAACCTGCGCCCATCTACTGCCGTTACATCCAAGGAGGACCAGATTTACATAGGGTGTCCGTGACTGCCAAAACTGGCCCGGCCAGAGGAACTGCGTCGACAAGTCGCGATAACAAGTAACAGGCCCAGCTCCGGAGTGGCACTCGAGTGGCGCGACCCCACCGAGGAAAGCATCCGCGCATCTCTGTCGAGCTCAAATGCGGCTCATGTAGGCTATAGTCCACGATCAACAAGATCGACAGTAACCAATAATACCATCTCTCACTCACAGGCTGGAAAACCACACAGCCGGGACCCACCGTCGACTCAGACGGCTCCCAGAATAAAATACTGATCTAAACACTGCTGCTAGACTCCACTCGGCCCCCAAGCGCGAGTGTAGCATGCATCCCACAACAACCCGACCACTCGACCCACTACCCGGGCGAGGGAACTCTAAGTCCAGGTGAAAGAATAGATAAAAGTGTAAATAACTAGCCCATGTTGGAGTTTTCTACTAGTCTGGTTGCCATGCATCATATGACAGGGTGCTAGGTCAAGTTCCAACAATAGCAGTTTACTAACATAATTAGGAAGCAATAATCAAATACAATCATAATAACAACATAAAGGGATCACCATCTCCTTTCCTAACATGCATCCTAACCACATCTCGCAATCATGCATGAGTATAATCAAATAGAGTTAATGAACCGTCCACCGGTTTTGAAGACGAAGCAACCCACCTGAAAGTGCAAATCGATCCTAAGTCCAAAAAGGCTAAAACTGCACGGGGATAATCCTCGGATTCCCACGATTCCATTATTCCCGGATTCCCACGATTCCAACGGGCCCAAAAACACCCAAAAACTCCACCTGCTTACAAAGATAAGTTTCAAACATTGCAATAAGTCAAAAACTCCCACAAACACATGCTGCTGTACAAACAGTCCAGAAAATGCTTAAATACCACTTGCGAGATAATCTCCAAAAATTCCAATAAAAATACGACGGCGATCCTCGCAAAGCGTAGATGTCGATCGAGTCTTCACATGTCGAAATTCGATACTCGAGCGCAGAGATAAAAATTCGACAAGGCTCTGCTATCTAAGAAAACCAACAGCAAAATAGGGGCTTAAAGATGTACCAGGAACCCCTAAAAAAACTCAAATCTGGGAGGAGTGAAAAATACGAAAAATATAGATGTACCTCTCGTGAAACCGATGCCATGAAAATCGTCTAAAAATTCCTTCGAAGTAGCTCTGTGGACCTCGTGGACCGAAACGCGACGAAAATGGGCCACCGAAGAAAGAACGTCGCACTGCGCTAACTCGCTGAAGACGTCGATGCCACGACCTCCAAAAATTTCGAGACTTCTTCGCAAGATGCAGCACAATATGATCAACAAGGTTGCTTGAGGGTTCAGTCGTAAAAGGGCTCGGGAAAAAGGTCCAAAGGCTCAAGAAAGGGGGCTATTTATAGCCCAAGCCCACCAAAGGGAGGCCTCGGATTCGGGCGCAAGAATCGGGCGCCCGAATCCGGCCCGCCCCACGCACTGTGTGTCACGCCCCGGGGTTTAAATAAGCGGAAGAAAAGCCAACATGTGGTGCATAAATTTTTTTGCCCAAACAGGGGGGTGGTGATCTTGGGCTGCTGTGTGTGTGTTTGGGCTGACGAGGACGTCAGGCCTAAACGGGGGGAGTTTGTGACGCCCCTAATAGTCCTACATCGGATGTGGATGGAATTGTGATTGGATTTATATGAGACATGGACACTAGTAATAATAACTGGACTTAAGCATTTTGGGCTGTAGTTTGGACCCAACGAGTTATTATTGCTAGTGGGACGGGTCGTTACATTTGGTATCCAATAACCAGCCAGAAGTGTGCGGCGAGTCTCGGCTGAGCCTGGGTCTAGATGACAGGGCTAGCGAGACGAGTCTCGCATCGCTTGGTGCTTGTGAGTGTCTTTGAGCCTGACGAGGGCGTCAAAGCTTAAAGGGGGGAAGAATGTGACAACCCCGGAATGTGTATTAGTCCTATATATAAATGATATAATAGGACTAAATCTCTTAACCCGGCTATAGCATTTTGGATGGTAGCAAGATCCAAGAGGTTATGAGAGTTAAGCGTGCTAGAGCTAGAATAGTTCTAGGATGGGTGACCTCCTGGAAATTTGGGCGTCACAGTTGGTATCAGAGCCATTCACCAGCCGGAAATGTGAGATAAGTCTCGGCTGAGCCAGGGTTATATAGCGGGTAGAGCGAGGCTCCCCGGCTAATGACCGTTGTGGGTGGAGTGCAGCTCCCCACAAGGTCGGCTAAGGCTAGCGAGACGAGTCTCACATCGCCTGGTGCTTGTGAGTGTGCTGACGTGGACGTCAGGGCTTAAAGGGGGGAAGAATGTGACACCCCCGAAATTTGGATTAATCCTATATATAAATGATATAATAGGACTAAATCTCTTAACCCGGCTATAGCATTTTGGATGGTAGCAAGATCCAATAGGTTATGAGAGTTAAGCGTGCTAGAGCTAGAGTAGTTCTAGGATGGGTGACCCCCTGGGAAGTGGGGCGTCACACTGTGCGCGCCCGAAACGCCCACAATGCGACACGTGTCCCGCCCGCGCCCCGTGCGCCCAACGCACACGCGCCCGCCAATCACGACGCGCCGCGTGGCAGCGCGGTCTACTGCGGGGACCATAGGCCACGATTCACGGCGGCCCAGCCGGGTCGCTGTGCCCGCCAATGGGCGGGCGACACGTGGCCCGGCGGGGTCCACCGTGCGCCGCGCCCGGCGCGATACGCGCCCGAAACGCCCACAATGCGACACGTGTCCCGCCCGCGCCCAGCGCACACGCGCCCGCCAATCACGACGCGCCGCGTGGCAGCGCGGTCCACGGCGGGGACCGTGGGCCACGGTTCACAGCGGCCCAGCCGGGTCGCTATGCCCGCCAATGGCGAGAGACGCGCGCTGTCATGTGTGCGTTGACCTGCCAATCCTCGCGTGCCACGTGGCACAACGCTCCGTTGGCTGCTCCCGGTGCACACCAAGTGGGCCGTGGACCAGCCCACCCGAGAAATTGGCCCATTTCGCTCGAAAATAGTCGATTTTCAACGTTTTCGCGAGCTGAGTCCGTTTTTGGCATCCGTTTGATGCACAACGGGCTCGATACACCAATAATAGGTGTTTTCTCACCGCCGACCACCAGACAGGTCATACGGAAAAATCGGGACACCACACATATAATCAATCTTTGTATCACAATACCCCTTATGAAGCAGCTCTGAAATGTCCTGTCCAGTCGCTCGCTGTTAGCTTGAAATCAATAAAGATTTCCCAGTGCTCTCCAAACAAATACAGTCACCACAACTTCAATGCAAGAACAAATGCAGCAAGCTCCAAGCCATGAGTAGGGAAATTATTCACAGTCTCTAAGCATAAATTATTACCCTACCTTCCAACATCCATACACATCTAAATCCTTCATGCGACGCATCGCTATAATATCACATACCCTTTTTCCCATAATGAGGAGGAAAAGGGGTAGAAGCTGACGATAGTCCAATCTTCACTTCCTCAAAATTCCACTAGCACTACACATTCCCACAACTTAATTCCCTTCCATGATGGATGAGTAAGGGGTGTGAACGCTCCACAAAGATTTCCACAAACCACTGCTGATATCCAGTTAGACTCAAGAAACAGTGCATTCCAAAAATCATCGTCTGTTTAGGTCAATCTAGAATTGTCTCAATCTTCATCAGCTCAATATTCCAGCGACTAAGATCACAAAGGTCGAGAAAACCTCTTTCCAAAGCCCGAACTTGCATTTTAAAACTAGGTATTCTCCTCATCTCTCACAGAAGCTGTAGCATAATCTTTGTGTGCTCCTCGAGCTCGGCATCACTTCAGAAGTGGATCAAAATGTCATCCATAACACTACCACAGAACCATCCACATGGCTAAAACATTCAGTTCATCAAGTTCACGAACATGGTAGGGCATTAGTTATTCTAAGAAGACAAAACAGTAAACTCCTAATGTCCAACTGAATCCAAAATGCTGCCAAAGAACACCATCAATCTTCACCCTTAGTTGCTGGTAACCAAAGTGTACATCTCTCTTGGAGGATACCCAAAGCCTTTACATCTGATCCAACCGATCTCTCGCGCGTAGCACAGTTACATGCTCCATTTAGCCACATATTCCATTCCGAGTCATCAATAAAAAATCATAGTGATTCATCCATCAATTTTGAATAGCACCAGCGCATCCCAGGTGGCACACTAGGCAAATAAAGTCCTTCGTTAGCAAATCCGTAGTTGTGCCTTTAACTTTCACACTCCATCTGTGCTATCCAAAAAGACGCCTAAAAATTGGTGCAGTTTTAGGGCTACATCAATCATAAACTCAATCCCTCTATCCGGCGGCATACACGTCGACTATGGGAAAAACATATTTACGGACGGTAAAAGTACTCGCGAGTCCTGTTGCCATCGTAGACCCCTCAACAATACTAGCCAGAAAAGCTACGCATCCTCTACTAATCATCTGCCTCGTCCAAGACCACAAAATAATTATGGCACAAAGAATACTCTGATATCCTCGGTATATCAACCCCTCCATATACAAACATTTCCTGGCCTTTTACTATTAGAACCACATTCCTTGCTATGCCATCAATCATCTTGAAATACTCACCCCTCAGTCCGTCACGAGCACCATATCCAATCCTGTAACCGCCGCAAAACTAAAGAATCGGGCGGCCAAAACTCACGGCCCTGGCTATACCAGACAGGGCTAACAACACTCCTCTCCGTGCCAGATAGAATAAAAAATTTGAACATCTCATGCACCTAGTAACGTCCTCTCTCCAGTTCGTGCATTGATGTGTATGCTCCAATAACAAATGGAGATGCTGCTGCTAAAATCATCAAGGGTACAGAGCTCACAGGTGTCCTGTCTGTCCACAACGATAATCACATCCCCTTTGCTGGTCACGAGTGTGGTGTGGATGCTAGTTTCCTTCTACCGAAGATACATTTGTCGGACCACTGTTACCTTTGAAATCCATCAGGCCTCTGCCCTCTGGAATGATCACGACTCTGGGACTAAGATTGCAGTAATCTAGGCCGTCTTCTCTCACTTGTCTGTCCTCTATCCATTGGAGTTGGGCGCTTTCTCTCAAAACTCTATCTGAGTGCTTGAACTTTCTCTTGCTCGAAATAATAGTGCCCCCTCTCCATCTATAATGCATAATCGGTGGATACTTCCAAAGTCTGCAGTCCCTGTGCCTGCACTAGGATACATCTCTCAGGATATAGTTAGTTCTCACTCTCAAATAGTGAGACTCAGTGCAGGACGTCCTGGGCGACAAAAGATACACAGATAAGCAATCGCGTAAATCCTATGAGGTATTCCGGAACAGTACTATCTCCCTGGTGAAGGTTCTCAAATCCTCTTCGAGTTTCTGCTTTATATTGTTCGAGAAATAGGCCCCGAACAACAACCCATGAAACTCGGTCCAAGAAATCTGTCGCCCACCATATCCCACTCTCTGCTACTAAATATTCATATCTCGCCCAACCGATCACAACATATGAACCAGCCAGTCATTCGGGATAATAAATCATGAAATACTTTTTTGTGGCTGTCCTAACCCGGCCTGAGATTTGAGGGAAATCCAACATATAAAACTGGGCCAGCCGCTCAAAAATTTGCCCATACTCAACTAAGGTCAAAAGTCAGGCTAAACCCTATGCTCAGTGCAACACGTCTTGGGCGACAAAAGATACACAGATAAGCAATCGCGTAAATCCTCTGAGGTATTCCGGAACAGTTCTATCTCCCTGGTGAAGGTTCTCAAATCCTCTTCCAGTTTCTGCTTTATATTGTTCGAGAAATAGGCCCCGAACAGCAACCCATGAAACTCGGTCCAAGAAATATGTCACCTACCATATCCCACTCTCTGCTACTAAATATCCATATCTCTCCCAACCGATCACAACATATGAACCATCCAGTCATCCGGGATAATAAATCCTGAAATACTTTTTTGTGGCTGTCCTATCTCGGCTCGAGATTCGAGGAAAATCCAACATATAAAACTGGGCCAGTCGCTCAAAAATTTGCCCCTACTCAACTGAGGTCAAAAGTCAGGCTAAACCCTATGCTCTACGACTGATCAAAAATACTGCCGAGGGTTCCAGAACTCGCTGTGCTGGTTCACTCTCTGCGCTAACAGCCGCGCTAATGGCTCCTCCTGTCTACGGTTCCTCTCCTCCCAACAAGTCATCTAAGCTCTCAACTCATCCATCTCAGCAGATCTCTCCTGCCCAAATTCTACAGGGTACCAGAGTGGAACGCGTAGGAAAACATCTCTTAGGAGTCATCCCGCCAAAGCACAGCTAACACCGAGTTTGAAAATCAAATAGCCGCTCGACCCAATCTAGCGAAAGTCAAAGACATCGCCTCACTTCTGTAGCTTTATGTTGTATGCAGCCAAAATAATTGCCCAACAGAAAGAAGGTATGTCAATCTCTCTCCAATCTCATGAAGAGTTAACAACTCAAATCACCGACTTTCGCAAAATCACGTCTCTCGTCCTATCATCCTAGGATCAACCAAAAGCCTAGGGTTTTCTGAGTCCCAAATGACCTATCCCTAAACTCTGATACCAACTTAATCTGTCACGCCCCGGATGAAAACCAGAACCCGAGCTCGCCAACAGATCGGTCGCATACGCAGAATTTTTCACGTATACGAAGAGATACAACCTGATCAAGTAGAGAGAGAAAGAGAGATAGAAAAGATAGATAGATATATCAGAGCATCACAGAGTTGAAACTAAATAAATCCAATATAGACTGAAATTGTAAATATACTTGAATTCCAAATATTTTTGTACAAGTACACCTCCCAGAAAAGAATAAAATACAACCTGCTGGCTTAAGCCAGACCCAAAATATAAATATATCAGTCTACTCAACTAAATTATAAAAATGAAACAACACTGGGTCCACCACTAGCTCACAAGTGCAGTAGAAGATCTATCTAGCCCACGATCCCCTCATCTCGATCTGCCGGCACCGCAACCGCCGTGGAGAAACTGAAAAGACTGAGCAACAACGGGTGTGAGAACTACTAGAAAATCAGTAGTCCTCAGTGGGTAAGTCATCGAACCTCCGATCTACCCACTAAGTCTACCAGAGTCATGAGTAGGAGAAAAGTAAGTAAGTACAAGAAGTAGTAACTGTTGAAATGAAATCTATCACTATTATTGTCACGCCCCGGGGTCGAAACTGCGACCCGGGCTCGCCAACAGATCCGCCACCTATGCCAAAACCCGCATAGGCGAAGCGTCTAACCTGCAAAAGTTAGTACTATAGCTACACAAATATCAGAGCTGAAATAAAATGCTGTAAAATAAAAATCCAATTACTATACATCATGAAATAGGGTACAATATCCATTCCCTCAAATACAGATAATCATCATACAATGTCCTCGGTACAGCATCTCTCGACTATAAAAGGAGATAAACTAAAACTATAGTACATCAGTCTCTCCAATACAAAAGATCTCTCTCCTCCAGAAAACAGTAAAAGCCAGCCAACAGCTACGAGGAATCTCCAACCAGGGGATACAGCTACACTCCTCGGGTGGTAACGATCTAGCTCGTGACTCCCTCGCCCCGAACAACGACCGAAGATCAGCAACTCCAATGAGGACTCTGCAAAACAGGGGGGAAGAAAAGAAGAGGAAACAACAGTGGGGGTGAGAACCACTAGTAAACCAGTAGCCTCCCCCTGTGGGTAAAGCCTCAAGCTCCGGCGTACCCACTAAGTCTACTAGAGGCAAGAAAAGGGGCAGGTAGTAAAGCTGTAACAGAACTACTGAATAAAAGGGGAAACCACAACAAGTATGCCTCTAAATGCAATACCGAAGGAAATGACGGTATGAATGCATCAGGAAACAGTATCTGACCAAATAGACCCAATCTAGTGCCACCAGTAAACTGGTACTGCCTGCTCTGCCATCACTCACAACTCACCAACTGACCGGAACCCAACACGGTCTAAAGCCTACTCCGGAGTGGCACTCGAGGGGAGCGACCCACACGAGTAAAGTATCACTGTATCAAGCATCTCTGTAACCAATATCTCACCATAGCAGGACTGGATCATGACAATGATCAAAGTGGGAAACTCCGTCCACTAATGAAACCCCGATCCGATACAATAATACTCAAAAGTGGGAAATACCATCCACTAGAGAAATCTGATACCCAATCTGATGCAATAGTAAACATCCGGTCAACCGCCCAAAGTCCGCGGTCACCGCAGTAACCCACAACCCACAATTGGGTGAAATAATCAAGATCTGGTCAACCGCCTACTGTCCGCGGTTGCCGCAATATCCCACAATCCAATATCAAGTACACCCTATCACTGACCCTCAGGTCCCAGCTACACTATCCCAAACCTCTGCTCGAGCCCGAGCAACATGACTCAAAAGTCTAAATAAAAAGGAGAAAGAGAGCAATCATGGTTTCTCCTAAGTCAAATCCCAATATGATAGTGTAGCAATAAAATAGTGGCCTATCTAGATGTCCAAATAAGCATGCAAAAGTCCTCAGCAATGTGAAAGAGAGAATATATCAAATAACAGTTTCACAGTGTAATAATAATAATATCCACATAAATATCACCATCAGGCTAAAATCATCAGTCAACTACACATGTATAAGATCCCTGATCCATAATAAATTCCCAGAGTGAAACCCGCACATTGATATATCATTATGTCCCAACAATTAATCTATTTAATCCACTTTCATACAATCTAGGTGCTAATGTGGCATGTTAATCATCACTTATTAAATTATTCCAATGATCATGTTCCAACAGCAATATTATCCCAATAATATCCCCAACATGCTATATCCACAAAATTAACCTCAGATAGATAGGCTCACATGTATATCAGTCAATCATGCATATTAATCAATCAATATGCTCAAAGGGGGATTTTCTAATAAACTTAGTGAGTAAGTCAGATATAGAGGCAGCAACAACCACCCACCTGAAGCGCTAACTGTCCGGGTCCGTACAGCTGAAAATACCAAAAACTCCAATCCTGCGCTCCAACAAGTACAGTACACCCGAAACACTCCTGGCACAACACAAAGTCCACTAAATACACTTAGGCTCCCAAATAGTGCTCTTACAAATACATACAACAACAGTCCCAGAACTGTTAAATTATCACCTGCAGAAAGTGCCCAGAAAATTCCAAGAAAAATATCACGGCGATCCTCGCGTCGATAGCTTCGCAACGGTACCTTGCACGCCCAAATCAGAGTTCGGTAAGCCAAGTTATAAATTCGGCAAGGCGGTAATCCAATCAACAAACTGTGAAGAAAAACTGTACACTGTACACTGAGAAAACAGTGATTATCACCTCGAAACAATTTTCTAAAATCCCAGAAAAATCACCACTGCGTTCCTCGCGACGAGTAGATCAAAATCGAGTCCTGAAACGCCTTGATCCGATGTTCCTAGGCTGAGATATAAAATCGGCAAGTTGGTGCTGTCCAAAATCCACCACAGAAAAATGGGGGTCAAAGATGTCTCGGGAAACGTGCCAAAAGTGCGAAACGGAGCGAAGCGATCAACACGAAAATCGAAGCCTTACCTCTTAGGAACACGCTGTCGAAGAAATCGTCCAAAAACTCCTCCTGGTTTGCTCACAGCGAATTTCTGACTGAACTGCGACGGTAATGGGCCGAAATGGGGCGAAAACCGAGGCGAACTGTAAAATGATATCGCCGTTGCCGAGCTTCCAGAAGTTCTGAGAATCCACCACAAGATCCAGGACATCAAGGGGAACAACTTCCCTAAAGATCTCTCCCTCCCATTCCCTCTCTAAAGCTCGGAAAAAGCAGAAAAGAGAGGAGATGGGCTGCTTTATATAGGCCCAAAAACAAATCAAAATACCCCGTGTCCCCGGTTTCGGGCGCCCGAAATTTCGGGCGCTACAGTGCGGCCCGGCCCGTTACTGTCGGGCCCGGCACACGGCCCGCCACGGCCCGCACAGTACCCGGCCCACGGCCCGCACGCGATCCGGCCGGACCGCACAGCCGTCCGACCCGCTCCCCGCACCGACACGTGTCCCAGAACACCGAACAGCGGATCCGGCCAACCTCCCCGCGCCGCGTGGCGCTCCTCTGGTCAACGGGCAGTTGGCGCTGGCCAATGGGCGGCCGCCACGTGGCGCACGCGTGCGCCACGTCGGCGCCGTGGCCGCCACGCCCGCCGGCACCGCCGCCTGCCGCCTGCCGCCTGCGCGCCTGCCCCGCCGTCTGCCGCCCGTACGCGCACAGTAGCTCGCCCAATCCTCGCGCGCCACGTGTCCAAGCCATAATTTCGCTGAACCCGGTGCACAACAACCTCAAACACCGAACCAATCCGAGGCCGCCACGTGTCGCGCCCCGGTCCACCGTGCACCGCGCACCGCCCGCGCCTGCCACGCACAGTGGCGCGCCCAATCCCCGCGCGCCACGTGTCAACCCTCTCACTCGCTGCACCCGGTGCACCCGACTTCATGAACCGAACCAATGACATCCTGCCACGTGTCTTCCCGCCCAGTCCACCGTACACCACACTTCTCCGTAGACCGCGACCTGTGGACCATCCAATGGGAAACTGCCACGTGGCCCCCGCTCCGGTGCACGCCTGCCGCGTGGACCGCGCGCCCTGCCCGCGCGCTGCGCGCTGCCCGCGCCTGCCCGCCGCCGCGCTGCCGCCTGCCCGAGGCCGCGCCGCCGCTCTCCGCCGCTGCCCGCCGCCGCCGGCGCCGCCGGCGATCGCCGGAGTTACTGTTCCGGCGGTGAACAGTAACCCGTGCCCAAAAAGTCAAGTGGGTAGTCCATTTTGACCGTTTTCGCGCGCTGAATCCGAATTTGACGTCCGTTTCGCCAAATTCCAACTCTAAAAATTGCCGAAGGCACCCGAAAGTGTATTCTTAGCCCAAACTTCGTGCGGAGCCCAATTTAAATATCCGATTCGCGCGAAACCACTTCTAAACCCTCCACGGGGTCCTCCGATCACTCACATGATCCATTTGAGCCCGAAGTCCAACACTTGTGCCCAATTATGCCCCAAACACCTCCAACACACCATGTAGGCCTCCAACAGCCACCCCAACGCACTGTAGCAGCTCTGCGGAGATCCGGGTCATCACATCCTCCCCCACTAAAAGAAAGTTTCGTCCTCGAAACTAAAGTCGTTCCTCAACACGGAATCTCAACCAAATAAAGGGGGGTAAACATCCAATCATCCACCACTCAAGCTCCCAAGGCTGACAAGTACCTCCTCCAAAGGCGCGATGCGGTCCTCGGGTCTCCAACTAGAACAAAGTAAAGGCGGGCACTCCAGAAAAACCGTACCAACTCAACCAAGTACAGCTGGGCTAACCGCTCGAGCTACCAAGTAATCTGCATCGGTACAAGCCTCCGCTCCTCCCAGGGCCTCAGATAATCCAACCACAAGTCCATCGGCACAAGCTCGATCCAAGTACCTCTGTACTCCCGAGGCATCCAATATAAGTCCTCCAACTGATCACGTAAACTCTGATCTCTAATCCAAAACCATCAGGGTGTAGCAACACCTCCCCAACTCTCGGGCATCAGCACACAACTATAAGCAGTCAAGAGAACCAGATCGCAAATCAATCTTCGAGAAGATCCAGTACCCTTGCAGCTGGTAAATCCAATCCTCCAGGCTCGAAAAAGGGTACCTGCTCCAGACGATCACTTCATCAAATTTCGGGAGTTGTGCCCTCAACTCCCAAACCAGTGACGTGTTAGGCACTCCGAAAGGAAAAGAGCCCTCAGTGACACCATCATACGCCACGTCTGCCTCGACAGTCCACACAGCGCCAGCTGTGGCATCAACAAGCTCGACCTCTGACAGCTTCCTGCTCCAGGTATCCGCCACCACAGTGGCCCTATCAGGGTGATATTGGATGCTTGCCACAAATCCAACTGTAGCTTCATAGCTACTATGGGAGGCATCACAGTATATCACAAATCCATCTCCCAACACTGGCGATGCTGAAATCAGGGCTGGTATCAATCTCATCACCAATTCGTCAAGCTCTGCTGGCACTATCCGGCTCACAAGCTCCTCACCTCAACAAATAACTGCCGGTCTCAGCCATTCTCGCATAGCATCCATTTTGGCTGGATTCCACCACCGCCTCTTATGGCTAGACTAAGTGATCCAAGAAGATATGCTCTCGAAGCTAAAACTCGCACCACAACAACTTGGCATACAGCTTCTTCCTCACAGACCTTGTTACACCATCTACAAGTACTCCACCAGCTCTAAACCATACAGAGATGGGGTAAAATCAAAATATCCCGGAAGAATATCTCAAATAATTCTTCCAAGTGCAGCAAGAACACACAATTCCTCAGATCTCAAGACGACAGGGCCTTAGTCATTCCATTTGTCCTCACTGTACTCATAATGCCCCTACCGGGTCCTGAACACCATCTTGGCAAACACTCAGCTGTATGATTCCAAAAAGATACACGCATCCTAAGCAGACCACTGTCGGGGTATAACTCCATCAAAAGGTCCTAAATAATATCCAGACCTGCCTGCGGTCACACCACACAAGGACCCTCACTGTCGCATGTCAACGACGTGACACTAGGTCGAACAGACCCTCGATCCATCAGATCCTGCAACTGCGCCATCAGCTCTCTCAGCTCTACAGGTGATATCCAATGAGGTGCTATCGGGGTTGGCGTGGTTTCCAGAACCACGTCAACCGCAATCTCAATCTCCCTAATCGACGGCATTATATCAGCTCCGGTGGAATCACACCCGGGATCTCACGATAACAGGGATATCCTTGCGTCCCGGTGCCGCCGTAAGCACCTCGCGCAACGTCACTACAACCTGTGTGCTCTGACTGTCTCAATGAACAAGTCTCTAATGTCTGCTTGCAGAAGATCATAACCTTCTCTCTCCGCAGTCATACACCCTGTGGCACTGTGCCAACTAATCCCACGCACTGGGTCAAACACTGACCAGGTACAACTACCAATAAGTCTGCCGATACCACTCGAGGTCTCAACTGCACTGGACATGATCCACAAGCCTCCCCCACATGCACCACCCCAACAGGAACCTGTACCTCTAGTGCATGTGGTAACAAATCTACCTCTAGTCCATGCAGGAATGCAACATGCTCTAACTCGACTGCTGTGATGAAATCACACCTGCGACGACCCGATCCACTGCCTTGGTGTCCTCCACCCAGGCAGCACAGTCTCAACCGCTCAATGTAGATGGTCGTCACTTAATCTGCCTGAAAATCAAGGCTATCCACAAAAGGAGCACAATTCTCCGCCTTTGCTCACACTGAGGCAAGGAATACGGTCTTCCGCAGACAATAAATCCACGCTACCGCTGCGCCACTCTGATAACGATGCTGATGCTGCCACCGGGGTCCACCTGACCTCTGACATCTCAGAAAATCCATTATTGCAATCGTCATATAACAAAACACAATTAATTCCTGCAATTCCTCATTCAATTATCCTTACTCAGCTCACCCCTCAAGCACATCTATTGTACCCCAAACATGCAGGTTAATAATCACAAAGGGTAACCTTCCTTTGGGTAAGCTTTACATAATCCGTCCACAAGGATGTCCACCATCCAGGAAAGGAACACGAAAGTGCCTCTGCCAGCCGATCTGTCCCCCAACACTTAGCGCCAGGCGCCTCTATCCAGAACTCGCCTCTGGCGGCAGATCCCTATCCAAAGGAACTGCAACAGTACGCTCCATACACAATGCCTACTCCATCGAGGCATCCAAAATCCAAAATCCAAACAGAGGGATCAGATAAACTAAAAGGGTATTCTGGCGCAATCCACTCCCAGTCGCACGCATCCTACGCGCTTCGTCCCTCGAAACCTGGAGCGTACAGTTCAACAACTGCATCAACTCTCCAGCACAGGGGGACCCTCAATTGATCACTCCATCACCACCAACCACGATTTTGCCTCCAAAGGCTCCAACTCAAATCCATAAATCAGGGTGGTTCATCTGCCAAAACTGGCTCCATCCATCAATGATGTCCCACAACTCATCACTGTCAGCTATCCACCCCACCTCGGTGCCTCAACACAAAACATTGGCACGGAGGGGGCCACTCGCTCCATCGGCGCCTCAGAAATCACTGCCGCTGAGGATACTGTAACCAGGTGGTCTCAGGAGAAAAACACTGTCGGGCTGCCCACTGCTCCGACAACTGTGTCACCCAGACCAGCGGCTCACTCTGCCGCTGATATACCTCAGACAATCCTGCCATCGGGGCCTGAAGCTCTCTAACCTCAATCCGGGTATCCGGCCCCAAAACAATCCGCTCAAGCTCCACTGCTGCGACGAGTGCACACCAATCCGCACAACGCGTCGGGGAGACACCGCTCACCACGACCAACTGCACCACAGCACAAAACAAAACTCGACCCAATCCGGCGAGAGTCTAGAGCATGTCAACCGTTCCGCCGCATTATGTTGTCTGCAGCCAACATAATTGCTTAGGAGAATAAACATGCCAATCACCCATCCCATCACTTGGGAGAGGTATAAAACTCAATCAGGACTCTCGCAAAACTCACGACTCTCACGAAGTCATCCTAGGGTCCAACCATAAGCCTAGGGTTTCTACAGTCCCAATTGACCTATCCCTAAGCTCTGATACCAACTTAATCTGTCACGCCCCGGGGTCGAAACTGCGACCCGGGCTCGCCAACAGATCCGCCACCTATGCCAAAACCCGCATAGGCGAAGCGTCTAACCTGCAAAAGATAGTACTATAGCTACACAAATATCAGAGCTGAAATAAAATGCTGTAAAATAAAATCCAATTACTATACATCATGAAATAGAGTACAATATCCATTCCCTCAAATACAGATAATCATCATACAATGTCCTCAGTACAGCATCTCTCGACTATAAAAGGAGATAAACTAAAACTATAGTACATCAGTCTCTCCAAATACAAAAGATCTCTCTCCTCCAGATAAACAGTAAAAGCCAGCCAACAGCTACGAGGAATCTCCAACCAGGGGATACAGCTACACTCCTCGGGTGGTAACGATCTAGCTCGTGACTCCCTCGCCCCGAACAACGACCGAAGATCAGCAACTCCAATGAGGACTCTGCAAAACAGGGGGGAGAAAAGAAGAGGAAACAACAGTGGGGGTGAGAACCACTAGTAAACCAGTAGCCTCCCCCTGTGGGTAAAGCCTCAAGCTCCGGCGTACCCACTAAGTCTACTAGAGGCAAGAAAAGGGCAGGTAGTAAAGCTGTAAACAGAACTACTGAATAAAAGGGGAAACCACAACAAGTATGCCTCTAAATGCAATACCGAAGGAAATGACGGTATGAATGCATCAGGAAACAGTATCTGACCAAATAGACCCAATCTAGTGCCACCAGTAAACTGGTACTGCCTGCTCTGCCATCACTCACAACTCACCAACTGACCGGAACCCAACACGGTCTAAAGCCTACTCCGGAGTGGCACTCGAGGGGAGCGACCCACACGAGTAAAGTATCACTGTATCAAGCATCTCTGTAACCAATATCTCACAATAGCAGGACTGGATCATGACAATGATCAAAGTGGGAAACTCCGTCCACTAATGAAACCCCGATCCGATACAATAATACTCAAAAGTGGGAAATACCATCCACTAGAGAAATCTGATACCCAATCTGATGCAATAGTAAACATCCGGTCAACCGCCCAAAGTCCGCGGTCACCGCAATAACCCCAACCCACAATTGGGTGAAATAATCAAGATCTGGTCAACCGCCTACTGTCCGCGGTTGCCGCAATAACCCACAATCCAACATCAAGTACACCCTATCACTGACCCTCAGGTCCCAGCTACACTATCCCAAACCTCTGCTCGAACCCGAGCAACATGACTCAAAAGTCTAAATAAAAGGAGAAAGAGAGCAATCATGGTTTCTCCTAAGTCAAATCCCAATATGATAGTGTAGCAATAAAATAGTGGCCTATCTAGATGTCCAAATAAGCATGCAAAAGTCCTCAGCATGTGAAAGAGAGAATATATCAAATAACAGTTTCACAGTGTAATACATAATAATATCCACATAAATATCACCATCAGGCTAAAATCATCAGTGGACTACACATGTATAAGATCCCTGATCCATAATAAATTCCCAGAGTGAAACCCGCACATTGATATATCATTATGTCCCAACAGTTAATCTATTTAATCCTCTTTCATACAATTCTAGGTGCTAATGTGCATGTTAATCATCACTTATTAAATTATTCCAATGACCATGTTCCAACAGCAATATTATCCCAATAATATCCCCAACATGCTATATCCACTAAATTAACCACAGATAGAAGGCTCACATGTATATCAGTCAATCATGCATATTAATCAATCAATATGCTCAAAGGGGGATTTTCTAATAAACTTAGTGAGTAAGTCAGATATAGAGGCGAGCAACAACCACCCACCTGAAGCGCTAACTGTCCGGGTCCATACAGCTGAAAATACCAAAAACTCCAATCCTGCGCTCCAACAAGTACAGTACACCCGAAACACTCCTGGCACAACACAAAGTCCACTAAATACACTTAGGCTCCCAAATAGTGCTCTTACAAATACATACAACAACAGTCCCAGAACTGTTAAATTATCACCTGCAGGAAGTGTCCAGAAAATTCCAAGAAAAATATCACGGCGATCCTCGCGTCGATAGCTTCGCAACGGTACCTTGCACGCCCAAATCAGAGTTCGGTAAGCCAAGTTATAAATTCGGCAAGGCGGTAATCCAATCAACAAACTGTGAAGAAAAACTGTACACAGTACACTGAGAAAACAGTGATTATCACCTCGAAACAATTTTCTAAAATCTCAGAAAAATCACCATGCGTTCCTCGCGACGAGTAGATCAAAATCGAGTCCTGAAACGCCTCGATCCGATGTTCCTAGGCTGAGATATAAAATCGGCAAGTTGGTGCTGTCCAAAATCCACACAGAAAAATGGGGGTCAAAGATGCCTCGGGAAACGTGCCAAAAGTGCGAAACGGAGCGGAGCGATCAACACGAAAATCGAAGCCTTACCTCTTAGGAACACGCTGTCGAAGAAATCGTCCAAAAACTCCTCCTGGTTTGCTCACAGCGAATTTCTGACTGAACTGCGACGGTAATGGGCCGAAATGGGGCGAAAACCGAGGCGAACTGTAAAATGATATCGCCGTTGCCGAGCTTCCAGAAGTTCTGAGAATCCACCACAGATCCAGGACATCAAGGGGAACAACTTCCCTAAAGATCTCTCCTCTCCATTCCCTCTCTAAAGCTCGGAAAAAGCAAAAAAAGAGGAGATGGGTGCTTTATATAGGCCCAAACAAATCAATTAATACCCGGGTGTCCCCGGTTTCGGGCGCCCGGAAATTTCCGGGCTGCTACAGTGCGGCCCGGCCCGTTACTGTCGGGCCCGGACCACCACGGCCCGCCACGGCCCGCACAGCCCGCCCACGC
Source organism: Tillandsia fasciculata (assembly GCA_029168755.2). NCBI lineage: Eukaryota > Viridiplantae > Streptophyta > Magnoliopsida > Poales > Bromeliaceae > Tillandsia > Tillandsia fasciculata. The sequence continues at coordinate 15,049,979 of CM054947.1, read as the reverse complement.
CCGCACGCGATCCGGTCGGACCGCACAGCCGTCCGACCCGCTCCCCCCACCGACACGTGTCCCAGAACACCGAACAGCGGATCCGGCCAACCTCCCCGCGCCGCGTGGCGCTCCTCTGGTCAACGGGCAGTTGGCGCTGGCCAATGGGCGGCCGCCACGTGGCGCACGCGTGCGCCACGTCGGCGCCGTGGCCGCCACGCCCGCCGGCACCGCCGCCTGCCGCCTGCCGCCTGCGCGCCTGCCCCGCCGTCTGCCGCCCGTACGCGCACAGTAGCTCGCCCAATCCTCGCTCGCCACGTGTCCAAGCCATAATTTCGCTGAACCAGGTGCACAACAACCTCAAACACCGAACCAGTCCGAGGCCGCCACGTGGCGCGCCCCGGTCCACCGTGCACCGCGCACCGCCCGCGCCTGCCACGCACAGTGGCGCGCCCAATCCCCGCGCGCCACGTGTCAATCCTCTCACTCGCTGCACCCGGTGCACCCGACTTCATGAACCGTACCAATGACATCCTGCCACGTGTCTTCCCGCCCAATCCACCGTACACCACACTTCTCCGTAGACCGCGACCTGTGGACCATCCAATGGGAAACTGCCACGTGGCCCCCTGCTCCGGTGCACGCCTGCCGCGTGGACCGCGCGCCCTGCCCGCGCGCTGCGCGCTGCCCGCGCCTGCCCGCCGCCGCGCTGCCGCCTGCCCGAGGCCGCGCCGCCGCTCTCCGCCGCTGCCCGCCGCCGCCGGTCGCCGCCGGCGATCGCCGGAGTTACTGTTCCGGCGGTGAACAGTAACCCGTGCCCAAAAAGTCAAGTAGGTAGTCCATTTTGACCGTTTTCGCGCGCTGAATCCGAATTTGACATCCGTTTCGCCAAATTCCAACTCTAAAAATTGCTGGAGGCTCCCGAAAGTGCATTCTTAGCCCGAACTTCGCGCGGAGCCCAATTTAAATATCCGATTCGCGCGAAACCACTTCTAAACCCTCCACGGGGTCCTCCGATCACTCACATGGTCCATTTGAGCCCGAAGTCCAACACTTGTGCCCACTTATGCCCCCAGGCACTTTCAGCACACCATGTAGGCCTCCAACAGCCACCCCAACGCACTGTAGCAGCTCTGCGGAGATCCGGATCATCACAATTATGCCTCTATTGCTGTAAATATGAATAAGTCAAGTGTATGTATGCATCACTGAAAGAAAACTACCAAGATATAACCCAATCAAACCGACTAGTACTAGGACCCGGTCATGCCTGCGCTCGCATCACAATAGATCACCCTCACGGTCGTGTATCAACGACGTGGCATCATAGCCGTGTATCAACGATGTGTAATCATACTCAAGTATCAATCTAACCATCCCGCCCATCACGGTCCGGCCTACTCTAGAGTGGCACTGATCAAGTGGCACTACCCTGCTCGAGTAAATAAGTAACCAAATCAAGTATGTAGCAGGCAAAAGTCATCACTATGCTCAAGGTGGAAAACTCTCTATCCATTAATGCAATCCCGATCCCAAACGGATGCATAAACACTAATCGGCCAAACCGCCCACAATCCGCAGTTGCCGAACAGCTCCCGAGTCAATAATTCGGTGCTATCCCACCCGACTCGATAACACAGCTATACTATCCTTAACCCTGCTCAATACCCCAAGCAACAAGAATCATAAGGAAAGAAAATGCAAGTTTTCGTCTAAGTTTGATTCCAACATGAATAGTATAGCAAAATAAAAGTGTGCGGCCTATCTAGATGTCCATACAAATATGTCATGGTTCTCACACCAGATCAGTATAGCTCTCAACATAAATCTCAGGTTTGAACATGATTTGATCAAGCATAGGAAACAAATACAACAAATACATCATGCTGAAATTGGTCAAACCGAGCATGTAGACTGTAGTTACGATGTGCTCCAGAAACCCACCTGAAAACTCTTTAATCCGAAGTCCGATCGATTTGAAATTCGGCGTGTGTGATCCCTTAGTTCTTAGCTTTCCAACGAATCCAAAATCTCCCAAAAATTCCTGCTGGATTGAAGAGAATTGCGAAAACATCAACTGTTACGCAGAAATTTCAGTATTTACAACAAGTGATAAAGGATACAAAATCTGTTGTATATACCTCAATATATCAACCACCCAAATTTGGTTCCTAAGTTCTCTTTTAACTTAAAAACATCAAAGGATCCACCAAAGCTAACATTAAGTCCCAAAATTCAGCTCATACCCTGCTCTTGCAATCGTTGTTCCAAAATCTGCATGCATTTAACAAGCTGAAATTTAACTTGATGTAGATTCCAAATTAAGCATAATCACAAGTTGAATCCAATAAAGAAATTACTCACCATACTCTTAATGATGTAAACCAACTTTTAATTCATCAATAAAACCATCGTTAATCCACGAAATTGCCCCCACAACGGAAATAACACAAAGGGGTTCACTAACAAATCTGCTGTAGAATTTCAGCATCAATAGTTCTGAGAAAAGACTTAATAAAGTGTATCAAATACCATCAAAAATCCAAGATTAAGGTGTCCAAATTATCCTCTTGAAGTCTAGATGAAAACCAAGCTTTGAAATCCTCCATTCCGTAAGAAAAAGATAAAGAAATCCCATAAATATTCAAGTCTGTTCAAAATCTGAAAACTGTACACAGAAGCTCAAAGATGGGCATAATTACCTATTTAAATGCTGGAATTGGCCACCTTCATCAATAGTAAAGTTTTATATCTACAAGAGGTGCAGCTCTCCTCCAAAAATTAGCTCGAAATTTCAAGTATTCTGTCCAGGGGAGGAAAAACACTGAATGTTGTTCAGAAATCCAGACCGTGCACGAGGGTCTCAAAGATGGCTTAAAATACCTAGCTTAAAGTCCAAACTAGAGTTCCTCACAAATATGAAAGTTGTAGAGCTACGAGTGCTGAAAATCTTTCTTCAAAAATCAGCTCAAAACTCCACTTCTACTGTCCAGAGGAAGCCAAGAAAGAAACGTTGACGGATTTGCCAAAAGCTGTAAGCATGCTCCAATCTCAACAATGGTGGTGAGGAAGAAGAAGAAGATGGAGCTCCCAGATGCCTTCAAACTAGGGTGGAAGTGAAGAGGGATGGAAAAGAGTCCTCTGAATGCTAAAGGGCCCAATTTATAGTCCAAAACAGTGGATAAAATGCACCCTCGAAATACCAAGAAATATCCTAAACCACGGCTTGAGGGGCAGGATTAGGGCGCTCGAAAGTTACTGTGCGGGCTCGAAACCGGCGCCCGAAAGTCACTAATCCACGCGTCGTTACCCGCGTCGTCCGGTCATCCAGCTGCCACGTGTCGCCATCTCCGCGCTCCAACACACGCGCCCGCCGCTGCCATGCATCGCCCGGGCCCACACGTGCTGGCGTGCTCCCGTGTCGCCACGTGGTGCGCGCCTGGTTGTGCTCCCGGTGCAGCACTGTAGCAGCCCGAAACACTGTAGCAGCTCGATTCACTGTAGCAGCCCGGTCCGGTCCTGCCCACGATCACCACAGGATTCGGACGCCCGGATCAAGGTTTCGAACCCCCGAATTCCCTGAAAAATACACAAATAATGTATTTCACACTGAATCTGTTTCTCGCGTCCATTTTGCGCGCAAACGAATCCTAACATTCAAAACTAGAGTGTTCTTACATCGATGTCCACGGGATCGAACTACCAACCGAAAATTGGATCTCCACAATGGCACAACTTATCTGATATTCATCATGCACGTAAGTAGGGTGTTAAGACAAATTCTAAATTTTTTTCCACTAATTCCATTTTTTGATATAAAATTAAGTGTTGAAAGCTAGATCACCAACTTATAAGTGCTAGTGTCATATCTTTTGGCCTAAATAATATTATGAAATACTTTTGCACTTATTTAAATGAATGAGTGGTCTTTCTAAATTTCTAATTGCTACAATGTGAACTTGATTTTTTTGTTTCTATTTCTAAAACTTTTTATAATTTGATCATCCATGTTAGATTTCATTCTTTAATATTGAGGGGCAGTGTTCGTTTCCTCTGAAAAAAATTCAAAAAATATTTTTTTTGGGCGAAAAAGTATTTTCAATACAAATGGTTTTCAAAAAAATTAGGTTTTCTAAATAAGTTTTCTCTAAATTTCATGAAAAAAATTCCTTTTTATTTTCGAAAATTTTGCCTGGAAAGCAAAAACAACAAAAAAATTGTTTTCCATAAATTGTTTTTCTGAAAAATAATTTTCACAATTTTCTTAGAAATTAAACACTTCCTAAGTTGAAATCTCTGTGCATTAATTTAAAATTATTCTTCAAGAACGTTTCAAAATATAAAGGTTTTCACATACTAAAATGCAAACTTCTTAAAAAATTATAGAAAGAAACGTAAATGATACTCTGCAAAGATCACTATCACTGATAATCAAATTAGAATTATTAAATTTAAATATTTAAATTCAGTTATTACTAGAGCCCTTTATTACTTATTTTCAATATAAAATTCATTTCTCATCTAATGTGAAATTATTGAAATGTCAGAGAAAGAGAGAGAAGAAATAAATAAATGAACGGAAAAAAGAAAAGAGTCAATGAGACCAAAAAAAAAAAAAAAAAAAAAAAAAAAAAAAAATTGCCTTGTATTTTGCACCAGATAAAAAAAACAAAAAAACAAAAAAAAAAAAAAAAAAAGGAAAGAAAAGAAAGAGAATTAAGAAGGTCTCACAACTACATTTTATACAATCCAAACAGGTGGAGAGGATCATATATGGCATGAGACCATTTATATATATCTGATCACTTTCCTATACCATACATACACTTTAATCACCAAAACAAAGAGATTTACAGCAGAAAAACAATGTACATTCACTTTGTCATCATCATCTCTAAATCCTATTTTCTTTTTCCTGATCAATTAATTTACTTTGAAACTAATGTGATCTAATTTGGCTTACTTGATTCCATTAATTAATCTCTCCTTGAATTGGAAAATGTCATGTGATGCTATAAACCTTCATTGGTAGGCCTTTTTGGAAGTCCAAAAATGGGTGTGCAAGGGCTTGATCAGGCTCAGCTAACTCCCACCTGAACTTGAGCACAAGATAGTGCAGGAACACAGCCATCTCCAGCTTGGCCAGCTCCGATCCGGCGCAGAGCCGCGGGCCGCCCCCGTACGGCATGAAGTTGCCCGTCGACGGCGAAACCGCGCTGGATAAGCCACTCTGCGAGAGAAAACAAATAAAATTTTGCTGAATTCAAATATTAAAAGTACTATTCTCTCCTAACTTAAGCCTTAATTATCGTCGTCGTCGACAATTTTGGTAATTTACAAAAAAAAAAAAACATATCATGCCTTAGAGAATGAATCAGTGGACTAAGACCTCAGTGTCGACATAGATAGTGACATGGGACACGAGACAGCTCGTGCACGACGACTCGATAATTTTTAAAAAATTAGAATACAGAAACGGTATAAACACAGATAACAAATTATAATATTATTAATATAATAACATATATTATATATAAAATATAAATTTTAATAAAATATTGTTATATTTCTCATACGAAATAAAGTTTATAAAAATTTTTATTGGTAGTTGATATATTTTAAGAAGAAAAAAAATTCACCATACATAATTTATTTATTTTGTCCACAAAATATTTATATATATTTATCAGAAAATTAAAATATTTATCATCTTATGTTATTAATGCATTATATATATAATTGTATGCGCTATGAATGGCTATTGAACGCACGTTCAAAAAGAGTCGACACGTGAGTATCTGACACGAACACATAAGATTTATAGAAATATCTGTGATACGTAGACTAGGACTCAAAAAGCAAAAGCTCCAACAAAAATAAAGTGTTAACAGAATTTAGTCCAAAAGCTCTAAACAAAAAGCACTTCTTCTGTATTTAAGAAGAATGTTATGCCCCTTCCTTAAATTGGGCTATTCAGAGAAGTTTAGAGCCTGGGCCTCTTAGGCCTTATGTAGGCCTATCCAGGCCCAACTTTTCTTCTTCATTTAACTCTGTGCTTTAAAAAAAAAATCAATAGAATGTTCTGGATAGGATGTTCTGGATCATGCTGTCATGTGTCTGACTTGAAGGCTCTAAATTATGTACAAAGTTTAAAGCAGGACATGGCTGCTCCTAAGGGGGAAGATATGATTGAATGTGTACAAAAAAAAAAAAAACAAAATTAATAGGTGATTATCATATAAAAATAAATCTTAAAATATACGATAAAATAAGAATATATAAATTTTACATAAAATATTTTTGACAAAAAAAAAAAAATTATGAGTGAAAGGAAAGAGCCTCACTATGTGAAGAAAAAAAAAATATATAAAAGTTCAAATACATAGCCGAATCTCTTTAGGGTAAAAGAAAAAAGAGTAATATTCTCAACGAATTTTTTTTTAGCGGATCTGATCCGTACCACCATATACATTCAATTTTCTTTCTCTAAAAATTTATCAAATTTTATCGTCGCACCACGAAGCCGTCGACGAACCGAAAACGTAATATCGAAGCAATTTCTAATTTCGAAGTCACATCTAATCATGTGTACTATTATAATTCGATTTTATCTACTTAATTAAGATTTTGAATCTGTCTAAACGCCTTCTACATATAAGAGATTGTGTAGGATGCGACCTACTAAAAAATATATAAAAGTTCAAATACATAGCCGAATCTCTTTAGGGTAAAAGAAAAAAGAGTAATATTCTCAACGAATTTTTTTTTAGCGGATCTGATCCGTACCACCATATACATTCAATTTTCTTTCTCTAAAAATTTATCAAATTTTATCGTACACGAAGCCGTCGACGAACCGAAAACGTAATATCGAAGCAATTTCTAATTTCGAAGTCACATCTAACCATGTGTACTATTATAATTCGATTTTATCTACTTAATTAAGATTTTGAATCTGTCTAAACGCCTTCTACATATAAGAGATTGTGTAGGATGCGACCTACTAAAACATGTCCTTCAAAACGAAAAAATTTATTATATAACAGCCACATCATATCATTTATACTCAATCAATTATATATTTTTAAAAAAATATATAATAAAAATATTTTTTTAAAAAAAATATGATAGAATAAATGAACTTTATAAAAATAATTTGATTGATTGAAGAATATCACATTAATAATATAATTACTACATTTTAGACTTTTTGTTGGAACCACCACAGGTGTTCGAGTTGTGCTTTGAGATGTGTGCATGAGTCCAAAACTTTGAATCAGACACGTGGCACATATTCTAAGACACCCTACATAATTTTCATAGGATACATAGAACCCTGTTGTGCTTTGAGATGTGTGCATGAGTCCAAAACTTTGAATCAGACACGTGGCACATATTCTAAGACACCCTACATAATTTTCATAGGATACATAGAACCCTCTTATCAGATTGTTGGCGTAAATTATTAATTTCGAAAACTTGAACGGTTAGAAATACACAATCAATTCACTTAAAGCGTGCAGACACAGTGCCCACGAATCTCGACCGGACTCAACCCATCTAAACGTTGGGTCTATTATTGGGCCTCTTGCCGTTAGGTTTATTGTGAACCGTAGCCCCACTCAACTTATTAGGCTCACCCAACTCAACTTATTAGTTTTCTGGACCTATTGTCACGAGGCAAAAATTTAGACCTATTTAATTTATAAATAAATAGTCAACACATTGAACCAAAGCTTGCTCTGGGCATGATCCAAAACCTCTCCTACACAACTCTCCTATATAAATTTCACCACTTTTACATAGAACCAAATTAACGGGTCAATTTAGGGGTCAATTTAGTGTTATAGTTTTTGGAAAAGCATAATTTAATCAAGATGAGCTAAACATTTCGTTGAGTTCGGTAAATTTTATAATCACCATCAAATTTTTTTATTTTTTTTTAAAGGTCATAATTTTTCGCTCAAATGCTTAATTTCAGTATCCAACTCTAATTCGAAAAATATCTTTTGTGATTTATGCGTGGAATCACGACGCGGCTGAGTTTGGAATCAAAATTTAACTATTTCGACTTACGTTTTAGGTTATTTTTGAAAAAAATTATATTTTTTATATTTGAGTTTGATTAATTAATTATTTATGATTAAATTAGATTTAAAAATATAAATAAATTTATTATTTTCATTTATAATAGAATTCAAATTACGACCTTTTATATATATATATATATATATATATATATATATATATATATATATATATATATATATATATATATATATATATATATATATAGGTGTGGTATTGTTTAATATAATTAATCTTTCGAGATGATTAATAATATTTTTAGAATAATATCCTATGCGCTCCTTAATATTTCAAAATTATTTTATTGTTCCTTACTTTTTTTCTTTTTTTTTTTTTCCTTGGAATATATCTTTCATATATTCCTTCATTATTTAAAAATATCTCTATTATAAGTATCCATAAAGTGATTGGAATTAACTCCAGACTAAATTTTTACCAAAGTTAAAAAAATAAATTAAAATAACTACTTTGCCTTATCAACCGTCCCTAGTGCAAGTGGCAAAGGGCTTGGTGGTTGATACCCGAGACCCGAGTTCGAAGCCTAGTTGCTTCACATTTCCAGCTAAGTTTATTTAAAAAAGTTCCAGCTAAGTTTATTTAAAAAATAAACGAAGCGGTAGCATGCTACCTTTCTCTCAAAAATAACTACTTTGCCTCCAAGGGTAAAGATCTCTCAAAAATAACTACTTTGCCTCCAAGGGTAAAGAAAAAAAGTTGGTAAGCGTAGAAAAAGTATATTTGAAAAAATAAAAAATTATAATATTTCTAGCTTAAGCACAAATAAAAAAAGTTGATAACAATAAAAGAATATATTTGAAAAGATAGAAACCTTTCTCTCAAAAATAACTACTTTGCCTCCAAGGGTAAAGATCTCTCAAAAATAACTACTTTGCCTCCAAGGGTAAAGAAAAAAAGTTGGTAAGCGTAGAAAAAGTATATTTGAAAAAATAAAAAATTATAATATTTCTAGCTTAAGCACAAATAAAAAAAGTTGATAACAATAAAAGAATATATTTGAAAAGATAAAATAATAATTTCTAGCGTAAGCACAAATAAAAAAAGTTGATAACAATAAAAGAATATATTTGAAAAGATAAAATAATAAAAGAATATATTTGAAAAGATAAAATAATAATTTCACAGAGAAAACAACAGAGTAAAATTTAATTCTACGGATATATTTGAAAGAGCTTAGAATGTTAGAAAAATTTAATTCTACGAATATATTTGAAAGAGCTTAGAATGTTAGAGCGCTATTTTTAATATTAGTTTTTTAAGAAAAGTAAATAAGAAAGTCAAATTTTTTTTTGAGGAGTATGTAATTAATTGTCCGTAATATTTTTATCTTTATCATCAACTGTTTTTAGGGCAAGTGGGCAAGTGGTAAAGAATATGGTGGTTGATACTCGAGATCTCGAGTTTAAAGTCTAATTGTCTCACATTTCTAGCTAAGTTTATATCTAAATAAACGAAACGAATAGCATACTATATTTCTAATTGATTCTTTGTCAAGAAGCGGAGAATGCTTCTTCTCTCTCAACGTAGCTTAGGCCAACGACACAAATTAACCTTGGGTCACATGTTAACTTCAATCAAGTATTCTATTGACTCAATCCAATTTTGATTTCTGAATAATTCTTTTAGCCCCATTTCGTCTAATTCTCATCTGACCGTGTTGGATTGATGCAACAGACTAGTAAGGTCTAGTACGTGCCAAAGACTCGTTCGAAAAAATTAACACTTAAAAATGCAAACGGGACAGATCCGGAAGCGGAATGGATCTTCGCATCCCGCCCTATTTTTTTACTAGGTCAGGATGAATTCAGGACATGTTAGTTTTTATTCTATTTTTGGTTTGAGCAATACTACCTCTACACTTATTTTTGGGTATAGATCCTACATCCCATCCATCCAAGGGTGGGAACTTCTCCACCCATCATTTCGAAGTGATGGATAAAATTTACCTCACCCTAAAATGAATGAGATGTATGATGTACACCCAAAAATGAATGTACATTTAGTATTTTTCTTTTGGTTTCCACGTATCGCTCATTTCAAAATAGATCAAAGGGGAAGTGAATTTTTGACGGATAATAAGAAGAAAGAGGTCTCCAACCTTCCAATTTATTTTTTTTTGACAGATCTGCATGTTATATTTTTTCACATTTTTTATTTTTACTAGACTTAGAGTAAATTACATATTTTTTTTTATATTTTTTGTTTTCATTTACCACATTTTTGGAGAGACAAATAAGAGAAAAAGCAAACAAATTTTTAATAAATTAGAATGGATCAAAGAAAAAAAAAAAAAAAAAAATCTCCCAGCTTTCATTCTAATTATTTTAACTCAGGCGAGTTACATTTTTCTTTTTTTTTTTCCTTTTTTTTTTTTTTGGCTCACACCTATCAACAATGGTGATGTGGTACCCACAAAATTGATGAGGCAAAGATGTGTGGTTGCTATCACTGGGATTAGTATTAGCAAGAAGGCATGTATTTAATTTCACTCAAATTTTCAATGGACTGACCAAGTTCAAGTGTATTGATGGTAGGCTTACGTGCTTTTAAAAGCACGATCATCTCTATTGTGATGCTCCAAATAGTTTCACATTAGATTGAATGAAATTGTGATTGAATTTATATAAAACATGAACACTAGTAATAATAACTTGGCTTAAGTAATTTGGGATGTGGTTTGAGCCCAACAAATTATTATTGCTAGTGGGTCGGATCGTTACATTTGGTGTCAGAGCGAATTGCCAGCCGGAAGTGAGTGACGAGTCTCGGCTGAGTCTGGATCTAGATGAGAGGACTAGCGAGATAAGTCTTACATCGCCGGGTGATTTTGGACTGCTGTGTGTGTGTTTGGGCTGACGAGGACGTCAGACCTAAACGGAAGAAGTCTATGACGTCCCCAATAGTTCCACATCGGATGTGGATGGAATTGTGATTAGGTTTATATGAGACATGAACACTAGTAATAATAACGGAGCTTAAGCATTTTGGGCTATGGTTTAGACCCAACGAGTTATTATTGCTAGTGGGTCGGAGTCGTGATACTATCAAATTATTTTTAATATTAGGACTTTCAAATTTATTAGACTTGCTTTAATATAATATAGAGATTTTCGATAATCGGCTCTATTATACTTTATCTACAGAATTTAAAATATTTAGAAAATAAATTTCGTAATCTTTGATATTACTTATCTAGTGATCGAAGGAATTCAAAATTAATAATTTTAATAATCGTGGTGAGCTGTTTATAAATTTAATTTATTGAAATATTTAAATCTCATAAAATTTTAATAATTTTTTTTAATACTATATAAAACAAGATCAATACAGTTGATCTAAAATTTTAGTGTCATATCATTACTTTTTGTGAGTTTTTTTATTTTTAGTTGGTAATTTTAAATTGTTTCGATAAATAGATAAATAATCTTGAAAATTTAGAAAATTTATTTTTTAAATACTTCTAATATTCTAAATTAAGTTTAACAAAGCCGACTATCGATTCGGAAGTCCTAATAACGAAAACAACTTAATAATACGAAGACCACAATGTCTAATCGTCAACGTTAAATATTAATTCTAAAATCTTGAGCTGTTAGAATTACGCAACCAGTTTACTTAACGCGTACTGTGACACCCCAATTGTGCTATATCGAATGAAAATGAAATTGTGATTGGGTATATAAAAGACAATGGATACTAGTAATAATAACTGGGCTTAAATATTTTGGACATGTGGTTTAGCCCCAACGAGTTATTATTGTTATTGGGTTGGATCGTTACATTTGGTATCAGAGCCAATCACCAGCCGAAAGTGTGTGACGAGTCTCGACTAAGCTTGTGTCTGAATAATAGAACTAACGAGACAGGTCTCACATCGTCTAGTGATCTTGGGATGTGTGTGTTTGGACTGACGAGGATGTCAGGCCTAAACGGGGGAGGTATGTGACACCACAATAGTTGAAAATGCTTAAGCATTTTGGGCTGATGGTTTAGACCAACGAGTTATTATTGCTAATAGGTCGGGTCGTTACACATACAGACACAGTGCCTACATATCTCAATTGTGACTTGACCCAGCAAGCCTCATATATATCATTGACTCGGCTCAACTTGATCTTTCATCACAGAGTGGGATGCTAACTCTTTTAAGCCAACAATCCCTCTCCAACACCAACACAAATTTACAGCATGCAAAAATCGAATCCGTGACTTCTGACTCTTATACCACTTGTCGAATTATTGGCGCTAATCATTAATCCGAAAAGCTTAAGCTATTGAAAATATACAATCAATTCACTTAAAACGTATAGAAATAACACCCACAAATCTCAATTGTGACTGACTTAATCAACCTCACGTCATTTGTAACATGACTCGGTCCAATCCAATCCGTGATTTCCAACCATTTTAGCCTATTTTTTTTTTCACATCACATCAAAGCATAAAGCATGCGATCATAAGGTCAAATCCCACCAGAAACACCTGAGCCTTATTAGGATAGAGTAATCAGGGGCTGTCATAAAAATAAATCCAAGGTATAACATGGTCCAAGTGAGACATCCCAATAGTTTCACATCGGATGTGAATGTAGATATGTTTGGATATATAAGAGGACATGGACACTAATAATAATAACTAGGCTTAAATATTTTGGACTATGGTTAGGCCCAACGAGTTATTATTGTCAGTGGGCTGGATCGTTACATTTGGCATCGAAGCCAATAACCAGTAGGAAGTGTGCGGCGAGTCTCGGCTGAGCCTGCATCTAGATGACAGAACTAGCGAGATAAGTCTCACATCGCCTACTGATCTTGGGCTATTGTGTATGTGTTTAGGCTATTTGGGCTGACGAGAACGTCAGGCCTAAACGGAAAAAATATATGACATTCCAATAGTCCCACATCGAATGCGAATCAGGATGTGTTTGGATATATAAGAGGACATGGACACTAGTAATAATAACTGGGCTTAAGTATTTTGGACTGTGGTTTAGATCCAACAAATTATTATTGTTAGTGGACCGGATCGTTACACTAATTATAGAGCAAAGATACGACCCAACATCAAATTGCCTTTGTGTTGTTTAACTCCTTTTCAATTTGCCCTCTCCTAGTTCAAAAATTTTTACTCTACCTTTATATGGTTTTGATTTTTATTTTATCATCATGTGATTTTTTTTTAAATATTTACTTTGTCATTTTAATTCATACAGAAATTTTTGATAAAATCAAAACTACTATACATGGAGGCAAAGTGATGACAAAGTAAAAATGAAGTTAACTACATGGGGCAATTTGGGAATTCATTTACTCAACCTTCGAAGCAGTTTAATATGTGGATGCTTCTTCTTTTTAATTTTTTGGTTTCAACTAAGCTGTACACGATTATCTTTTCCTAAGGAACTCTTTGGTTTCACATAAAACTGCCAAAAAAAAAAAAAAGTTTTAATGAAAAAAACTTTTGGTGGAAAACAAGTTTTGCAATCTCTAGCTAAGCATTTGGTTTGAATATAGTGAAATTTGGGTTTCGGATCGTGCTTGATTGGTTGGTTGGAAATGTTGGTGAAAAACTAGTTGTATTTTTTTTTTTAGGGCAATTTTTTATATATTCGTAAAAATTTTTCTGTTTTCAGATTTATCTTTCTTAGAAGGCTAATATTAAAACTAAAGCTGCCGTTATCTATGTGAAATTACCATTTTACCCTTTCAAATACACCCTAAACCCTAAACCCTAAAATCCTAAAAAATCCTAAACCCTAAACCCTAAATCCGGGCAAAATAGGTATATCTGATAGTTTTCAACTCCGATTATTATTTAACTCTAGTTTAATCCTAGTTAACTTAACAAAAGAAAACGGTAGGAGTATTTTTAATAACGGTAGAACGTATGAGGGGTATATTGGAAAGAAAAAAATAAGAGGAATAAATCAGATATTTCTTTAGATTTTAGGGGTACACATGCAATTATTCCTTTTTTTTTTTCATTCGGTTTGTTTATTGTTTTTAGCATTTACAATAATTTTATATAAAAATAAATATTGTGTAGTTGGTGCCAAAAAAAAAAATAAATAAATAAATAAAAAAAATAATAATAAAAAATTATACACTTTATTTAGAATATATACATCTTACACCTCATCTATTTTATGATGGGATGAATTCCACTCATCACTTAATTCGAAATGACGAGTGGATGAATGCCCATTTTAGGATGGGTATGGTGTAAGATGTACACCACAAATAAGATGTACAGATAGTATTACTAAGAAAAATGTACAAAATGGTAGACAGCTTAGCTCACGTGCCTAGTCTACGTAGGTGAAGGAGATAAGAATACGTGATGCACTAGAAGCCAAGAAAAAAAGACAAAGATGAAGAGGCTTTAGACAAGAACGGTTAGAGACGAGGGGTGTGATTTTCGTGATCGTGACTGTACTACGCGAGCCAACTGATAACACAGACGGATAAAAATTACTATAAATAGTACTTTTCAAGCTTGTAATAAAAATATTGCACACTCAAAATAAGACCACTTTTACAAATTCTTTATGATTTACCCTTTTTTTTCTAAGTGTAGTAAAACATATAGCATTTTTCTTTTTGCATTTATAGTTTTTTTTAAAAAAATATTTTAACTTGTAACCCAAACTTTCCTATTATATAATCGATTCGGCTCGTTAGTCGAGTCTATTTTTTTCGTTCACCTTTAATTTATTGAATTAGAATTCAGTTAAGTCAATCTCTCCTCAATGAATTATTTGGTTTAACATGATGCATTCGAAAGCCAGTTTAGAAATCGATTCACAATCAAAAGACACTTGATCTGATCAGCGGGATCTAGTCAAAATCTGCATTAGTTCGTTTCTCTCCATACATATATAATATATTATACTAAATATATTTTATTACAAATTTCTATATAAAATATATTATACAAATTTTTATATTTGATTTGTTTATTTTTATTACTCATTTGCTCAAAGTTTATCTTTTAAATATAATATTATATAATATTATTATATTATCTAATATTGTAACTCAATATAATATTTTATATATTAGCCTGTTCAATTAAAAAAAAAAAAAAAAAAAAAAAACAAATGGTATGTCCACAAAGTCATCATGTGTCTCGTGAGTAGCGATATTAGGAAGCGATGAGTTTTCATTTTCCACTCTTATTTAGTAATTAAAAAACAAAAAGGCATTTTTTGAAAAAAAAAAAAAAATCTGTAAATTATTTTTACTGAAAAATACTTTTACAAAGATCAAAATATATGAAAATTATTATTTCTACGGAAATCCAAATAGTCCCTATGTGCAGGGGACGAAACTATGTTATGACCCAAAGTGATCATGATCCCTTCAACTTTTTAATATTACTTAATAGTTCTAAATATTAATTTAAATTTTTTTTTTTTTAGACAGTCATGGTTCTTCTTAGTTTTTTTATATTTGCTTAATAATTTTTTATGTCAATATAATTTTTTTTTCTTTGTATGTATTTTAAATAGATAAAAATATACTAAAAGTCTTATACTTATAAGATATTTTAAAATACATCTCTTTAATTCCAAATTTTTTATTTTATATTTTTAATTTCTAAAACTATTTTATTTAACAAAATAAAATATTATACTAAATTTAATAGCTCTATGATCTAATAGTTATTAAATGTTATAATTTTATTTATTAAAAATACTAAGAATTCGATAGCTAACGGATCGTTAACAGAATTACTACTAGATTTAGTAAAATTTTTAATTATTTAAATATAATAATATGAATAAAATAATTTAAAATTAAACGTCTATAAATTAAAATTATTTTTAATATTTTTACATTAATTATTAAATTAATATTTGAATATATTTTGGCCCTCTCAGAATTAAATTCTGGCTTCATCCCTGTTTAATGTGACACCCTTAAATAATCCCACATTGGATGGGAATAGAATTGTGATTGGATATATAAGAAGATAATAGGGGTATATAAGAGACAATGGACAATAGTAATAATAACTAGACTTAAGCATTTTGGATTGTGATTTTGGTCCAACGAGTTATTATTGTTAGTAGGCCGGATCATTATATTTGGTATCAGAATCAATCACCAGCCGAAAGTGTATGACAAGTCTCGACTGAGTCTGAATTTGGATGAGTCTCGACTGAGTCTGAATTTGGATGGCAGAACTAGCGAGACAAGTCTCGCTCTGATGATCTTGAACTGTGTGTGTGTTAGAATTGATAAGGATAGGCTTAAGCATTTTGAGATTTGGACCAAAGAGTTATGAGTTATTATTACTACTGCTGGACAGGATCGTTATATTTGGTATCAGAATTAATCACCAGCCGAAAGTGTGTGACAAGTCTCGGCTGAATATGAATTTAGATGGCAGGACTAGTAAGACAAGTCTCACTCTGATAATCAATCACCAGTCGAAAATGTGTGACAAATTAATCTCGGCAGAGTCTGAATTTAGATGACAGGACTAGCGAGACAAGTCTTACTCTGATAATCTTGAGTTGTGTGTGTTTGAATTGATAAAGACGGGCTTAATCATTTTGAGATTTGGACCAAATAAATTATGAGTTATTATTACTAATGGGCCGAGTCGTTATACCCTAATCGAAAATCCTAATTGTGATAGGTTAGCTAGACAATTCTGATTCTCAAGTCAAAGTTAACTGTAGTCATTTGACTTCCAATTGACCCCTCCTGACATTTCATTAATTTCAAATTTTGATTTTGTGGCTTAGACAAGGGGATCTGAAGATCCCCTTTTTATGGGAAGCTACAATGTTGTCTAACTTAGGGGCTTATTGGCTTACTATATATAGCAAAAAAACATATACAAGATTCTACTTCTAAAAGCTAAACAAAGAAAACCTATTTAGTTGAGATTACAAAAATATAATGCTTATCATAGTAGTACAATAACTCTATTTGGCCTAATAGTGTGCAACCCACAGCCGCATGGCATATACTACGATCAAATTAGATTATAAAAATATATTTTTATAATATTTTTGTATAAATATTTTATTTATATTTAAAATTAGATTATAATAACATATTTTTAAAATATATTATAAAAATATATCGCTATACACTTTAGAGACGGTACATATAGCAACACTAATAATAAGTGTTGGTATTTTTGTCAACGACATTTTTTTAAAATTTTAAAAATATTTAAAATTAGATTATAATATTTATATTTTAAAAATATTTATATTTAAAATTAGATTATAATAACATATTTTTATGACATATTTTTAAAATATATTATAAAAATATATCGCTATACACTTTAGAGACGGTACATATAGCAATACTAATAATAAGTGTTGGTATTTTTGTCAACGACATTTTTTTAAAATTTTAAAAATATTTAAAAGTATCGCTATAGTATAATTTTATTATAGTGATAGTTATTTGAGAAAGCTTCGAGCTTTCTCAAGATAGCGTTTTTTTCTCTAGTTGTACACTAAGACTATTTTTATGAAAGAGGGTTATATGGTATTACAAAAGAAATACAAATGATCAGTTGTAAAGTTAATATTATGTGTTGCAATCAAAAGTTTATTTTGACTTTTTCCACATAAATATTAAATTATACGAAATAATTATTATTCTTTAAAAATTTAAGTTGTTAGAAAATAATATTTATATATTTTATATTCAACACTCAGCTTTTATGTCTGGACATAAGTTTAATTAAATGAGAGAAAATTAAATAACGCAAAGAGTTAGCCGAACTCGAACTTCGACCCTCCTACTCTAACACTATATTAAATAATACGAAATAATTATTATTTTTTAAAAAATTAAGTTGTTAGGGAATGATATTTATATATTTTATATTCAATAATAAAAAACTCTAGTTTTTAAAATCAAACTTGTGCTTGAGCTGTTCGATGGAAAGGCCAAGCAATGGTTCTGAAGTAACATGTAACACTTAATAGTTTGTAGTGTCTAAAAGGTGTATAAGCTAACAATTAATATTATCATTTAAAACCTAAGGTGAAAAATTAATCCATTAATTCATGCAAACAGAAATTAATTACTAATTATTTTCGAGAAAAAGCAACTGCAAATTTTACCATAAATGTTAACAATAAGCTGATGTAAAGTTTTTTTCTTTTTTTTTTTTTTTTTTTTTTTTTTTTGGATTATAGTAATAAAGGTTTTTAATTACCTTCCATCTCCAGGGATTAAACTGATGGGGATCTTGGTAGAGAGAGGAGTCCAAATGAACAGCAGCAAAAACTGGTAGAATTTTCCATCCACGAGGAATATCATACCCTTCAAAAACAAAACATACATAAATAACATATATAACATATATATATATATATATATATATATATATATATATATATATATATATATATATATATATATCACTTATCTTATTTTGTCACCAAATCCTATTTATTTTTGGAGAATAATAATTTTTTGTGTATTTAATTAAGAGAGAGAAAGAGAGAGAGATTAAACTTTGTACCTTTGTAATGCACATCTCGAATAACTCTCCTGTGCACAAACCTAACAACGTTTCCTAGCCGTAGTGTCTCATTTATAACCTGCAGGGGGACCATATAACATTTCTCTAGATAAGCCAAACTATAGTACAGTAACTTTCAGTTACTTTGGCTTTTAGTTACAATCACTACTATTTTCAATTAAGCATTTGTCCAGTAGAAATATCTAAAGCTTTGACTAAAATGAGATTTATTAAAAATACTTTTTTAAAAAGCACTATTTAAATAGCACTTCAACATACAGCATTATAATATCCTACAGTAATACAAGACATTTCAATAGTCCTGTGATTGTGATTCGGTATATAAGAGATATGAACACTACTAATAATAATTGGAATTAAGTATTTTGAGTTGTGATTTGAGTCCAACGAGTTATTATTGTTAGTGGGCCGAATTGTTACATTGGTATTAGAGCTAATCACCCGTAAAAAGTGTGTGACTAATTTCAACTGAGCCTGAATATAGATGACAGAACTAGTAAGACAAGTTTCACATTGTTTAGTGATCTTGAACTGTGCGTGTAATTGGACTGACGAGGACGTCAGACCTAAACGGAAAGTATGTATAACATCCAACTAGTCCCAGACATCGGATGAAAATATAATTGTGATTGATTATCTAAGAGATATGGACACCAGTAATAATAACTGAATTTCAACATTTTGAGTTTTTGTTTAAGCTCAACGAATTATTATTATTGGCGGACTGAATTGTGACAGATTATAGTGCTTTGCATGGTTTTTAAGCAGTTCATGTACTCCAAAATGCAGAAGACTATATTTTGGCAAAAAAAAGAGAGCATTTAAGTTCCAATTTAAAACTTCTGCTTCTGCTTTCGTTACAAAGAAGTTTATCATTAGATGTCTTTGGTCAGTTTGATCAAAATAACTCTCAATTAATTTTGCTTACGCATTGCGTGAACTCCATCTTCTTGTAGTCTTCCCAGTTTAATCTGCTTTCTCCGCATTCCTTCTTCTTTTTGGCAATCTCAAAGTGCTCCTCCTACCCAATTGTCACAAAAAATAGAAGAAAACAAAATGCATATTTATAGTACAAACTTATTCAAAATTTGATTAACACGCACAAATCAAGTAAAACTATTGAAGTGTTGCTCAATACCCGCAGCTCGCGAACAGCTTTCGGGCATCCTTCGAGGAAGAAGATGGCTAAGGCCAAGGCCATCGACGAGGTCTCGTGGCCAGCGAAGAGTAAGCTAAGCAAGAGATCAAGTATCTGCTCTTTCGAAAGTTTTGATTGCTTCATGGCCCATCCAAGAAGATCATCCTCCTCAATTATCTCCGCATTTCGATTCATTTTCCTCATCCTCTCTTCCATTTTTCTTTCTATCACCGTAAGAATTGCCGATCTCGACTACAGCAAATTATTTCGATCTCTTAATTAGATAACACATCATATTCAATGTCTCTACTCTATCAATAATAATAATAATAAACTTAAAAGCTTTCGTCATTTCTCGCTTTTTCTTTTCTGCAGCAGAAACATATATGCTTCTCTCAATTAGATATATAAAGAAATAAGTAAAGTGTTACTTAATCCAGTGTATCAACTTGAGAAAAGTGATCATATTTAATGTTAATTAACAATAAAAATTATTTTAATTATTACCATGCATCAGAAAAAGATTTATATGGATCTGTTAGCAATGAGCGCACAAATCAAATGAAATTAATTGGTGATCACAACACAAAAGTAAATTAAAAAATACACGATAAAAAAATAACACACTGGCTTACGTGAAAAATTTTTTGCAGAGTAAAAAATCACGGGTAAAAGATGAGAGTTTTGCTATGTCAAAATAAAAAAATTACAAAATTTTTGATGATCGTACAATCACTCGATCTATTTAGAACAAAAAAAAAAAAAAAAAAAAAAAAATCACTAATCTTAACGAATTTTTCTTAGCGGATCTAATTCGTATCCCCGTCCGATATCAGTGGTGGGCTTCGGGCTCGGGTCTAGCGGTCCGAGCCCTCCACTTTCACTACAGACATTTATAATATTTGTCTACATTCATGAAATTTATCGTCTCACCGCGAAACCGTCGGCGAACCGAAATTATAATATTAAAGTGATTTGTTATTCAGAATCACATTTTTTTTTTTTTTTTTTTTTCATTTTTTTTTTTATCTTAATGCTCCTGACGATAGATGACGAATCGATCCCTTAATCATTCATGTGTAATTATGAGGTGGGTCATCTTAGCTTTCAATTTACGAAATAGTTAAATAGATTGATCATATAATAAATAAAAGTAGCTGGAGCTATGAATTAATTACTTGATTGCGACCTCTCATAAGCATATAATTTTGTTGGAGTTATATATAATTAATGCTCTATCAACTTATTCTACCGACAAAATATGAACCACACACAACTATACATGTTTTAGAAATCAAACCATCCTAATAATTAATCCCATACATAACAATCAAGTTTTATTTTTTATTTTTATTTTTTTTTTTCTAAAATTTCTATAGAATAATTAAGCATGTATTTTTTTTTAATATAAATACCGGAATTTTAAAATTTTTTATTTTACCAACAACACTTAGAACATTTATAATATTTTTGGCTAATACAGTTACTCGACAAAATACTAGATCAAAAAATATATAAATATAGAAATGTTTAGGAGTATGTAGTTCAAAAGAATTATTGAGTCTGATAGTAAAATTTAAATTATTTTATATATTTTGTTGTTTACTTCAAAAGATGTTATAGTTCAGATAAAATATTCTGTTAAATCGTTGGCACTAATTATTAATTCTAAAAATTTGAACGGTTATAAATATACAATCAATTTACTTTAGGGGCAATTTCTTACATACCCATAAAAAATTTTCTGTTTTTAGATTTACCTCTCTTAGAAGGCTAATATTAAAACTACCCTTCTTACGTTCCAACTTCTTTCCAAAATACCCCTGAAGTTAAACTCTGTTAGTGTACTGTTTAGAGCTGCCGTTATCTGTGTGAAATTATCATTTTACCCTTTCAAATATACCCTTCTATCATAACCAACTTTTCTTATGTACCCCTAAAATTTTCAATAGTTTTCGTATTTACCCTTAAACTGAAGGAAAATGTTTTAGTAGATAGGGGCAAAATAGGTATTTTTAACAGTTTTTAACTCCGATTATATTTAACTCTAGTTTAACCCTAGTTAACTTAACAAAGGGAAACGGTAGGAGTATTTTTAATAACGGTAGAACGTATGAGGGGTATATTGGAAAGAAAAAAATAAGAAGGGTAAATCAGATATTTCTTCATATTTCAGGGGTACACAGGCAATTATCCCTTTACTTTAAGTATACAGTCACCATATCCACGGATCTCAATTATGATTCATCTGAATCAATTTCACGTCACTTCAAATATGACTTGGTCCAATCTGACCCCCCGCCAGATGGCAGGATGCTAGTCTCTTTAAGCCAACACTATCAACATATATTTTTTTTTTTTTTTTTATTTTTTTTTTAGGATATTATAATTTCTCACTTTTGTATATAAACATACCTTTAAAGCCTTGTAATATGGAGTGCCAGGAAAATTGAGAGGTGCAGAGACAACTCCTTTCATGAAAGTTATGTACTCTCGCCTCAGCTTCTCAGTCTCTGCCTCGCCCGGGTCCATGCTCATGATATTCTTTGCCATTAAATTAAAAGTGAACTGCATAATTAAAAAGGATCAAAGTTATAAGAAAATAGCTGTTCTAATTAATAAAGTTTTGCGACTCATTTGTTTATTAGCTACAACAAAATTATATTATAGCGACACTTTTAACTATTTCAAAAATTTTAAAAAAGTACCGCTGACAAAAATATCGACACTTATTATTAGTATCGCTATATGTGCAGTCGCTAGAATATATACTGACTTTCTATAACTTAATTTTGAATATAGATGAAATATAAATAGGACACTTGTATAAAAATATCATAAAAATATATTCTTATAATCTAATTTTGTTGCAGTGATCTTCACTAAAATGTATGAACAATTTTGTACTATCACAATAATTAATTATAGCAATTTGGTTTGTGCTTATATCACACTCTATCCTTCCACTTGAACAAAAATAAAGTAAAAGTATATGGGAACTAATTAAAGCTTCAATTGTTCTAAATTATAAAACACTTGGCTATAATTAGTTGCAATGGAATAAATAGGTGATTGTGGCCAACAAGCATCTTCAAAGGAACAAAAAGAAATGATAATTAATGTGTATAATATATATATATATATAAAAGATCCAAGGAAAAAAAAAAAAACAAAAGAAACTTCAAATAAGATGTGCATGCATGGACCAATTTGATATCAGTAGAGTACAGGGACTATCCATAAAGCAACATTAATGTTCTCTTCAGCTTATTGCTGCAGCAGTAAAATCTTTTTACGACTATCAAACGCTCTACTAGAAATGACTGCAGGTACTAAGCCTACTGAAAGGAAAGCAGGAGCGGGAGACGCAGGTAGATAGATAACATGTACCTTCTTGGCCTCGTCTTGGGCCGAGAAGGGCGGTCCCTCGCGCCACGATCGGAGCACGTGTAGCGCGTGTCGCTCGACCTCGGGGAGTAGATGATCCCTGAGCCGGGTGTTGCTCATGAAGTTGAGGGAGATCATCCTCATTTCTCTATGCATTTCCCCTACAAGAACCAGCATAGACCACTTCCCCAGTATCCCGCCGATGCTCCGCGGGTAACTGCACTCGAACAACCGCCCCTCGTTCTGCAGCACGAACCGGTTCAGCCCCGCGTCCGCCGATACCACCGTCGGGGAACCGAACAGGTCCGACCGGTAGATCTTCCCGTGCCTTAAAAAATATAGAAATAGAGGGAGAATTATGTGACAAAGCTAGAGTATTTCTACTGTAGTGACGATACCTTTTACAATTATAATATTGAACATTCGATTTTGCCTTTCCAGAAGACTCTACATCGATAGTACTTCAAAAGACGAAGTTGTAGAAACTTCACTACTACTTACTTGCCAAGAATTACAACATTTGATTTGTTCAGTATCAAAATACCATGTTTTCCTAAGTACTCATGAGTCCAATTCAACCATCCAATTCACTTTTTTTCTTTTGCAACTTTTAGATTTCAAATCAAGAAAATATAAAACAGCTCACTCACTCACTCACTAGGCAGTGCATATGTAGGTCCAAGGACAACTTCATATATATATATATATATGCTTGTCCATGTGTTATTCTTTCCCTTATTATGCTATAAAAGCATATATATTGTATGTTAGAGAAATGCTATTTATATATTTCAAAATAGTAGATGATAAATTTTATAAATATCTATTTAAAAATTTATTTTTTTAAAAAAAATTTGAATATTACAAAAAAAAGAATTGATAAGATAGAGTAGAAAATTTATATCCACTTTCTAATTGTACAAATAGCATTGCTTTGTATATCATGAGAACTAATATATACCACCCTAAAAATTAATAGTAAATTAGAAATAACACGTAAACTCACAAGTCAAATAAAAAAACCAACACACGGAATAAACAAACGGTACTTATAACATATATAACAAAATATTCTATAGAAAACTATTGAGTACCATATACTTAATCAATCAATTAAATTAGATTAGAAAACTTAATTATAATTATTTAAAAAACTTGAAAACTAAAGTATCATAAAGTTTGTTAGTGATACAATAATATTTAACTAAGATGATAAAATTTGATCACAAATATTAAAGAGTTGTTTTTGAAGTGTGAGCAATTACTTTGAGATGTGATTCTCCATGAATTCACCCACGGAAGTTGCCGGGTGGGGCTTGAGGTAGGCGAAGGTCTGGCCAACGAGCGGCCAGCCGGTGGCGCCGCCGCCGCCGGCGTCGCCGGGCGGAAGGTTGAGGTGCTGCAGCTTCTTTCTTCTCCTCCATTGATCATTTACAAGAAAGAATAAAACCAATAACAATAACAGTAAGAAGTATAAACAGCCCGGAAGAAGAAGATGAAGAAGCGCTTCTTTTATCATAGAAGAAGATTGAATTGAAGGGAAAAACAAAGGATACTACTACTACTACTACTACTACTACTACAAATGCTATATTATTATATGTAGTAGTAATTAACTGAGCTTTAATTTATTAGAGTTTTATTAGAGAGAGTCGTGTCATTTGTGGTTGGGTTTGGAATTTGGAGCTGGAAAGTGAGATTAGTTGGTGGATTGATCATCTTTGTCTCGCTTTATAGAGGTGATGAGGATGGGGGGTGGTGTTGTGCCTGTGCTTTGAAATTCGTGCTGGGAGGGGGGGGGGGGGGGGGGGGGGGGGAAGGAGTGGCTCCCACGACAGCGCCGAGGGGAAGGAAGGATTTTGTTTCTCTCCCCCGTCCCTTCTGTTTTCAAGACAAGCACCGCCATCAAATTATTTTACTGTTTCCAAGACAAGCACCGCCATAAAATTTTACTGAGAACAAAATAATGGAGTGCGCCTGTTTATTTTGGTGGTTGATATTCGAAATTTTTAAAAATTTAGTGGTTGATATTCGAAATTTTGAGTGATAAAAAATTTGATAATTAATATTTGAGATTTCGAGTTCGAAGTATAATTTTTTCATATTTTTAGTTAAGTTTATTTTAATGTAACCGAAATAGATAGTATACTAATTTTTTTCTCTCCAAAAAAAAAATAGTGATAATATTTATAATTAAACTTTGACTTGATTTAATTTATCTATGCATTAGATTTTTATTGTTGAATTTAGATTTAATATGAACTGCAGTTCTATTCAACTTATTAGACATATCCTATTTAAAATTAATTATGGCAGTATAAAAAGTTGTATCTATTTTAGTCAATAATAAATAAATAATATAGAAAACTCATAAATTTTAGATTTTTCTTCGGAACGGAAAGAAAAATATTATTTATATGTTTATTTATGTTGACTATTTATTTATGAGTTAAGAATCGGTTTAACTTTTTGCTCGTAATAATAGGTTAAAAAAATTAATAAGTTTAGTTGGGTGAGCCCAATAAGCTAAGTGGCACTGCGGTTTATAATAAACCTAACGGCAAGAGGCCCAACAATAGACCCAACGTATGTCCAAATGGGTTGAATCTGATCGAGATCCGTGAGCTCTATATCTGTAGGCTTTAAGTAAATTAGTTGTATATTTATAACAGCTCGAGTTTTTAAGATTAATAGTTAGCGCTAATGATTTGATAATATATACGTATAAAATTAATATTATTTGTATATTTAAAAAAATATAAACTTTATATTTTATTATTTAAGAACTATTATAATATTTCTATATTATAATTATAATATTAAAAATTTTAAAAAATATAAATTTTAGAATGGAGGGTGTAGGACCTATATCTTTTTAGAGGGGGGGTAGTTTATTTCTATGCATAAATTTTACTCATATTTATTTAAATTTTCTTATTTTTTGTATTAAAAAAAATTAATATAATTATTAAAAAATAGTGGTCCCTGGGTGACAAAAGTGCAAGATTTAAACTTGATTTATACAAGTAGCATTTCCCTTTTGCAAATAGAGGTAAGAACTTTTGATTTTATAATTAAATCACCTAAATTTTATTAAATAGAAAGATAAATTCATCTACGCATTCAAATTTATTAAATACATAATTATTTTGATTTGATTACATGTCTTACACATAATTTTAAAATATTAAAAATATTAAAAAATTAATACAGCTAAATTATTTGATAAGTTAAAGAATTTGACTATATAAACTGAAAGTTTGGTACACCTATTTGCTGAAAGCTGAAATTGATAAATTTGTGTGCTTATTTGTTAAAAAAAAAAAAATCGACTTTAGACTCTAAAAACGGACGGTCTCTAGCACAAATACTAAAAAATTTAATGATTGATATTCGAGATTTTATGTTCGAAGTTTAATTGCTTCACATTTTTATTTAAGTTTATTTCTAAAAAAAATAAAAGAACTGAATAACATGCTAATTTTTTCTTAAAAACAAAAAAAAAAACTTTATATTCTAAAAGTTTAGACTTGCAGAGAACGATGCTTAAATATTTTTATATT
>CM054947.1:14899832-15023179 GCA_029168755.2 Tillandsia fasciculata | reverse complement strand
TGCCGATCCGGCGCCGCACTTGATAACAATGGGCTAGAATTTGTGCTCAAAGTGTTGGCACAAAAAGCTGGTCAAAGAATATTTATGGGTTTTTTTTTTTTTTTTTGAAAAAGAGATCATTCTTACACAAAAAAAAACTAATAATAATAATAATAATAATATAAAGATGCTTTTTAGACGTCGTTTGAGAAAACGTACCCGTGTCTGCTATATAGCAAATATTAACGTTTTAAAAAATAGGGATAATTGCCTGTGTATCCTGAAATATGAAGAAATATCTGATTTACACCCTCTTATTTTTTTCTTTTCAATATACCCTTCATACGTTCCACCAGTTATAAAAATATCCCTACCGTTTCCCTTTGTTAATTTAACTAGGGTTAAACTAGAGTTAAATAATAATCGGAGTTGAAAACTATCAGATATACCTATTTTGCCCGGATTTAGGTTTAGGTTTAGGATTTTTTAGGGTTTTAGAGTTTAGGGTTTGGGTTTTAGGTTTTAGGGTTTAGGGTTTTTTAGGGTTTTTAGGTTTAGAGTTTAGGTTTTTTAGGGTTCTAGGGTTTAGGGTTAGGGTTTTAGGTTTAGGGTTTTTTAGGGTTTTTAGGGTTTAGGGTTTTAGGGTTTAGGTTTTCGGTTTTTAGGGGTTTAGGGGTTTAGGGTTTAGGGTTTAGGGTTTTAGGGTTTAGATATATTTGAAAGGCAAAATATAATTACCCACAAATAACGGCAGTTTCAAACGGTACACTAACAGAGTTTAACTTCAGGGGTATTTTGGAAAGAAGTTGGAACGTAAGAAGGGTAGTTTTAATATTAGCCTTCTAAGAGGGGTAAATTTGAAAACAGGAAAATTTTTAGGGATACGTAGGAAATTGCCCCTAAAAAATATTATCATATAAATTTTTTATTATATTAAATTAATTTATTAAATAATAATTTTTATTATTATTTTTAATTTTTTGATGTTTCGAAGCGTCAGAATTTAAAAAAAATTTTGACGCTTTAAAACGTAAAAGATATTTTACCGACGCTTGGCATAAGCGTCGGTATATACGCGGCGATTCTTCATGTACCGATATTTTAAATGATACTTTTAAATGCATCGTTAAACTATATTAAGATATTTTTAAATACTATTAAATATAAAAAATATATTCTTAAATATTATCTTTTTTTTGTAGTGATCGTAGGATTCCTCCTCTCAAGTAGTGCTTCTTCCTGGATCACTTTTTTTTTTTTTTTTTTCCTATTTTGAATTTCTTAAACATTGAATTTTATATATATATATATATATATATATAGCATTAAGTCATTGGTGTTATCAAGTGTTTAGTTTTTGGATTAAAAAATATGTGGTTAAGATGATAGTGGTCCCCTAGGGTTTACTAGGTGACTTGGTGCTATCAAATTTTTAGCTTTTGGATTAAAAAATGTGTGGCTAAGATGATAGTGGTCCCCTAGGATTTATTAGGTGGTTGGTTGAATAGTAAAAATTTTAGGGAACCACTATAATCCCAACCGTATATTTTTTCATCCAACGATAGAAAATTTGATAGCACCAGCTATCGATAGTATTCTAGCCGACTCATATATATATATATATATATATATATATATAATTATAATATATATATATATATATATATATATATATATATATATTATGTGGGAGTGCCATGATTGATATAATGAGGAAAAAATTGTGATGTAGAAAGAATGTGATGGGGGTGGGGGACTTTGGCAGATATCTAATCCAACAAAAGCCAGGATTTAGGGCTTACCTTGTTTCTATTCTATTGCAGTTTGATGAAGTGCTATTTTATTATTGTCTTTTCTCTGTTTTTTTTTTCCTAAAAGAAAGTTTCCTTGGTGTGCTTTGGCGCAATTGCAATGAGGTTGGTGTATTTATTATTTGATTGTTGTTATTAGAGGAGACACTATATCGTAATTGTTGCATATATTCAGGCCTAGTTTGATATTGCGCTTTCAAAAACATCCAGTTTTATACCTGGAAGATCCAAACAATTCAAAAGTGTTTTGGTTTTTTTTGTTATCATAAAAATTAATTTAGTAGTGAATGTCTGAAAAAATATATATTAACATCTTCATGCATATGCATGATGTATATAAAAGACACGTAAAATTGATAGACGAAATAGAAGATTAGGATTCACTATAATAAAATTATGTTATAGCGACACTTTTAAGTGTTTCTAAAATCTAAAAAAAGTGTCGCTGGTAAAAATACCAACATTTCTGGTTAGTGTTGCTATATGTGACGTCGCTAGGGTGTATAGAGACATATTTTTATAATGTGTCTCAAAAATGTATTCCTATAACCTAATTTTGAATATAAATGGAACATAGATAGAACACTTATACAAAAGTGTCACAAATATGTGTCCCTATAATTTAATTTTGTTGTAGTAATTTAACTTATTATATAATACAAAATTTTAATTTCTTAATTGCTGAAGGTGGAAATTGAATTCATGATCGCATAGAGCGAAGGGATTTAGAATTGGCTCTGATAATGTTTAATAAAAAATGAGATCAGAAATGTATGTTATCAATTTTCTCCTCTAGTGCTATAAAATTACGTCTGCGACTACCACCACGTAATTTCGTTGCCTTGGAGAGGAAAGATTGAAATCACATTAAAAATTTAAGATCTTTAAAAATATATAATTTCGTAATTTTGTTTCACATTAAGTGCCTTTGAAAATATAGTGACAAATTAAGCCTCAGGAGCTACAAATTAATCAACTTCAAGGCTTGAAAATTGCATTTTACTGAAAGTAGAAGTATAGCACCACAAAAAATTAGGTTATAAGAATATATTTTGTAATATTTTATGTAAGTGTTCCATTTATATTTCATTTATATTCAAAATTAGATTATAGGGACATATTTTTGAAACACATCACAGTAATGTGTCGCTATGCACCTTAGCAATTACACATATAGCGAAACTATAATAAGTGTCGATATTTTTATCAACAATATATATATATATAGATATATATATTAAAGATATTTAAAAGTGTCGCTAAGATCTAATTTTGTGGTAGTGCAAGACTAATTTGGTACTCAACACAATCTATGAGAACTATTAAAAAAAATATTTCTTTCTATTATTTAAGTATTGGAAGCATAAACTATACTAAGGCTGCGTTTGGTTCAGCTAGAAATTAGAACTATTTATTATAGGGATAGGTATAAGTTCAGGAATAAGCAGAAATAAAATTAATTTTACGTTTGGATGAAAATTGAATTGTTCCTAAAAATAAAATAAAATAAAATAGCATTTGAATAGTTAGATTAGAATAGTAAGATTAATAGTAATTATAATTTTAAAATAATAATATTTTATCTAAATAATTAATATAACATATTAATTAAATAATAATTTAACTTATTTAATTAATTGTTATCAGATAATCCTGAATATTAATGGATAAAATAATTAACAATAATGAGTATTATTAATAAATAATTTAATTAATTAATTAGTTAATTATCTAATAGTTAGATAATTAGTTAATAAAATAATTATATTAGTAAAAATATTAGATTAATTAAAGGGTTAATACAATAACAAAAATTATATTACTTTAATTAAGCTTATTCTCAATTAATTGATAAAATAATTAGCAATAATGAGTATTATTAATAATTAATAATTTAATTAACTACAAATAATTTAATAATTTAATTAGTTAATTATCTAAATATTTAAATAATTAGTTAATAAAATAATTAGATTAGTTAAAATATTATATTAATTAAATAATTAATATAATAATTAAAATTATATTTATTTTAATTAAGCTTATTCTCAGTTAATTGATAAAATAATTAACAAATAATTAGTATTATTAATAATAAATAATTTAATTAACTACAAATAATTTAATAAATTAATAATTTAATTAGTTAATTATCTAAATACTTAAATAATTAGTTAGTAAAATAATTAGATAAGTTAAAATATTAAATTAATTAAAGAGTTAATACAATAATTAAAATTATATTTATTTTAATTAAGTTTATTTTCAAATAGGAATAAATCTTGTTTCAGAAAAATGCTGGAACAATAATTTCAGTTTTATACCAGCTTATTTCAGGAAAGCGAGAATTATTGTTTTCATTTATAAGCAAACGCGTTTGAAGAATAAAACTGGAACAAAATTTTATTTCAAATCTTGTTTCCGAAACAAACGAAGCCACATTAATGCTGATCCCAATCATGCAAACACCAACATGACCCCATATGACTTGACCAAAAAGGAGTTAACATCATTAATGGATCTCACCTTCTTATTTTTTTGGTGTTATAAAGTGATTCTCAATTTCCCTGGGGTTCATTTATGTGAATTGACCTTGAAATGTTGTTTAGCCTTCTCTTTTCCAAATGTTCTCTTTTGATGGTTTATCAAGTTTTGAAAGGGTTGAGGTTTTAGAAGGACCTACCTTAGTTCAAAAAAGTGATCTTTGTGGAGTATTATTTGCTTGTAAGTTGTTATAATTTGTATATGGCACATTAATTTTTAGTGTTGGTATACATAAAATAACATAATAATACTTTCCATAGCCCAAACTTTAGGTGAGCAATGCTTTTTATATCTCTATCCAATAATCTTTTTTGCATCAAGAGTTTAATAATTTTTATTGGTTCAAAACTAGATGAAGCTAAGCCATCCACATTGGAGGGAATATAGAGAGCTCAGAATGAATTCTTGCGCACGAATTTGTAGAAAATTTTAATCCTCAAAATTTAGAGATTGATAAGAGTTTTTCAACAATCTTTGGCATACATTGTTGAATCAACTCGGAATATGTGTTAGGATTTGATTATATTTGTAATTGAATCATAGTTGGATTAAGGTTAATATTTAAATTTTAAAGAGATATATTTGTTAAGATTTAAATATTAATTAGAATAGAAATCTATTTAAACTAGGATTTGGATAGCTTTTAATGTAAACTATAAATATAGCATATGTGCTGTTATTTGATGGTAGTGTTAAGAAGGATATACCCACGATGGTGGTAATACCCATGGAGGTGGTGGGGGTTAGGATTTAGCCATATCCATATATATAGTGGTATCTACAGCACGGTATATGGGTATCCACAGTATGGTGGTGTTAATGGTATCTACAGCACGGTATATAGGTATCCACAGTATGGTGGTGTTAAAGAGGATATATCCACGATAGTGGTAATATCCATGGAGGTGGTGGTGTTAAGGAGGATATACCCACGATGGTGGTAATACCTATGGAGGTGTTGGGGGCTAGGATTTAGTCACACCCATATAGTGGTATCCACAGCACGATGGTGATAACACCCATGGAGGTGGTGGGGGTTAAATTTAGCCACACCCATAGTCTTCTAGGTTTATAGAAGACGAGAGAAGGGTGAGAGAGATTCAGGAGAAGGGCTCAGGTTGAAGCTACTTTATTGCAGAAGAGAAGTAATCGGTGTAATTCTTCTCTTAGTTAATAAAGCTTATTTCACCCGCATATTTTCTTGTATTAATTTTTCTTCTATTTGTGGTTGTATTGATTCCAGTTTTGTTGAGAGGACGGGTTTATGGTAAAAAATTTGATTTGACGTTTCCGCTGTGGAATCTCAATTCTATGCGGTACTAGAGCGGATTGCGGTATCGAAGCGGGTTGCAGATTCAGATAATCTGGTATCGGAACGAGTACCGAATATTTCCAACAATATGATTGTTGAAAATGATGATATAATTATTGTCGTGATCTGTTATGTAAATCTCATGTACTAGTGAATTTGATTCATTTGTATTTGACATGTCTATAAAATAACTGTAATGAAGTAACATTACTCTATTATTATTGCTATTCTTTGTCGGCACACTTGACTCTAAATTTGTATTATGTGATCCAAAGTTTCAAATAAGGTGTTAAATCTCACCTAAATACCTATCTATTCCTACCCAAACTAGGGTAATATACATATAGAAGAGTCTACATGCCCATGTGAAAAGCATCTCTCTCTCTCTCTCTCTAATATTTATTATTAATTTTTAAATTAAATTCTAATTTAATTAATATAATTTTTATCATCTAATTAAAGAGTCTATTTATAAGTTTTGAAAATTTACTGGGCATAAGTAATTTCGAAATTAATGGTATAAAGAGGATCGCTATTGTGAAAAAATTAGCATTTAAAATTTAAAATTCTTAATATATAAGTTTTTTAAATATCAGGGAATAGATCTAATGTGTTATATTCTAATTTTGAATTTGTTATTGTAATGTTTTTGTTTTATAGGCATGTTGGAGATGTATTTTTAGGCAAGGGGAGGGAACAACTTGTAAATCCTGTTAGAAAAGATATACTAAAATTCGATTGTGATTGATATGTAACTGATTTTTTGATAAAATAAAATAAAAAAGCTTACCGATAATGCAAATAATTCAAAATTTTTAAATAATCCGGAAGCGTGCGTATCATTGCCCTAAAATGTATTTCCGTCCTTACGTGCGGGATTAACCGAAAACACCACTCTAAGGTGCGACCACGAACGTGGCGGAGGTTGATGAAATTTTTTCAATACTCAATTGAGAAAGAGATGAAAAGATAAAAATAATATGGTTAAATGATTTCTCTGTTTCTTTCTTTTTTTTTATCCTGTTTCTTATCCTGTAAAAACAGAAGAAAAAAAAAAAAAAAAATATATATATATATATATATATATATATATATATATATATGAAAGAAGCCTTGAACGTTGAGTAAGTTCGACCCACGTAGCATCCAGTTAGGCGCAAGAAACGGAACGAAAACTCATCAGGTCGTTGGATTTACTTTCGCGCCAAGTTAAATAAATAAATAAATAATAATAATAATAATAATAATAAAACGAAATAAATAAATAATAAATAAATAAAATTTAATAAATAATAAAAATTTTGAATTTTACCCAATCCTATATATTATAACAGTATCATAGAAGCATTTCTCCTCTCTCTCTCTCTCTCTCTCTCTCTCTCTCTCAAGTTGTGATTGAGCCTGCAAATTTTATGTGTTATGATTATGACAGAGAAGAATTTCTCTTCTCTCTCTAATGTTATGATTGACATTAGAAATCTTATGTGTTGTATATAACTGTGACAGAGAACAATTTTTCCTCTTCTATTTAGTGTTACAATTGAGGCTACAAATTCTTTTTTGAGAAAAGGCAGCATGCTGCCGCTTCATTCAAAGGGTTGATGAACTCAGCTACAGGACTCGGCCGTTAGGCACAAACCCCAGGGAAGCGAGGCTCAAAGAGAGCGAAACAGGGGAGAGAACAAGGAAAAAGGAAAACAAAAGCAAAACAAAACCCAAAAAAAACTAGACACCCGTACAAGCCGTGCCTAAGTACAGAATCTGAGCCACTGCGAACGGTTAATCCTGACTTCAGCGAGTACGGCTCCCAGATTACGACTTTTATTGTCGAAGATCCTTCTGTTCCGTTCGAGCCAAACCGACCACCAGGTGGTCGCAATGGTGGTGAGGTTCCTGACGCCCCAGGTCCCCCCCCTTTGAGAGCAAACCTCCCAGAGCTGGGATGCGGACAGGCATGTACGAATTTCCGCTTTGTTTGGTAGAAGGGCCTCCAGCAGGGAATTAGCGAAGGTACAGGAAAGGAAGAGGTGGTTGACGGTTTCGTCGGGGCCCAGGCAGATGGCACAGCAGGTTGGACCGGGCCAGTTCCTTCCGTGAAGTATATCTCTGGTCAATACCCTCCGTCGGAGTACTTTGAGGCTACAAATTCTATTCATTATAACTATGACACAGAAGACTTAATTTCCTTGTGGTGAGAATGTGACCAGGTACGGGAGTCTCTTTCATATATTAACTAGTGTAGTGATCCGCGCGATGCAGCGGATATATATATTATTATAGCTAAATTTATACTAAATTTATTACAATAATATAAATAAATTATTCTAAAATCTCGATATAGATCAATTCAATATCAAATCACGGAATGAAATCATGCTACGATAAAATTAGGGCACTCACCAGGATCTCGCCCTTTTGCAACAATATAATCATGTGTTGAATTACGATTTACCGGAGAATCAGATAAATGCACCCGTAGACAAAAGATAAATCGTTGTAATAAATCCCCAACGATTTCTGCAAAAAAATAAAATAAAATAAAATAAAATAGGTAAAAAATTAAAATACATATATAGTAAGTGATAAAATAAAGTATTAGGTAAAAAAGTTGCATTAGGGTTTACAGCAACATCAAATAGAAAAATCTGATATAGGTTCCTGAGGCAAAAAATAAAAATAAAAAATTGCATGATGTTTCTGTAAAGAATCGCTCACAAAGAATCAAGAAAGGTGCAGCGATTTTTACCTCTTGAGGTGGCGACGCACTTGAAGACAACGGCAACACGCTCCCACGTTCTATGTCCGGGCAATGTCAGCAACAGAGCGCGAAAAACTCCACCAAGATCACCCGAGCAGAGCACAAAATCAACCACCAAAATTCTTGATTCGACACTCAAATTGAAGGATTCGTCACTGCCGCCGCCGCCACATCGATCTTCACAACCATTGCCTACGCCTCTGACTCCACCATCACCGTCTTGGTTTCCACCGCCATCACGTTCACCGCCTCCACCACCGCTACAACCACGCCACCGAAGCATCTTGTACGGGGTCTATAAAAACTCCACAAAGAAAAAAATGAGGTAGGGCTATGGAAAGTTAGGAGAAGCGGATGGCATATAAGAAGAAAATACAAATTAACACCATATGCTTAATTAACTTATTAGATTAAATGATAATTATAATTTGTTGAAGCATCAAACGCTACCACCACCACAATAATTAAATTAATCAATGCATACATGTGGATGTGGAGAGGTGAAGGGACGAATGTTAGAGAAGAGGAGAAGACATTGAGGGGAGGTGAGAGATTATGATGTAGAGAAGGAGAGAGAGAAGACAATTATTGTAAAAAAAAAAAAAAAAAAAAAAATGCATCAAACGTCACCACCACCATAATAATTAAATTAATCAATGTATGCATGTGGGGAAGGTGAAGGGACGGATGTTAGAGAAGAGAAGAAGCCATTGAGAGGAGGTGAGAGATTATGAGAAGGAGAGAGACAGTAGATAATTATTATAAAAAAAAAAAATTAAAAATATTCTAAATTATGGAGAATGCGCCACGTCACCTTAAAAATAAGAGAATTCATAGTATGGTATAGATTTCCAAAATATTATTACTTGGGGATCACTATAATGTACCCTAATAAGGCTATATTTGGTATAAAAATAAATAAGTGTGACAATAAAATTTATTCTTGTATCTTAAAAAAAAAAATGATCAAGATAATTATTCCGATCAAATCAGATTATTCTAGATAATTCTAGAATAATCAAAAAATAATAAATTATTTTAAATAATTTTAGAATAATCGAAAAATAACCATTCCACCTTTTTAGTTGAATAAAACTATTCTTGTGTCTAGCTAATTAAAAATAAAGAATGATATAAACAGGATTATTCTTAGCTAAATAAAATAAATATGAATAAATAAATAAAAATAAAAATATTTTATTTTAATTTTTATATTTATTATTGTTGTTGTTGTTGTTGGTGGTGGTGGTGTTGGTAGCAGAAGTACTACTATTATTATTATTATATATAAAACAATATATATTATAACATATAATATGTTAAAATACATTATTTTATATTATTTATATATAATTTTTTTCATTATTTTTTATTATTTTTGAGATAACTATCAAATACATTTTCATCAATTCTTAAGAATAAAAAAAATTTAATCAAGCATAATTTTAAGCTTATTCTTTTATATCCCAAAATAACTTGCTATTATAAAAAAAAAAAATTAAAAAATATTAATCCCTCAACTAAATATAGCCTAAAGTGCCAAAAAGAAGAAGAAGAAGAAGGAAAAAAAACATGAGTAGCCTATTAAGGGTGGTGATCATGAAGGGTGATGTTGTAGGGTACTAAAATCTACCAAGGTGCAATCAAGCTTTATTGCTCTTCTTGTGATTTTTAGAGTAGTTGGTGGTTTCACATCCAAGCCACTAGTCAAGCTGACTTGCATATTTTGCTCCTATTGATGTTGTGATGTACTATTGTTCATTTATTTATTTATTTATTGAAAAGATTATATGCATATTCCTATATTTTAAGAGGGTTAATGCTTTGTGTATAACTTATTTGAGATGTACATCTTACATCCTATCTATTTTAGGGTGGGGTGAATTTTACTCGTCAGTTCGAAATGATGAGTGAATAAATATCAATCCTAGGATGGGTCTAGGTGTAGGATGTACATCCCAAATGGGGTGTACATATAGCATAGCTTTTAAAAGAGTAGGTTATTCTGTAGAGGAATGCTACATGCACACCCCGAAAGAGATGTACATTATGCACCATACTCCATTCAAGAATGGAGATTTACTCATTGATTATTTCGAAATAATCGATAAAATTCACCTAAATCTTGAATGGATGGGGTGTAAAATATATACCTCATTTGGAGTGTACACTTATCATTTTTCAATTCTGTAATAACTTATGTACTATTTAAGAGCTTAATTTTGTTTTTTGAAAGATTCTAATAGTCATGATTTGATAGATTATAATATTTTATTTTTAAGATAATTTATTTTATTTTAAAAAAATAATTTGCAAACTAATATACTACCATCTTTTTAGTCATTTGATTGTAGTAATTATTCAAACCACCCCTAGTAGGAGTGGCAATTCAGCTCACTGTTCGCGAGACAGCTCGTATTCGGCTCGAAATAAATTCGAGATCGAATCGCTCGTTTAGTAAATGAGCCGAACAAAAGCCAAATTTTTCAGCTCGTTTTATAAACGAGTCAAACACGAGCTAGGTCGGCTTGATAACAACTCGAATATATATATATATATATATATATATATATATATATATATATAGTCCGGCTAGTATACTATCGATAGTACCAAACATTTGGTGCTATCAAGTTTTCTACCGTTAGATCAAACCCTTTAATTATTTTCACTTGTTAGATTTTACTATTTTTCCAACTACCCATTAAACTCAAGGGGCCCACTATCATCTCAACCACATATCTCTTAATTCAACGGTTAAAAACTTAATATTACCAATGACTTATTACTATTAATAGTATTTCAGCCTAGCTTTCTCTCTCTCTCTCTCTCTCTCTCTCTCTCTCTCTCTCTCTCTCTCTCTATATATATATATATATATATATATATATATATATATATATTATAATTATATATATATTATAATTATATATATAATATAAATTTTTATCATTTAATTTTTATTTCAATTTAAATATAAAATCCAACTCCGTTATAAAAAGACCAAATTATAAAAAAACTTATTTATTTATTCGATTTAGAATATTTTAAAAATATTAAAAAATTAATTATTAAAATTAACTTTTTGGTCATTGGATCAAAAGTCAACAATAATAATTATTTGTGAATCATTATGTATGATCCAAAAAACTATTAGTATTAATTTAACGGTTAAAAATATTATAGTGCTAACATTTTAGTACTTTCAAAAGCACATTGGTCTAACTATATATATATATATATATATATATATATATATATATATATATATATATATATATATATATATATATATATATATATATAAGAAATACTAATGTAAACTTTACTATTTAGATTTTAGACCATCATTTTTGTGAATTTTAATTATTAGATTAAAATTTTAATTTTTTAATTTTTTTTAATTTTACATCTAATAGTAAGAATGAAAATCTAGCTTGTTGTTCACGAGCAAGATAAACCAGCCGAACATGAATCAAAAATTTTAGCTCCATATTTAAACGAGTCAGCTCGTATTCGGCTCGTTTATTAAACGAGCCGAACACGAGT
The DNA here is from genome assembly GCA_029168755.2 of Tillandsia fasciculata. Classification (NCBI taxonomy): domain Eukaryota; kingdom Viridiplantae; phylum Streptophyta; class Magnoliopsida; order Poales; family Bromeliaceae; genus Tillandsia; species Tillandsia fasciculata. Next base: position 15,011,226 of record CM054947.1, on the reverse strand, counting down.
CGACCCTAACTCCCTCGTGTTTTTAATAAACGAGCCGAATACGATCCGACCCTAGCTCCCTCGTATTCGGCTCGTTGACACCTCTATCCAATAGAACGAGTTGTCACCACGGTATTTCCTTAGGCCTTGTTTGGTACCTGGAACTAAGGGGGATAACCCCTAGTTCCAGGTACTTATAGCCAAACAAAAATTTGGGGGGTGGGAACAAGCTGTTCCGACCCCAAACGGATTTTTGGATTTCAACCTATGAGGACTCGATTGACATTTACGCTTCGCGAGGATCGCAGCCATATTTTTATTGAAATTTTTGGAGATCATCTCGTAGGTGATATTTTGGCTTCTTTCGGACTGATCTTTCCCCAGAATTGTGATCGTGGGGATTTTTGCTTACCGTGATGTTTGGACTGTCTCTTTGTGCCCAGAAGGAGTTTTCTGGTATTTTTGGTCTCGTTGGAATCGTGGGAATCTGAGAATTATCCCCGTTTAGTTTCAGCCCATTTGGACCTTGGATCGACGCGCACTTTCAGGTGAGTTGCTTCGTCTCCAAAACCGGTGGTCGGTTCTCTAATTCTATATGTGTTAGTGAGCATGCATAATGTGAGCGGTGATAGGAAGCATGTTTGTGTGAGATAATATTTTCTGGTATTGTTATTATGATCATATTGATTAGTGCTTCCTATTTGTGTTAAATTAAATGCTATTATTGGAACTTGACCTAGCACCCTATCATATGTTGCATGTTCAACCAGACTAGTAGAAAACTCCAACTTGGGCTAGTTTAATTGTGCTTTAGACACTCCCATATATTTATTCTTGTCACTTGGACTTAGAGTTCCTCGCCCGGGTAGTGGGCCGAGTGGTTGGGTGGTCGTGGGATGCATGTTACACTCGTGCCTGGGGGCCGAGTGGAGTCTGGTAGCTATGTTTAGATCAGTACTTGTCTTAGGAGCCGTCTGAGTCGACGGTGGGTCCCGGCTGTTGAGGATTTCCAGCCAGTGAGTGAGAGATGTGATGTTCGTTACTGTCGATCTTGTTGATCGTGGATTTGGACTATAGCCTGCATGAGCCACATTGAGCTCGACAGAGATGCGCAGATACTTTTATCGGTGGGGTCGCGCCCCTCGAGTGCCGCTCCGGAGCTAAACCTGTCACTTTGCTATCGTGACTTGTCTATGCAGTCCTTCTGGCTGGGCCCTTTTTGGGCAGTCACGGACGCCCTACGTAAGTCCAGCCCTCCGTGGATGATATGGCAGTAGGTGGACGCAGGTTTGACTGGATCCTATGTGGCAGTCAGTGTAGATTGGGTGATTATATTATTAAGAGATAGTAGATGCATCATGTTTTATCTGTATCACCCATTGACCATTTAGATAGAGACATAGTAGTTGTAGAGTTATTTCCAGCCTTTCTCTTATAGTACTGTATTTGTTACTTTATACCTCTATTAGACTTAGTGGGCAGACCGTCGGGCTTGGTGGCGGTACCTATTGAGAACTAAGTGATGGTGTAGTTCTCACACCCATGGTTGGTGACTTTTTTCAGGGACCTCTTCTTCAGTTCCTGCTGCTCCTATTGCTGATCCATCTGACCGAGGTAAGGAAGTCGCGAGCTAGATCCCTACCCGTCTCTAGCGAGAGAGTAGACATACCCCCTTTGGTGATGTACTAGTACTATCAGAGATTTTGGGATGTATCTTGTATTTTTATTTTGAAAGTTTTATTTTGGAGAGACTTATGTATTGTGAGGATCTGGCATGTACTATTTGGAGTTGTATGTATTTATTTCAGTAGTTTACTTTTCTGCTCTGATATCTGTATAGTGGTTAGTATGATATTTTGCAGGTTAGTCGCTTCGTCTATACGGGGCTTCCCGTATAGGCGGCGAATCTGTTGGCGGGCCCAGGTCGTAGTTTCGACGCCGGGGCGTGACACGACTGACCTGAAAAATGGTCACTCAGGGGTGTGAGATACAGCATAAGTGTATCTCAGTGGGTACGATGGGCCGAGAAATAACAAATCGTATCTACTGATATATAATAATCAGCGAATAGTAAATGATCAGTAGGTAAGGTAGATATAGATAAACCGATAACTAAATGAATCATAATCATAGTGTCGAGTATATAAAAGTACAGGCGCTAGAGCATGCTGAAATGGAGATTTGAATCATAATCACAATATTGAGCATATATAAGGGTACAAATGCTAAAGCATGCTGAAATATAAATCTAAATCATAATCACAATACTGAGCATATAAGGGTATCGAAATATAGGTGCTGGAGCATGCTGAACAGATATATAAATGATGCATCAACAATAAAATCTCAAGTACCCACTCGAAGCTACCATCTTGGTCACTGGGATCGCAGGCAAAAACACAGTAACCTGGCACTAACCTGGCTTACATAACTCCGAGGCTCACCCTCGGTGCTAACTTAGGGGCTCACTAGTCTTTCTATATATATATATATATATATATATATATATATATATATATATATAGTAGAGAGCTTATATGCTTTCAAAAGCATAAGACAATCCATGCTTATGAATTTTTTACCATTGAATTTTTATTGGGATTTGTACTATTGTATTTTTTCTTTATCTTTTTTTAGTTGACTTTACAATTAATAGCATAAATCACAATGCAAATTCAATGATAAAAAATTTATAAGTATAGTTGGGCTTGTACTTTTGAAAGTATATAAGCTCTACTCCTCTCTCTCTCTCTCTCTCTCTCTCTCTCTCTCTCTATATATATATATATATATATATATATATATATATATATATATATATATATAGTAGAGTTTTTATAGTTGATTTTACAATAGCACAAATCTCAATACAAATTTAATGATAAAAAATTTATAAGTATAGTTGGACTTATACTTTTGAAAGTATATAAGCTCTACTATAAATTTTTTATCATAAGCTCTACTATATATAGTAGAGCTTATATACTTTCAAAAGTATAAGCCCAACTATACTTATAAATTTTTTATCATTGGATTTGTATTGATGTTTGTGCTATTGTAAAATCAACTAAAAAACGATAAAGAGAAAGTACAATAGCACAAATTCCAATACAAATCAAATAGTAAAAAATTCATAAGTATAGTTTGATTTGTGCTTTTGAAAGTATATAAGCTTTAAATATATATATATATATATATAATATAATATATATATATATATTATATATATATATATATATATATATATAGAGAGAGAGAGAGAGAGAGAGAGAGAGAGAAAGAGAGAGAGAGAGAGAGAGAGAGAGAGGGGAGAGAGAGAGAGAGAGTCCGGCTACTATACTTGTACAAGAACCAAACAATTGGTGTTTATAAATTTTCTACCGTTAGATCTAACCCTTTGATTAATTTCATCTCTTAGATCATTCTATTCTACCGATCACTCACTTAACCCAAGGGTTTCACTATCATTCTAACTATACATATTTTCATCCAAGGGCTAAAAACCTACTAGCACTAATGACTTGCTATTTTTAAAAACATATATATATATATATATATATATATATATATATATATATATATATATATATATATATATATATGCTGTAATGCTATTAATAGCACCGAATTATTGGTGCTATTAAGTTTTTAACCGTTGAATTAAAAGATGTGCGGTTGAGATGATAGTAGACCCCTTGGGTTTAATGGGTGGTTGGAGAAATAGTAAAATATAACGGATGAAAATAATTAAAAAACTTGATCTAAGAGTAAAAAATTTGATAATATCAAATAATCAAACTCTATTCACATATAATTTTGTTAGATATCTTTGAGTAAATAAACACAATATATTAAACAAAATATTCATGTTTCTAAATAAACACCCATGCTAATTTTCTTTGAAAGCTTTTGTCATGCTCATCTCACGCTCATCTACATCAAAAGATCTTCAAGATAAATCCAGCAAACAAAGTAAATTAAAGATAAATTAATTTAATCAATCGTTCGCAACAGCATACAACGTTGTTCGAATTTTAAGGCATAAATTTGTAAACAATGTGCGCCGCATCTCCAACTCACCATTCCCCAAGCAAAAAAATCGTGCTCGAGCCCATCATCGCGTTTGACCAAGTCAAACGCAAATCGAACGTCCACATCACAGAAAATCCAAAGATTCCCCCGAATAAAAAGATTGGGTGAAATTTTTTTGACTTTTTTAGTTATGCTGTTTAAAAAAATTAAGATTAAAAATATATTTTTAAAATTTACTTTTATTAATAAACTATTAGAAATAACTATTTTTTTTATAAAATTATTATTTTATCTTTTTAAATATATTTTTTATTACCGTCAATTTTTTTTTATATTTATTCTTAAATTAAGATAAAAAAAGTATTTGAATTTTTTAAAACTCTGATAAAATTTTGATTCGGCCTAATTCGAGATAATTAAACAAATAGTAATAATAATAAAATTATTTTTGAATAATAAAAAAAATATAAAAAATATATTTAAAATAAAAAAATAAAAATAATTAAAATATTTCAAAAGTATCGAAAAGTATTCAGATAAGGAAAATACTAAATATACACCCGAAAAGAAATGTACATCTTACATTTCACCATTCTAAGGTGTGATGAATTTTATCCATCATTTCAAACTGATGGATGAAGAAATTCCGATTTTAGAATAGATGGGTGTAAGATCTACATCTAAAATTAAATACAGAGGTAGCATTGCTTGATAAGATAATTATCCCAAAAGAATATTATAAAACGATTTAAATATAGAATTTTTTTTTTATTATTTTTTACTCCTCTTGTCCTTTTTTAAAAAAATATGAATGTCTCACTGTACAATGCCCAACTATATATATATTATTAATATATTGACTAACACATACAAAATAACTAAAATTTTAAATTTAGAATATAATAATAATATTTAAGATTTAAAATGATGTTTGAGGTTTAGTAGTTAATATTCAAAATGAAACAATGATATTGATATCTCGTCTGTAGTATTGTAGAGTATCTTCTGGTATATCTTTAGCAGCCATCCTTTTTAAATTATTTATTTTATTCTGTTAAAATTTATACTTATAACAGTTAACTGGTGTATACGTATACACAGGGTAAAAATAAGTGACTCATTTAAATTTTAAAATTAACGAATCACTAACTAGCTCAACTTAAATAAATTAAAAATTTAGATATAAGTTGGGCAATCGCAGATAGGTCATTTTATCTGTCGATTATACAAACGCAAATTAAATATATTCACAAACTTTTAAGTATTTAACATCTTTATTTATAACCGCATATAAAAATTTACTTATAAATATTTAGATATTTAATATTTTTATTTACAACAGCACTCACATAGACGTTCGAATATGTAAATTATTCATAAGGTACGTTTTTTTTTTTTTTCCTTTTGTTCTTTTACACACTGTTTGTTTGGGTACAAGGAGGAATAAGCCGCCTCTTTACCTAAACACTATTGGAACTTGGGGGGGGGGGAATAGGCTGGTGCACCTATTCTCCCCCTTTACCGGGTTGTCCCGATTTTGCCCGGTCAAAACCGGACAACCCGGTAACAGGGGGAGATTTCTATCCCCCCTCCCAGAACAAGGCCGCTCCCCTCTTGTTCACTGTGCCCCTGGACGATTCCACTGCCCCTGCACGACTCCCGGCCTCTGCACGACTCCCGAGGGCCTCATCTTTCTCTTTCCTCTCGCTCTTTGCTTTTTTTTCCTTCCCCCAAGCCCCATCTTCGCCCCGCTTGTTCCTTGCCTTCGCCCTCACCGCCTTCATCTCCGCTCGTCGTCGCCTGAGATTGCTCGATCTGCGTCCGGTTGCGATCTGCTCCCCCGTATCTCCTCGTCGTCGCCTGAGGTTGCCCGATCTGCTCCTTTTTACATCTCGTGGCCCGAGGTTGCCCGATCTGTGGGTTTGTTGAGGCCGGCCTTCGTGCTTGCGTCCGATTGCGATCTGCTCCCTGATACCTCCTCGTCGTCGCTCGAGGTTGCCCGAGCTGCTCCTTTTTACATCTCTTGGCCCGAGGTTGCCCGATCATAACTGTTTGTTGAGGTCAGCCGTCCTACTTGCGTCCGGTTGCGATCTCCTCTCCCGTACCTCCTCGTCGTCGCCGGAGGTTGCCCAATCTACTCCTTTTACTCACCTTGGCCTGAGGTTAACCCATATGTGAGTTTGTTGAATAATAAAATTTAAAAATTAAATATATTAAAAAATTAAAAAATTAAAAATTAAAAATTAAATTTTTTTGGATAATATTAAAAAAATTTTAGAATAATAAAAATTAAATATAACTTTATATAACATCTAATTTATTAAATAGTATATATAAAAATTGTTATATTTAAAAAATTATAATACAATATTTAATTATCAATTTTAATACCTTACTAAAACAAGGGTATTTTCATTTAACACAAAAGTCAACTCTCTATTACTCTTATTCTTCAATCACTTACCAACACTATTTTTTTTATACTTGGTACTAACCTTATACCGAACCAAACACAAATTTACATTAGTTCCAGTTGTTCCAAAATTTATACTTATCCCTAATACAACTAATTCTCTTTTATATCTCAACCAAGCGAAGCCTTACTTTCTAAACACAAATAACATAAATATTATATTTTTTTATAAAATATTATAAAACTAATTTTTTAAAACATCACAACATATAATATAATATTAATAAATACCGATCTATTTTATTTAAAAAAATTTAAATAAAAAAATAATATAATTATTCGTAAATTCACATTTAGGAATACCAACGGGTCGGATTCTGAACGGATTTTTAATAATCCGAACCCGACAAAAAATAATATTCAAAAATTCGAACCCTAATCCGAACCTGACTACCAAATTCGAATCAATCCGACGAATTTTAAAATTCTATATCCAAATCCGAACCCGACAAAAAATTCAAAATCCGAACTCAAAAATTTAAATCCGAAACAATTATTTTTTTTCTTCTCTTTACAATATTTCAAAATATATTATATTAAATTTAAAATTTTAAAATATAAATTTAAATATAATATCAAATACCAATCCGAACCTGACTACCAAATTCGAATCAATCCGACCAATTTTAAAATTCTATATTCAAATCCGAACCCGACAAAAAATTTAAAATCCGAACCCAAAAATTTAAATCCGAAACAATTATTTTTTTTTCTCTTTACAATATTTCAAAATATATTATATTAAATTTAAAATTTTAAAATATAAATTTAAATATAATATCAAATATTTATATACACGTATATTATATAACGTAAAATTAATTTGAATTTGGATCGGGTTCGGATTCGGATTCGGATTCGGGTGAGGTACAATCAAAATTAATATTCAAATTCAAATCCGTCATATTTTTATTTTTTATATCTATATTCAAATTCATATCTATTTAATATTAAATAAATTTGATCATTCCGTTCGAATTCGGATTCGAATTCGAATTCGAATAACACTACAATAAAATTATGTTATAACGACACTTTTATATGTTCCTAAAATTCAAAAAAAAATATTACTGACAAAAATACCTACATATATCATTAGTGTTGCTATATATGTCATCACTGGAATGTATAGCGATACATTATTATAATATATTATAAAAATATATCTATAACTTAATTTAGTATAGATGGATATAAATTAGACATTTATATAAATATATTATAAAAATATATGTTATAATTTTATTTTTTATTTTTTTATTTTTTTATTTTTTTTTTTAAAAAATAGTATTTTATTTGTTTCGTTAGTTTTATTTTAGTGTGATGTAAAATTTTGGAGGTCCGTGACTATTGACATTCCTATTCACATCCACATGAGATTTTTTTTGAAAAAATTCTAGTAACAATTACATACAACCGTTACGGGAGAAAGCGACGCAACAGGGATCGACACGTCGCTTTCTCCCGCTGCCCCAGAAAGCGCTTTGAAATTCGCGCCGACCCCCCGCTCCCCCACCGCCCTTCCCGCGCGACCCGATCGATTGCAAAATCCAACTAACGACAGCGCGGTTTCCGCCGCACGTGCGCGCCCCTTCGCCATTGGATGCGGGTGGGCGTGGGGGTGGGGTGGGCCCCACTCGATCGTGACCACTCCTCCCCCCGTGTACCCCGCACGAGTGGGGAGGGGTTGAGAGGGAGACGGGGAGGTAATCATTTGGGCGGGACACGCGTCGTGATATGATTGGGTTCGCCCCGCACGAGTGGTTGGCATCGTCCGGATGTCGCGGTGTCTGCGTCTTCGCCTTTGTCCCCACCATCTCTCTTGTTTTACCTTTCTACCCCCACGTTTAACTCTCCAAGTCAAAAAAAAAAAAATTAAAAAAAAAAATAAATAATTAATTAATTAAAAATAAAAGTAAAATAAAATAAAAAATTTAAATCTGAAGTATAAACTATTTTGAATTTGCTATTTATATAATATTTTTATAATTTAAAATAGTTATATAGCTAAATTTTTTAATTTAGTTATAGTATTTTGATATGTGATTAAGTCCAAAAAATTAGAAGAATTAAACGTATTAAAATTAGAGTAGTTCTAAAATGAATAACTTTCTAAGAAGTAGAGTGTTACAATTAGTATCAGAGCCAATTACAAAGTAATGATGACTCTCTAAGAAATAAGGTGTTACAGTTAGTATCAAAACTAATTATCCGTCGAAAATATAAAATAATTAAGTCTCGACTAAGTCAGGTACATATAGAACACGGCTCGCTAGCTAATAACTATTGTACGTGGAGCGCGACTCCCTATAATATTAGTTAAAACTAGCCACAATGTCAGTTAAGATTAATATGACAAATATCATATTGTTTGGTGTTTATGAGTGTGCTTGAATCTGACGAAAACGTCAAAACTTGGAGAAGGAAAGTAAAATCCATAGAATTAATTTTGGACACTGATTAGATTCAAAAAGTATTAAAGTTAGAATAGTTTTAAAATGAATAAACTTTACAATTTAATTTTTTAAAATTTTAATTTTATAATCTAATATTTTATTATGTTATACATTGAAATAACGAAAAGTTGGTAGAGCCATGCGTAATTCTATCTTTACCATATAATAACATTTAATTTTTTATAATTATTTAAAATAACCAAAAAGGTCCACAATTGCACGAGTGGAACTTTTTATGGGTCATAAAGTTAATTAAGATGATTTGTTTATGAGCTATTATAAATAATTTTTGGTCATTTTTTCGCTGCGTGTGAGTGGAATTAAGATATGTTTTGTGGTGGTCGGCAAAAAAAAATATTTCAGGAGAATAAAGTTGCAAGTTGCAAATGAGAATTCCAATTATGACTTGTACCGAAAAATAAAAGAGATAGTGGTGATAAATCTACAACCGGGTTTTAGGTATTCGTACGGCACATCAACAATAATTTTATTAGAAATATATTTTATACAATATAATATTAAATAAATATGAAATTAGGCTAATATACTAATAATAATAATATACTTAATTATATTATTTTAACAATCACTTTCTAAGCCTGAAGGTTATTATTATTTTAATCGTATAATTTTTATTCAAAAATTAAAAATTTAATAATATAATTTTGATAAATATAATATAAATTATTACCTTTTAAGATACATCTAATAGATTTTTAAAAAAAATTAAAAATTTTGGGATCAACTTAGCTGGTAGTCATGGTGGTTGCTATTTTTGTCAATATTAGAATCAACTCATAAAGCACATTATTAATTTAAACATATCAATAATTTTTAAGAAATAGTTAAAAAATCATACAAATCAATATGTTCTGTATAATTATTTGGATGGAAAATTTTAAATTATAGCCCATGTTGATTTTAGTATTGGACAACTATTATGTTAGTCTATAAAAACATTAGCTTGAAAGAATTCGCCGGTTTTATACAATCTATTTGAATATACAAATATTTTGTTCATTCTAAATGGCAAAGAGTGTGAACCAAAAATGGTTAATTGTGTTTTTCATCTTAGGATGACAAATATTTATTTGCAAGGTGAGGCAACACCAAACATTTTAAAATTACTTATAATTATAATATACGAAATATTGCAAAGTACTCTCAATAGAGTTCGGCTACTATGCTTTTAAAAACATAAAGCACTATAATAAAATTATGATATAGCGATATTTTTAAGTATTTTTAAAACCTGAAAAAAATATCGCTGACAAAAATACCGATACTTATTATTAATGTCGCTATATGTGCCGTCGCTAGGATGTATAAAGACACTTTATTATAATGTATCCTAAAAATATGTCTCTATAATCTAATTTTGAATATAGATGGAATATAAATAGGACAGAAAAGTGTCAAAAAGATATGTCTCTATAATCTAATTTATTGTAGTGAAGCAGCAGTTAGATCAATATTTTTAACTAATTTAATTTTTTAAATCATGCTATTCCAACAACCATCCACTAAATCCGACTGCGCATCTTTTTATTCAAAGATAAAAAACTTACAAACACCATTAACTTAATATTTTTAAAAATATAGGAGCTCAATTCCTCTCAATATTTGTAAATTATAACATATCATTGTATAATTTAGAGTCCGACTACTATACTATCAATAGCATCAAATATTTGGTACTATTAAATTTTATACCGTTAGATTTACCTCTTTGATTATTTCTCTCTTAGATTATACTATTTTATCACACTCACTAAATCCTATAAGAGACTATTATTGTTTTAGTCACACAGCCCTTCGTATAATGGCCGAAAAATTAATAACACTAATGACATGATGTTGTTAATAGTATATATATATATATATATATATATATATATATATATATATATATATATATATATATATATATATATATATATATATAGAGTAGCCTAATTCGTATAATTTATGTGAGCATCTAAAAACGAGCTAGGCTCTTATGCTTTAAAAAAAAACGGAGGTATTCGTGTTTGTAAGTTATTTTCGATGATGAAATATTTAATTCAATAATCGGCTCCGTTAGATATGATCTATAATATTAAAATTATGTAGAAAATTTTATAATTTTTTGATTTTGTTTGTCTAATGATCGAGCAGCCTCAAAATGAACGACTGAAATAAAAATTTTATAAAAAATAGTGATAAAAGTCTTCAAATTTTAAATCAAAAGTATTAATCCTACTCTTAATATTAAGTACAATTTTATTATAGTTTCACTTAATTTGAATTGTTTACATTGTCGAACTTACTAACGTGCCATATTACTAACGTACCACATAGGCCGTTAAAATAGATATATTTAAAATTTTTGATCGCTTGATAAATAATATAAAAAAATTATAAAATTTAATTTTTAAATAATTCTAATAACGTAGATCATATCTAATAAAATCGATCATATCTAATAAAATCAAATATTTTATTATTAAAAATACCTTACAAATCCGTAATTTGGAAAGTATAAGAGACCAACTCCCTAAAAACTCTCTTGAGACGTTTTCTGTGACCTTTTTATGGTATATAGTTGTTAGGAGAATGACACATTGACACAATGACACAGTATAGGGCTCCACTTTATTAGGTCATGAATATATTTATATATATATATATATATATATATATATATATATATATATATATTATATATATATATATATATTTGTATATAACAATCATGAAGTTCTCTTATTTTGATCAAGTATTAAATTGTAATCATAACTAAGCTACCGAATAATTCAAAACTATTGATTTGATTTTTCTATTAAAATTAGAAACTATTGAGAAAAGGATGCTATTTTAATTAAGTCCAAATTAAGTAAAAACGATGCTCGATGGTTACTACATTATATCATGTGGTTAAATATGCAAAAAGACACAACAATTTGGCTTAGTGTCATATTCATGATTCCAATCAATGCAATTATTTGCTCTTGACTTTGCCATCCTACCACACATATCAATACAAAAGTCTTTACTTTTGGCTATCACATTAATGATAAATACTTTCTGTACATTTTATTTAGAACATATATTTTATATTTTATTCATTATAAGATAGAGTAAATTTTATTCGTCATTTCAAAGTGAATAGTAAAATTTTTTTTATTTTAGAATAGACAAGATATGTATATATCATACATCTCAAATGAAAGGTATGAATAGCATTACTCCACATTAATTATCTAGCTAACTAAACATAAGCTAAGAATATCCTTTTAATACTCCTTTGCTTAATTACTTTATTATAAGAGGTAGTGCAATATAAAGTTTCTTTCCTCACAACAAGTGCACTTAATTGTTTGCTCTTCATAATTAAGTTGATCAAATGATTAATTTAACACTTGCTTACAAGGAAGAATGTAATTAAGCTCTTTATTCATGAGAATCTCACCTAAAAAAAATAAAGAATATCTTTTTGCTAACACACTACTCTATCCATTCTAGAATTCTCTTTCATGCTTAGAGCCTGTTTAGATAGGCCCCAAAAATACTGTATTAAGTTAATTGCAGAGTATTTTTTATAAAGACTGATGTTTGGATAGATTTTTTAGATAGGCCCCAAAAATACTGTATTAAGTTAATTGCAGAGTATTTTTTATAAAGACTGATGTTTGAAATTTTATATCATACTGTAAATTACCTAAAACTCTGTAATAATAGAAAAAAAAAAAAAAAAAACTTTCCAGACTTCTGAAAAAATTTCAGAAGTTTTCGGACTCTTACTCGAGTTTGCATAGACCCATCCTACCCTCTTTTGTTCTTCACGTCCCAATGCCCCAACCTCCTTCTTCTCCACCCAACTCTATCCGAGCTGTTGATGCCCTCGTCTTCTCCACCTTCGCCTCCCTCCTTCCTTCTTTGATTCCAACCTCGCTCGCCACCGACCTCTCCTCCACCCTTTTCACTGCCAACCTTCCCTCTCCCTCGACCCCGTTCCTTTCTCTACCCGCTTACATGTGTTATTGTGACACCCCAATAATTCACATCGGATAGGAATGGAGTTGTGATTGGTATATAAGAGATATGGACACTAGTAATAATAACTGATGTTAAACATTTTGGATTGTGATTTAGGTCCAACGAGTTATTATTGTTAGTGGAATGATTTTGGACAGTGTGTGTATTTGAACTAACGAGGACGTTAGGCCTAAACAGATTGGTATATAAAAGATATGTATACTAATAATAATAACTGGACTTAACATTTTGAACTGTAGTTTGAGCTTAATGAATTGAACTATGATTTGAGCTTAAAATGAATTATTATTGATAGTGGATCGAATCGTTACAGTCATCATGCCGTCCTCAGAACCAGATCTTAGGCGAGCACCAAATTTTCAAAAAAATTTCTAATTTTATGATTGTCTTAATTATTTTTTTTTTTTTTTTGGTTATGCTTGTCTAATTTCAATGATTAGGCATTCTTCAATAATTCAATGAAATGCGCCCACATGACTAGTGGGATTTCGTGATATTAGAAGTGCTAGTAGTGTAATCTGTGTTACCATAAGACCATAATGCAAATATATTTGTCACAAGGTAGTTGGAAATATAGGAGGGCAAAGCATGTCGTGTGATTCATCTAACCTAAGAAAAAGGCAAAAATAAAGACACTTTTATTATTGAAGGGCACAAGTGTGTGCTACTAAAATTAGAAAATTCTAACAGCCTATTTAGCATTACATTCTATAATATATTATTCACTTAAATAACTTAAATAAGTAGCAGTTTAGTGTTTGGTCTTTAATATTTTAGATATAGTGAAAACTTATAGTAAAATTTTAGGCACGAGCGTAGATATTTTATTTTTTTATTTTGTTTACTATAAGAAATAGAATATTTTAATAAATAGCTTTGTTTCTATTGCAATCGAAAGTTGTTATAAAAGTTTTAATAAAATTACTACAATAAAATTATACTATAATGATATTTTTAAATATTTTTAAAATTTAAAAAAATATCACTGATAAAAATATCGACACTTCTTATTAGTATCGATATATGTGTAATCGTTAGAATGTATAGCGACACATTATTGTATATATCAAAAAATATATTTTTATAATCTAATTTTGGATATGGATAGAATATAAATAGGATACTTGCACAAAACTGTCAAAAAAATATATCTCTATAATTTAATTTTGTTGTGGTGAAAAGATTTATGCTTATATGGTGTATGCATTGTTCTAGTCTGTTAGGATTTGATTATATTTATAATTAATTCTTAGTTGGATAAAAATAAGTATTTAAATATATTAGAGATAAATTAATTAAAATTTAAAATTTTAATTAGAGTAAATTTTAATTGAATTAAGATTAGCGTATGTTATTAGCTGAGCTTTATATATAAATTTTGATGAATTAATTTGTGCAGGTGCTCACACTACAATAAAATTAGATTATACAGACACATGTTTGTGACACTTTTGTATAAAAATATATCGCTATACACTCTTGCGACGACACATATAGTAACACTAATAAAAAGTGTTGGTATTTTTGCCAGCAACACTTTTTTTAAATTTTAGAAATACTTAAAAGTGTCGCTATAATATAATTTTATTGTAATGTCAGATGCTGAACTCTTTTGTTGTGTTCGTGCGAGCAAGAGCTTAAGTCGGATTCCATGTATTTTGTGCACGTGTGCATGTGAGAAAAAAAGAAAAGTCTTTCTCTGAAATTATAGAAGACGTGAGAAGTGAGGAAGGTTCAGAAAAAAAGTCTTATTGAAACTACTTAGTGTAAAAGGAGAGTCATATTTAATTTTTTTCATGATTAGCAAGCCTTATTTCATATATACACTTTTCTGTTTGATTTTTTTTTTTTTTTGGTATGGTTATATCAAAATTTTACTCAGGAGACGCACTATAATAAAATTAGATTATAGGAACACATATTTGTGATACTTTTTTTTCAAGTGTTTTATTTATAGTCCTTATATCTAAAGTTAGGTTATAGGGACATATTTTTAGGATACATTATAGTAATGTGTCACTATACACCCTAGCGATAACACATACAGCGACACTAATAACAAGTGTCGGTATTTTTTACAGCATCATTTTTTTTTTTAGTCTTTAGAAACACTTAAAAGTGTTACTATAGTATAATTTTATTGTAGCGACGGATTTATAATAAAAATTTGATTTATTATTTTTGTTATAAAATTTTAATAATAAAATTTGATTTGATGTTTTTGTTAATTTTTTCATGATTAGCTAGTCTTATTTTACCTGTATATTTTTTTGTTTGATTTTTTTTGGTATGGTTATATTAAAATTTTACTCCGAAGACGAATTTAGGATAAAAAATTAATTTGATATTTTTGTTATTGAATTTCAACAATAAAATTTGATTTGATATTTTTTGTTAATTATTTTATGATTAGCGAGCTTTATTTTATCTATATATTTTTCTGTTTGATTTTTTTTTATTTATGGTTATATTACATTTTTACTCAAGAAAATGAATTTATAATAAAATTTTAATTTCATAGTTTTGTTATAAAACACTACAACAAAATTAGATTATAGGAATACATTTTTATGACACTTTTATATAAGTGTTCTATCTATATTGCATTTATATTCAAAAATAAGTTATAGGAACATATTTTTAAAATATATTATAATAATAAGTCGCTATATATACTAACGACTACACACGTAGCGACACTAATTATAAGTGTATGTATTTTTACTAGCCACACTTTTCAAATTTTAAAAATATTAGTATAGCTTTGTTATAGTAAAATTTCAACAATAAAAAGTGGAGTGAATAATGGATCAACAATGTTGATAGGGGAATAAATTACAGATCTTTAAATTTTAATAACACGACGAGTATCAGATTCCTAACATATTAAATCTTTAAGCTTAACCTATCAAAGAAAATTATTATATATGTTAAACTTGATACCATTACCAAACAAAGAACATACAAAGGAAGCATGTTTTCACTGTAATTAATGGTGGACTCAGATAATTAATGATGCGTACAGTGAAAAGTTGCTCTGTTCCAAGAACCTCCGACCCTAGGAATTTAAAAATTTAAATTCAAAATAATTATTTTTTTTTATAATATTTCAAAATATATTATATTAAATTTAAATTTTTAAAATATAAATTTAAATATAATATCAAATATTTTTATACACATATATTATATAATGTAAAATCAATTCGAATTTGGATCGAGTACAATTAAAATCCATATCTATATCTAAATTCGTCGGATTTCTATTTTTTATATCTATATGTGAATCCATATCTGTTTAATATCGGATATATTCATTTCATTCGGATTCGGATTCAGATAAAATTTCAAATATCCGTTACCTATTGATATCTGTTTAACATCAGATATATTTATTCTATTCGGATTCGGATTCAGATAAAATTTCAAATATCCGTTACCTATTGACATTCGGATTCAGATAAAATTTCAAATATCCGTTACCTATTGACATCCCTAATATCGATGCAAATAGTTAAATTTTTGGGTAATATAATATTGTAGTCAATTTTAAACTCATCCTATTCTATGATATATAAGATGGTTTCCACTACATACATTTATTTATTTATTTTTAAATTATTTTGTAGAATTTATCATATCGTAAAATTATCAACGAATTAAAAGTATAAAATTAAAAATGATAATCAAATTTTAAGTCACATCAAATAATGCAAATATTTTAGATTGCTCAAATTTATTATTTAAAATATATGAATCAAATTTAATACATTTAAATATTATTTTTTCCAATTACAAATATGTTCTTTTTAAGCTAGAGGAGTTATTTTTAACACTTGGTAAAATTATTCGCTAGGCATACACACTTTCTTTTATTTTATTTGATATATTATATATATATATATATATATATATAATATATATATATATATATATATATATATATATATATAATTAGTAAATATAATATATTAAAAAAATTTAATTAATTTATACATGCATGTGAGTTCAAGCGCAATATATATCTATGCCTAATGACATTTTAATTTTAATAAAAAATTTAATTAATTGTTATTTATATAACCCTCTTTCTCTATCTTCGCAAATGACATTTTAGTTTTTATATTTTATATTTTATTTTTATTCAATAGTTGTTAATTAATAAGGTAATTATTATTATTTTCTTTTTAAATTTTTTTCTCTACTAATTTCATTTTATAATCCGTTCAATTACAAAGTATTTATTTTAGTTTTTTTTCTAATTTATCATTGATTTTTTTTTCAGGTTAATTTCTACAGAAACTATTATGAGTATAAAAGCAAATATAAGTGCACAAAAAAAAAATCTTTTCATACTATATTTTTAAGGACATGCTGTATTATATTTTTTCAAATCAATTTTACAAAGTAAAAATAAAAAAATACCTAAAATAATTTTGATATTGTTGGAATAAAATTTAAAATTCCAAAATTCTCAATAATTATTTTATTATCAAATTTTAATTTATTTATTAAAATTTATTCTCATTTATTAATTTTAAGTTATTCTCATTTATTGTCATTTATTTTTCTTATTTAATTATTTATTTATTCTCTTTTAATTAATTTACTAATTAATTTTTATTTAATGTATTTTAACGTTGGAATGTTACAAGGTTGGGATGGAAGCCAACAGAACTTTTTCCCTGCTCCTATATATACATAGGTATATATAAGTGTGGGCCATAGTAGTTGTTAGTAAGAAAAAGAAAGAAAGAGAAAAAAAATTGTTTTACGTTTTACTTTAAATTTTATTTGGTTAATTTTGTTTATCGGGTATTGAAAGAAACTTCGTCAAACCTCTTCCGCGGTCGTGTTGGTCGTGCTCGTAGGAAGGGAGTTCC
Source organism: Tillandsia fasciculata (assembly GCA_029168755.2). NCBI lineage: Eukaryota > Viridiplantae > Streptophyta > Magnoliopsida > Poales > Bromeliaceae > Tillandsia > Tillandsia fasciculata. The sequence continues at coordinate 14,993,365 of CM054947.1, read as the reverse complement.
GGTCGTACCTTGGGTAGGTATCTTCGATTAATCCGCACGAAGGACGGAAATACGCCTTGGTTAATTTTGTTTATCGGGTATTGAAAGAAACTTCGTCAAATCTCTTCCGCGGTCGTGCTCGTAGGAAGGGGAGTTCCGGTCGTATCTTGGGATGGTATCTCTGATTAATCCGCACGAAGGACGGAAATACGCCTTAGGGCAGTGCCTCGCACGCTTCCGAATCAATTTTATTTCGGTTTATTTTTATCTACAATTTCTGAAATTTCATAGCGATTAAAGGTAAGTCATGTTATTCAAATTTAAATATAAACTAGTTAGATAATTTAATCACAAACAGATTTAGTGCGATTATTTTTTCTAACAGATATCTAATAAAAAAATTAAGAAGCACCGCAAAAATAGAGTTAAAGAAGTCTAAATTATTTTATAACTTGTTTTTTGTAAATATGTTTATTTGTAAATTTTCTTTCATATAAATTATTAATTTTTTAAAATAAAATTTATTAGATAAAAAATATTAATTTTGGATAGGTTTTTGAGAATCAAAATTTTAATTATATATTTTTTGTATTTTATAAGAATAATTTAAGTAGAAATCTATCCCAATATTTTAAAATATTTTATAAAAAAATTAATTTAGAGATATACTTACATGTGTTTCTTTAAAGTTTCAGTTATTTTATTGGTTTTAATTTATAAATTTATCATTTTATATTAGTGATATATTAATATTAATTTTTTCACTTTATAGATAAAAGTTCAATTCTTAATACTGATGTGGAGATATTTTCTTATTTTAGTAATCTTTTGTTGTCTTTTATTTCTAGACCTCACTTTCTTCTTTTCTCTTTATCTTCTTTTTTTTAGATTGGTAAATAATAAAAAAAATTTGTATTTAAAATTTTTATATATTAATTTTATCCGCTCATTATAAAAAAATCACAATATAAGAACACTTTAGATGATGCTTGAAAAAACTATTTCCAAAACTTCCTACAATACAACAAATATTGATGCTTAAAAAAATATTATCTAACCTTCTATTATATCAAATTAATTTATTAAATAATAAATTTTATTATTAATTTTTATTTTTCTACGCTTTAAAGAGTTAAGATTTTAAAAAATGTTGACGCATTAAAACGTTAGAATATATTTTACCGATGATTTGCATAAACGTCGGTATATACGTAATGATTCTTTATTTACCAATGTTTTAACTAACGTTTTCAAATATAACGCTAAATTATATTTGAATATTTTTAAATATTTTTAAATATAAAAAAAATATTTTTAAATATTAATATTTTTATAGTAATATATTTTTATATTAAGGCTCCATTTGTCCCCAAATGCATTCGGTTATGGATGAAAACAGCCGTTCTTATCTTTCTAGAATAAGCTGGTATAAGGCTGAAACTACTATCCAGTCTTTTTCTAAAACAAGACTTATTCCCATTTGAAAATAAGTTAATTAAAATAAATATAATTTTAATTATTGTATTAACTTTTTAATTAATCTAATATTTTAACTAATCTAATTATTTTATTAACTAATTATTTAAGTATTTAAATAATTAACTAATTAAATTATTAAATTATTTATAGTCAATTAAATTACATATTTTAAATAATACTCATCATTGTTAATTATTTTATCAATTAACTGAGAATAAGTTTAATTAAAGCAAATATAATTTTAATTATTGTATTAACTCTTTAATTAATCTATTATTTTAACTAATTTAACTATTTTATTAACTAATTATTTAAGCATTTAGATAATTAACTAATTAAATTATTAAATTATTTGTAATTAATTAAATTATTAATTATTACTAATACTCATTATTATTAATTATTTTATCATTTTATCAATTAATTGAGAATAAACTTAATTAAAATAAATATAATTTTAATTATTGTATTAACTCTTTAATTAATCTAATATTTTTACTAATATAATTATTTTATCAACTAATTATCTAACAATTAAATAATTAACTAATTAATTTATTAAATTATTTATAATTAATTGAATTATTTATTAATAATACTTTTTATTGTTAATTATTTTATCAGTTAATATTCAAAATTATCTAATAATAATTAATTAAATAAGTTAAATTATTATTTAATTAATATTTTATATTAATTATTTAGATAAAATATTATTTTTTAAAAATTATAATTATTCTTATTCTCAGTATTCCAATCTAATTATTCAAATGCTATTTTACTTATTTCTAGAAATAACTTAATTTTCATCTTAATATAAAATTAATCTTATTCTTGTTTATAAACTTATATTTATTACTGAAATAAATAATTTTAATCTATATCTGAACCAGACGCAGAATGCAAATAGGACCATTTGTGCAATGGGAAGATCCAATGCTTTTATTGTTGATACAGCTTGTACTTTTTGTTTTCCCCACTTTCACTTTGTTATTGTACCTCCTACGCACCGCCTATTTTGGTTCTATGGATGAAGTTGTAACAGAGGAATTTATTTTGCATCTAACAAAACGAATTATATAAGTAAGTGACAATGTCCAAAAAAGTATAAAAAAAAAGGTAAAAAAATGAGAAAAATAAAATAAAATACGTACGGTTAAGTATATAAAATATTTGAATATATATATATTTTTTTATGTTTTAAGTTTTTTAAGCCTCTGTTTGGTTGGGAAGAGATGGCATAAGGAGTATCCCATTATTTTTATGGGATAAGGAGTATCCCATTATGTATAGTCAAATAAAAAATGGTTAAAACGGAAACTTTAATGAGTTATTCCCATATGAGGAGTGGGAATAGTGTTTTCCTTCATCATTTTTTTTAAAAAATAAAAATAAAATTAAATATAAAATTTAAAATTTAAAATTTAAAATATAAATTTTAAAAATTTATAATTTGAAAATTAAAACTTATAATTTTAAATTTTAAATGTTTTATTTAAAATTTAAATGTTAAAATTTTAAATTTAGATTTAATCTTAAATTTTAAATTTGAAATTTGAAATTTAAAATTTATGATTTAAAATTTAAAATTTGAATTTTAAAATTTAAAATTTAAAATTTAAAAAATTAAATTTTAAAATTTAAATATAAAATTTAAAAATTCAAATTCAAATATAATGAGAAAGATAATATCGTCATTTTATGTTTATAACTACTCACTATTCTTTTTATTCTAATTTATATATCCAAATTCTACGTTTTTTTATACCTTATAATAATCAAACACAATTTACTTTTGTTCCTATTTATACCCTGCAATTTTACCTATGTCTGAAATAAGCAATTTATACAAATATATAAATCATCAATATTTTTTACTACGTGGTAATTTTTTCTTTACCCTCACCGACCCCTCTTTTGAACCGAATCCATCTTTTAAGCCGAACCATTTTTTGAAATCGAACTACTCCAACATCCGGTGAAAGTTCATAGCTCTTCCCCTTCCTTCCTCTCTATTTAATGGGGATAGAACCCACCTTATAATCAATGTGCTCCCTAATTATTTCATAACTTTTTTTCTTTCTTCATCCTCACCAATCCCTTTTTTTTTTTTTTTTTTTTTTGAAGCGAATCCATATTTAAAATTGAACAATCTTTTGAAATTGAACCGCTCCAACATTCTCGGTAAAACTCATAGCTTTTTTTCTCCCCTCATCTCTATTCAACGGAGGTGCGACCCGCCATATAATCAATGTGCTTCTTAATTATTTCATGGCTTTTTCTCTCCTTCACCATCACCAATCTATCTTTTGAACCGAATCTTTCTTTTAAACTTAACTTTCTTTTTAAACTGAACCGCTCCAACATCAGATGAAACCTTATAATTTTTTTCCTCCCCTCCTCTCTATTCAATGGAGATGGGACCATCCTATAATCAATATACTCCTTAATTATCTCATGACATTTTTTCTCCCCTCCTCTCTATTCAACGAAGATAGGACCAGCCATATAATCAATGTGCTTCTTAATTATTTCATGACTTTTCCCTCCTTCACCCTCACCAATCTCTCTTTTGAACCGAATATCTCTTTTAAACTTAACTTTCTTTTTAAATTGAACCGCTCCAACATCAGATGAAACCTCATGATTTTTTTTCTCCCTTCCTCTCTATTTAATGGAGATGGGACCATCTTATAATCAATGTGCTCCCTAATAATCAATGTGCTCCCTAATTATCTCATGACTTTTTTTCTTTCTTCATCCTCACCAATCCCTCTTTTTTTTTTTTTGAAGCGAATCCATATTTAAAATTGAACAATCTTTTGAAATTGAACCGCTCCAACATTCTCGGTAAAACTTCATAGCTTTTTTCCTCCCCTCATCTCTATTCAACGGAGGTGCGACCCGCCATATAATCAATGTGCTTCTTAATTATTTCATGGCTTTTTCTCTCCTTCACCATCACCAATCTATCTTTTGAACCGAATCTTTCTTTTAAACTTAACTTTCTTTTTAAACTGAACCGCTCCAACATCAGATGAAACCTCATAATTTTTTTCCTCCCCTCCTCTCTATTCAATGGAGATGGGACCATCCTATAATCAATATACTCCTTAATTATCTCATGACATTTTTTCTCCCCTCCTCTCTATTCAACGAAGATAGGACCAGCCATATAATCAATGTGCTTCTTAATTATTTCATGACTTTTCCCTCCTTCACCCTCACCAATCTCTCTTTTGAACCGAATATCTCTTTTAAACTTAACTTTCTTTTTAAATTGAACCGCTCCAACATCAGATGAAACCTCATGATTTTTTTCCTCCCTTCCTCTCTATTTAATGGAGATGGGACCATCTTATAATTAATATACTCCTTAATTATCTCATGGCATTTTTTTTTTTTCCTGATAGGACCCACCACATAATTAATGTGTTCCTTAATTAATACATTCCATTTCACTTCCTTCCTCTCTCTCGCTCTCTCTTTCTCTCTCTTTTTCCTCTTCAATATCTATTTTTTTTTTTTCTCTCGAATAATCTCTAATATGGGTAAGAACAAGCAAATCCTTCAAGTCTTAATCCACGCGAGCGCGATTCAGCTCGACCTTTCCCACTCTAGAATGGAGCGCGTCAAAAACGCATTGCAAAAGGTTGCTCCACCGCCTCCTCCGTTGTTGCAGGGGTCTAATGGGACAGTATAGAACGCTTAGAATAAGACCCAGGGCGAGGAAGATCGAGATAAAGAGGATCGTTCAACAACTCACGCTTTAAATTTCATCATCATCTCTCTCTTAATAGAGAAGCATGTAATGTTTTTAATTGTTAAGATTAAACATGTAGATTAGTTATAAATTTGGATTAATTTATTATTAATTTAATATAAATTTTTTCTCATTCTTATATATTTGTTTAGAATCTATAAAACTATATTTCATTAATATTTTTTATTTTTTTTCTATTATCTACACGCCGTGTGTATTACTATACTATTTTTATTTATACTTAGAACCAAACGATACCTTAGAATATAATAGGGATGTCTTATTTATACTTGAACCAAACGATACCTTAGAATATAATAGGGATGTCCGAGTTGTGAGCTTAGCAAAAGTGTCGAGCTCAGATGTGAGAGAAAGTTTTAAATATAAAAATATTTAAGCATCATTCTCCGCTAGTTTAAACTTTTAGGGTATAAAGTTTTTTTTTTTTTTTTTAAAAAGAAAAAATTAGCATGTTATCCGGTTCTTTTATTTTTTTTTAAATAAACTTAAATGAAAATGTGAAGTAATTAGACTTCGAACATGGGATCTCGGATACCAATCATCAAATTTTTTACTATTTGTGCTAGAGATAATCCGTTTTTAGAGTATAAAGTCGATTTCATTTTTTTTTAACAAATAAGCACACAAATTTATCAATTTCAGCTTTCAGCAAATAAGTGTACCAAACTTTCAGTTTATATTGTCAAATTCTTTAACTTATCAAATAATTTAGCTGTATTAATTTTTTAATATTTTTAATATTTTAAAATTATGGGTAAGACATGTAATCTAATCAAAATAATTACGTCTTTAATAAATTTATCTTTCTATTTAATAAAATTTAGGTAATTTAATTATAAAATCAAAAGTTCTTACCTCTATTTGCAAAAGGGAAATGCTACTTGTATAAATCAAGTTTAAATCTTGCACTTTTGTCACCCAGGGACCACTATATTTTAATAATTATATTAATTTTTTTAATACAAAAAATAAGAAAATTTAAATAATCTGAGAATGAAGGAGTAAAATTTATGCATAGAAATAAACTACCCCCGCTCTAAAAAGATATAGGTCCTACACCCTTCATTCTAAAATTTATATTTTTTTAAATTTTTAATATTATAATATAGAAATATTATAATAGTTCTTAAATAATACAGTATAAAGTTTATATATTTTTTAAATATACAAATAATATTAATTTTATACGTATATTATCGAATAGTTAGCGCTAACTATTAATCTTAAAAGCTCGAGCTGTTATAAATATACAACTAATTTACTTAAAGCGTACAGACACAGAGCTTACGGATCTCGATCGGATTCAACCCATCTGGACATACGTTGGGTCTATTGTTGGGTCTATTGTTGAGCCTCTTACCGTTAAGTTTATTATAAACCGCAGTGCCACTCAATGTATTGGACTCATCCAACTCAACTTATTAGTCTTTTGGGCCTATTATTACCGGCAAAAAATTAAACCGATTCTTAACTCATAAATAAATAGTCAACATAAATAAACATATAGATAATATTTTTCTTTCCGTTATGAAGAAAAATCTAAAATTTATGAGTTTTCTATATTATTTATTTATTATTAACTAAAATAGATACAACTTTCTGTACTGCCATAATTAATTTGAAATAAGATATCTCTAATAAGTTGAATAAAACTACAGTTCATAATAAATCTAAATTCAACAATAAAAATCTAATGCGTAGATAAATTAAATCAAGTCAAAGTTTAATTATAAACATTATCACTATTTTTTTTTTGAGAGAGAAAAATAATATACTATCTATTTCGGTTACATTAAAATAAACTTAGCTAAAAATATAAAAAAATTATACTTCGAACTCGAAATCTCAAATATTAATTATCAAATTTTTTGTCACTCAAAATTTTGAATATCAACCACCAACTTTTTAAAAATTTCGAATACCAACCACAAAATTTTTTAGGATAAATAAACAGGCACAATCTACTATTTTTTTCTCAGTAAAATTTTATGGCGGTGCTTGTCTTGGAAACAGTAAAATAATTTTATGGCGGTGCTTGTCTTGAAAACAGAAGGGACGAGGGAGAGAAACAAAATCCTTCCTTCCCCTCGGCGCTGTCGTGGGAACCACTCCCAGCACGAATTTCAAAGCACAGGCACAACACCACCCCCATCCTCATCACCTCTATAAAGCGAGACAAAGATGATCAATCCACCAACTAATCTCACTTTCCAGCTCCAAATTCCAAACCCAACCACACATGACACTCCCTCTAATAAAACTCTAATAAATTAAACCTCAGTTAATTACTACTACATATAATAATATAGCATTTGTAGTAGTAGTAGTAGTAATAGTAGTAGTAGTATCCTTTGTTTTTCCCTTCAATTCAATCTTCTTCTATGATAAAAGAAGCGCTTCTTCATCTTCTTCTTCCGGGCTGTTTATACTTCTTACTGTTATTATTATTGGTTTTATTCTTTCTTGTAAATGATCATTGGAGGAGAAGAAAGAAGCTGCAGCAGCTCAACCTTCCGCCCGGCGACGCCGCCGGCGGCGGCGCCACCGGCTGGCCGCTCGTTGGCCAGACCTTCGCCTACCTCAAGCCCCACCCGGCAACTTCCGTGGGTGAATTCATGGAGAATCACATCTCAAAGTAATTGCTCACACTTCAAAAACAACTCTTTAATATTTGTGATTAAATTTTATCATCTTAGTTAAATATTATTGTATCACTAACAAACTAAATTATTCTATATATTGGTTCTTACTTTATGATACTTTAGTTTTCAAGTTTTTTAAATAATTATAATTAAGTTTTCTAATCTAATTTAGTTGATTGATTATATGGTACTCAATAGTTTTCTATAGAATATTTTGTTATGTTATAAGTACCGTTTGTTTATTCCGTGTGTTGATTTTTTTATTTGACTTGTGATCAGTTTACGTGTTATTTCTAATTTACTATTAATTTTTAGGGTGGTATATATTAGTTCTCATGATATACAAAGCAATGCTATTTGTACAATTAGAAAGTGGATATAAATTTTCTATTCTATCTTATCAATTTTTTTTTTTGTAATATTCAATTTTTTTTAAAAAAAATAAAATTTTAAATAAATATTTATAAAATTTATCGTCTACTCTTTTGAAATGTATAAATAGCATTTCTCTACCATACAATATATATGTTTTTATAGCATAATAAGTGAAAGAATAACACATGGACAAGCATATATATATATATATATGAAGTTGTCCTTGGACCTACATATGCACTGCCAAGTGAGTGAGTGAGTGAGCTGTTTTATATTTTCTTGATTTGAAATCTAAAAGTTGCAAAAGAAAAAAAGTGAATTGGATGGTTGAATTGGACTCATGAGTACTTAGGAAAACATGGTATTTTGATACTGAACAAATCAAATAGTGTAATTCTTGGCAAGCAAGCAGTAGTGAAGTTTCTGCAACTTCGTCTTTTAAAGTACTGTCGATGTAGAGTCTTCTGGAAGGACAAAATCGAATATTCAATATTATAATTGTAAAAGGTATCGTCACTACAGTACAAATATTCTAGCTTTGTCACATAATTCTCTCTCTATTTTTATATTTTTTAAGGCACGGGAAGATCTACCGGTCGGACCTGTTCGGTTCCCCGACGGTGGTATCGGCGGACGCGGGGCTGAACCGGTTCGTGCTGCAGAACGAGGGGAGGTTGTTCGAGTGCAGTTACCCGCGGAGCATCGGCGGGATACTGGGGAAGTGGTCTATGCTGGTTCTTGTAGGGGAAATGCATAGAGAAATGAGGATGATCTCCCTCAACTTCATGAGCAACACCAGGCTCAGGGATCATCTACTCCCCGAGGTCGAGCGACACGCGCTACACGTGCTCCGATCATGGCGCGAGGGACCACCTTTCTCGGCCCAAAACGAGGCCAAGAAGTATATCTATCGCCACCACAAGCGTACTTTTATTTTTTATCTAGTGTCGCTGACTCCGAGTTATTAGTGTTGCTCCGTCGCTAGGGTGCAACTTTTTGCCATATGTCCCTTTCTAGGATATGAATGAATATAGATAGGACTTTCTAATATATGTCCATATAATCTAATTTTGTTGTAGTGCTACCTGCCTCTCCGCTCCTGCTTTCCTTTTAGTAGGCTACTATCTGCAGTCATTTCTAGTACAGCTTTTGATAGTCGTAAAAAGATTTTACTGCTGCAGCAATAAGCTGAAGAGAACATTAATGTTGCTTTATGGATAGTCCAAATACTGTACTGATATCAAATTGGTCCATGCATGCACATCTTATTTGAATTTTCTTTTGTTTTTTTTTTTTTGGAGCTTTATATATATATATATATATATATATATATATATATATATATAATATATATATATCATTTCTTTTTGTTCCTTTGAAGATGCTTGTTGGCCACAATCACCTATTTATTCCATTGCAACTATTTATAGCCAAGTGTTTTATAATTTAGAACAATTGAAGCTTTAATTAGTTCCCATATACTTTTACTTTAATTTTGTTCAAGTGGAAGGATAGAGTGTGATATAAGCACAAACCAAATTGCTATAATTAATTGTTGATAGTACAAAATTGTTATTTTTAGTGAAGATCACTGCAACAAAATTAGATTATAAGAATATATTTTTTATATTTTTATACAAGTTAAGTTATATTTCATATATTCAAAATTAAGTTATAGAAAGTCAGTATATATTCTAGCGACTGCACATATAGCGACACTAATAATAAGTGCCGATATTTTTAAATTTTAGAAACACTTAAAAGTGTTATTATAATATTATTTTGTTGTGGTGGATCTAATAAACAAATGAGTCACAAAACCTTATTAATTAGAACAGCTATTTTTTATAACTTTGATCCTTTTTAATTATGCAGTTCACTTTTAATTTAATGGCAAAGAATATCATGAGCATGGACCCGGGCGAGGCAGAGACTGAGAAGCTGAGGCGAGAGTACATAACTTTCATGAAAGGAGTCGTCTCTGCACCTCTCAATTTTCCTGGCACTCCATATTACAAGGCTTTAAAGGTATGTTTATATACAAAAGTGAGAAATTATAATATCCTAAAAAAAAAATAAAAAAAATAAAAAAAATATATGTTGATAGTGTTGGCTTAAAGGGACTAGCATTCTGCCATGTGGCGGGAGGTCAGATTAGATCAAGTCATATTTGAAGTGACGTGAAATTAATTCAGATGAATCATAATTGAGACCCGTGGATGTGGTGACTGTATACTTAAAGTAAAGGGATAATTGCCTGTGTACCCCTGAAATATGAAGAAATATCTGATTTACCCTTCTTATTTTTTTCTTTCCAATATACCCCTCATACGTTCTACCGTTATTAAAAATACTCCTACCGTTTCCCTTTGTTAAGTTAACTAGGGTTAAACTAGAGTTAAATAATAATCGGAGTTAAAAACTGTTAAAAATACCTATTTTGCCCCTATCTACTAAAACATTTTCCTTCAGTTTTAAGGGTAAATACGAAAACTATTGAAAATTTTATGGTAAGAAAAGTTGGTTATGATAGAAGGGTATATTTGAAAGGGTAAAATGATAATTTCACACAGATAACGGCAGCTCTAAACAGTACACTAACAGAGTTTAACTTCAGGGGTATTTTGGAAAGAAGTTGGAACGTAAGAAGGGTAGTTTTAATATTAGCCTTCTAAGAGAGGTAAATCTAAAAACAGAAAATATTTTAGGAGTATGTAGGAAATTGCTCCTAAAGTAAATTGATTGTATATTTATAACCGTTCAAATTTTTAGAATTAATAATTAGTGCCAACGATTTAAGAGAATATTTTATCTGAACTATAACATCTTTTGAAGTAAACAACAAAATATATAAAATAATTTAAATTTTACTATCAGACTCAATAATTCTTTTGAACTACATACTCCTAAACATTTCTATATTTATATATTTTTTGATCGAGTATTTTGTCGAGTAACTGTATTAGCCAAAAATATTATAAATGTTCTAAATGTTGTTGGTAAAATAAAGAATTTTAAAATTCCGGTATTTATATTAAAAAAAATATATATGCTTAATTATTCTATAGAAATTTTAGAAAAAAAAAAAAAAAATTAAAACTTGATTATTATGTATGGGATTAATTATTAGGATGGTTTGATTTCTAAAACATGTATAGTTGTGTGTGGTTGCATATTTTGTCGGTAGAATAAGTTGATAGAGCATTAATTATATATAACTCCAACAAAATTATATGCTTATGAGAGGTCGCAATCAAGTAATTAATTCATATAGCTCCAGCTACTTTTATTTATTATATGATCAATCTATTTAACTATTTCGTAAATTGAGAGCTAAGATGACCCACCTCATAATTACACATGAATGATTAAGGGATCGATTCGTCATCGATCGTCAGTAGCATTAAGCTTAAAAAAAAAAAAAAAAAAAAAAAAAAAAAAAAAAAAATGTGATTCTGAAATTAAAAACCGTTTTAATATTATGATTTCGGTTCGCCACGGGTGCGACGACAAATTTCATGAATATGAACAAATTTTATGGATGTGGTGAAAGTGGAGAGCTCGGACCGTTAGGCTTGAGCCCGAAGCCCACCACTGATATTGGACGGGGGTACGAATCAGATCCGCTAAGAAAAATCCGTTAAGATTAGTGATTTTTTTTTTTTTTTTTGCCCTAAAGAGATCGAGCGATTGTACGATTATCAAAAACTTTGTATTTTCTTTATTTTGACATAGCAAAACTCTCATCTTTTGTCCGAAATTTTTTAAACTGCAAAGAAATTTTCACGTAAGTCTATGTGTTATTTTTTTATCGTGTATTTTTTAATTTACTTTTGTGTCGTGATCACCAATTAATTTTGTTTGATTTATGTGTTCGTTGCTAAGAGATCCATATAAATCTTTTTCTGATGCATGGTAATAATTAAAATAATTTTTATTGTTAATTAACATTAAAGATGATCACTTTTCTCAAGTTGATACACTGGATTAAGTAACACTTTACTTATTTCTTTATATATCTAATTGAGAGAAGCATATATGTTTCTGCTGCAGAAGAGAGAAAACAAGAACTGACGAAAGTTTTAAGTTTATTATTATTATTGATAGAGTAGAGACATTGAATATGATGCGTTATCTAATTAAGAGATCGAAATATTTTGCTGCAGTCGCGATCGGCGATTCTTACGGTGATAGAAAGAAAAATGGAAGAGAGGATGAGGAAAATGAATCGAAAGGCGGAGATAATTGAGGAGGATGATCTTCTTGGATGGGCCATGAAGCAATCCAAACTTTCGAAAGAGCAGATACTTGATCTCTTGCTTAGCTTACTCTTCGCTGGCCACGAGACCTCGTCGATGGCCTTGGCCTTAGCCATCTTCTTCCTCGAAGGATGCCCGAAAGCTGTTCGCGAGCTGCGGGTATTGAACAACACTTCAATAGTTTTACTTGATTTGTGCATGTTAATCAAATTTTGAATGAGTAAGTTTGTACTATAAATATGCATTTTGTTTTCTTCTATTTTTTGTGACAATTGGGTAGGAGGAGCACTTTGAGATTGCCAAAAAGAAGAAGGAATGCGGAGAAAGCAGATTAAACTGGGAAGACTACAAGAAGATGGAGTTCACGCAATGCGTAAGCAAAATTAATTGAGAGTTATTTTGATCAAACTGTTCATAGACATCTAATGATAAACTTCTTTGTAATGAAAGCAGAAGCAGAAGTTTTAAGTTAGAACTTAAATGCTCTCTTTATTTGCCAAAAGATAGTCTTCTGCATTTTGGAGTACATAAATTGCTTAAAAGCCATGCGAAGCACTATGATTTGTAACAATTCAGTCCGCTAACAATAATAATTCGTTGAGCTTAAACAAAAACTCAAAATGTTGAAGTTCAGTTATTGTTACTGGTGTCCATATCTCTTAGATAATCAATCACAATCATATTTTCATTCAATGTCTGGGACTAGTGGGATGTTATACATACTCTCCGTTTAGGTCTGACGTCCTCATGAGTCCAATTACACGCACAGTTCAAGATCACCAAACAATGTGAAACTTGTCTTACTAGTTCTGTCATCTATATTCAGGCTCAGTTGAAATTAGTCACACACTTTTTACGGGTGATTAGCTTTAATACCAATGTAACAATTCGGCCCACTAACAATAATAACTCGTTGGACTCAAATCACAACTCAAAATACTTAATTCCAATTATTATTAGTAGTGTTCATATCTCTTATATACCGAATCACAATCACAGGACTATTGAAATGTCTTGTATTACTGTAGGATATTATAATGCTGTATGTTGAAGTGCTATTTAAATAGTGCTTTTTAAAAAAGTATTTTTAATAAATCTCATTTTAGTCAAAGCTTTAGATATTTCTACTGGACAAATGCTTAATTGAAAATAGTAGTGATTGTAACTAAAAGCCAAAGTAACTGAAAGTTACTGTACTATAGTTTGGCTTATGTAGAGAAATGTTATATGGTCCCCTGCAGGTTATAAATGAGACACTACGGCTAGGGAACGTTGTTAGGTTTGTGCACAGGAGAGTTATTCGAGACGTGCATTACAAAGGTACAAAGTTTAATCTCTCTCTCTCTCTCTCTCTCTCTTAATTAAATACACAAAAAATTTATTATTCTCCAAAAATAAATAGGATTTGGTGACAAAATAAGATAAGTGATATATATATATATATATATATGTTATTTATGTGTGTTTTGTTTTTGAAGGGTATGATATTCCTCGTGGATGGAAAATTCTACCAGTTTTTGCTGCTGTTCATTTGGACTCCTCTCTCTACCAAGATCCCCATCAGTTTAATCCCTGGAGATGGAAGGTAATTAAAACCCTTTATTACTACACTACAATAAAATTATGTTATAGCGACACTTTTAAGTATTGTTAAAATCTATAAAAAAATATTGCTGGAAAAAATACCGATACTTGTCATTAGTGTCGCCATATGTGACATCGCTAGGGTGTATAGCGACACATTACTATAATGTGTCCTAAAAATATGTCCCTATAATCTAATTTTGAATATAGATGGACTATAAATGAGACACTTGTAAAAAATGTCACAAACATGTGTCCCTATAACCTAATTTTGTTGTAGTGCTATAATCCACAAAAAAAAAAAAAAAAAAAAAAAAACTTTACATCAGCTTATTGTTAATATTTATGGTAAAATTTGCGGTTGCTTTTTCTCGAAAATAATTAGTAATTAATTTCTGTTTGCATGAATTAATTAATAGATTAATTTTTCACCTTAGGTTTTAAATGATAATATTAATTGTTAGCTTATACACCTTTTAGACACTACAAACTATTAAGTGTTACATGTTACTTCAGAACCATTGCTTGGCCTTTCGAACAGCTCAAGCACAAGTTTGATTTCAAAAACTAGAGTATTTTATTATTGAATATAAAATATATAAATATTATTTCGTAACAACTTAATTTTTTAAAAAATAATAATTATTTCGTATTATTTAATATAGTATTAGCATAGGAGGGTCGAAGTTCGAGTTCGGCTAGACTCCTTGCGTTATTTAATTTTCTCTCATTTAATTAAACTTATGTCCAGACATGAAAGGTGAGTGTTGAATATAAAATATATAAATATTATCTTCTAACAACTTAGATTTTTAAAGAATAATAATTATTTCGTATAATTTAATATTTATGTGGAAAAAGTCAAAATAAATTTTTGATTGCAACACATAATATTAACTTTACAACTGATCATTTGTATTTCTTTTGTAATACGGTATAACCCTCTTTCATAAAAATAGTCTTAGTGTACAACTAGAAAAAAAAAAAACGCTCTCTTGAGAAAGCTCTGAATTTGAAGCTTTCTCAAATAACTATCACTATAACAAAATTATACTATAGCGATATTTTTAAATATTTTTAAAATTTTAAGAAAGTATGGTTGGTAAAAATATCGATATTTATTATTAGTGTTGCTATATGTGTCGTCGTTAAGGTGTATAGCCATATATTTTTATAATGTGTTTTAAAAATATATCCTAAAAATATGTTATTATAATCTAATTTTGAATATAAATAAAATATTTATACAAAAATATTATAAAAATATATTTTTATAATCTAATTTGATTGTAGTATATGCGATGCGGCTGTGAGTTGCACACTATTAGGCCAAATAGAGTTATTGTACTACTATGATAAGCATTATATTTTTGTAATCTCAACTAAATAGGTTTTCTTTGTTTAGCTTTTAGAAGTAGAATCTTGTATATGTTTTTTTGCTATATATAGTAAGGCAATAAGGCCTTAAGACAACATTGTAGCTTCCCATAAAAAGGGAATATTCTAGCATGAAAGCTCCTCGATCCCCTGTCTAAGCTACAAAATCAAAATTTGAAATTAATGAAATGTCAGGAGGGGTCAATTGGAAGTCAAATGACTACAGTTAACTTTGACTTGAGAATGAGAATTGTCTAGCTAACCTATCACAATTAGGATTTTCGGTTAGGGTATAACGACTCGGCCCACTAATAATAATAACTCTAATTTGTTTGGTCCAAATCTTAAAATGCTTAAGCCCGTCTTTATCAATTCAAACACACACAGCTCAAGATTATCAGAGTGAGACTTGTCTTGCTAGTCCTATCATCTAAATTCAGGCTTCGTCGAGATTTATCACACACTTTCGGCTGGTAATTGATTATCAGAGTGAGACTTGCTTGTCTCACTAATCCTGTCATCTAAATTCAGATTCAACCAAGACTTGTCACACACTTTTGGCTGATGATTGATTCTGATACCAAATATAACGATCTTGCCCACCAATAGTAATAATAACTCATAACTCTTTGGTCCAAATCTCAAAATGCTTAAACTCGTCCTTATCAATTCAAACACACACACAGTTCAAGATTCAGCCGAGACTTGTCACATACTTTCGGCTGATGATTAATTCTGATACCAAATATAACGATCCTGCCTACCAGTAGTAATAATAACTCATAACTCTTTGGTCTAAATCTCAAAATGCTTAAGCCCGTCCTTATCAATTCAAACACATACACAGTTCAAGATTATCAGAGTAAGACTTGTCTCGCTAATTTTGCCATCTAAACGATCCTACCTACCACTAGTAATAATAACTCATAACTCTTTGGTCTAAATCTCAAGATGCTTAAGCCCGTCCTTATCAATTCAAACACACACACAGTTCAAGATTATCAGAGTAAGAATTGTCACGCTAATTCTGCCATCTAAATTCAGACTCAGCCGACACTTGTCATACACTTTCGGCTGGTGATTGATTCTAATACCAAATATAATGATCCGGCTTACTAATAATAATAACTCGTTGGACCCAAATCACAACCCAAAATGCTTAAGTCCAGTTATTTTTACTATTGTCCATTGTCTCTTATATACCCCTATTGTCTTCTTATACAATTCTATTCCCATCCAATGTGGGAGTATTCTTCAAATATATTCACATTAAACAGGGATGAAGCCAGAATTTAATTTTGAGAGGGCCAAAATATATTTAAATATTAATTTAATAATTAATGTAAAAATATTAAAAATAATTTTTAATTTATAGATGTTTAATTTTAAATTATTTTATTCATATTATTATATTTAAATAATTAAAAATTTTACTAAATCTAGCAGTAATTAAGTTAACGATCAATTAGCGATCGAATTCTTAGTATTTTTAATAAATAAAATTATAACATTTAATAACTATTAGATCATAGAGCTATTAAATTTAGTATAATATTTTATTTTGTTAAATAAAATAATTTTAAAAATTAAAAATTATATAAAATAAAAAAATTGGAGTTAAAGAGATATATTTTAAAATATCTTATAAGTATAAGATTTTTAGTATATTTTTATCTATTTAAAATACATATAAAGAAAAAAAAATTATATTGATATAAAAAATTATTAAACAAATATTAAAAAACTAAGAAGAACCATGACTGTCTTAAAAAAAAAAAAAATTAATTAATATTTAGGACTATTAAGTAATATTAAAAAGTTGAGGGGATCATGACCACTTTGGGCCATAACATAGTTTCCACGCAGGGCTATTTGGATTTCCGTAGAAATAATAATTTTCATATATTTAGATCTTTGTAAAACTATTTTTCAGTAAAATTAATTTACAGATTTTTTTTTTTTTTTCAAAAAATGCCTTTTTGTTTTTTAATTACTAAATAACAGTGGAAAATGAAAACTCATCGCTTCCTAATATGGCTACTCACGAGACACATGAGACTTTGTGGACATACCATTTGCTTTTTTTTTCTTTTTTTTCTTTTTTTCTTTTTTTTTTTTGAACAGGCTAATATATAAAATATTATATTGAGTTACAATATTAGATAATATAATAATATTATATAATATTATATTTAAAAGATAAACTTTGAGCAAATTAGAAATAAAAATAAACAAATCAAATATAAAATTATGTATAATATATTTTATATAGAAATTTATAATAAAATATATTTAGTATAATATATTATATATGTATGGAGAGAAACCGAACTAATGCAGATTTTGATTAGATCCCGCTGATCAGATCAAGTGTCTTTTGATTGTGAATCGATTTCTAAACTGGCTTTCGAATGCGTCATGTTAAACCAAATAATTCATTGAGGAGAGATTGACTTAACTGAATTCTAATTCAATAAATTAAAGGTGAACGAAAAAAATAGACTCGACTAACGAGCCGAATCGATTATATTAATAGGAAAGTTTGGGTTACAAGTTAAATTATATTTTTTTAAAAAAACTATAAATGCAAAAAGAAAAATGCTATATGTTTTACTACACTTAGAAAAAAAGGGTAAATCATAAAGAATTTGTAAAAGTGGTCTTATTTTGAGTGTGCAATATTTTTATTACAAGCTTGAAAAGTACTATTTATAGTAATTTTTATCCGTCTGTGTTATCAGTTGGCTCGCGTAGTACAGTCACGATCACGAAAATCACACCCCTCGTCTCTAACCGTTCTTGTCTAAAGCCTCTTCATCTTTGTCTTTTTTTCTTGGCTTCTAGTGCATCACGTATTCTTATCTCCTTCACCTACGTAGACTAGGCACATGAGCTAAGCTGTCTACCATTTTGTACATTTTTCTTAGTAATACTATCTGTACATCTTATTTGTGGTGTACATCTTACACCATACCCATCCTAAAATGGGCATTCATCCACTCGTCATTTCGAATTAAGTGATGAGTGGAATTCATCCCATCATAAAATAGATGAGGTGTAAGATGTATATATTCTAAATAAAGTGTATAATTTTTTATTATTATTTTTTTTATTTATTTATTTATTTTTTTTTTTTGGCACCAACTACACAATATTTATTTTTATATAAAATTATTGTAAATGCTGAAAACAATAAACAAACCGAATGAAAAAAAAAAAGGAATAATTGCATGTGTACCCCTAAAATCTAAAGAAATATCTGATTTATTCCTCTTATTTTTTTCTTTCCAATATACCCCTCATACGTTCTACCGTTATTAAAAATACTCCTACCGTTTTCTTTTGTTAAGTTAACTAGGATTAAACTAGAGTTAAATAATAATCGGAGTTGAAAACTATCAGATATACCTATTTTGCCCGGGTTTAGGGTTTAGGGTTTTAGGGTTTAGGGTTCAGGATTTTTTAGGATTTTAGGGTTTAGGATTTAGAGTGTATTTGAAAAGGCAAAATGATAATTTCACACAGATAACGGCAGCTTCAAACGGTACATTAACAGAATTTAACTTCAGAAGTATTTTGGAAAGAAGTTGGAACGTAAGAAGGGTATTTTAATATTAGCCTTCTAAGAAAGGTAAATCTGATAACAGAAAAAATTTTAGGAGTATATAAAAATTTACCCCAAAAAAAAATACAATTAGTTTTTCACCAACATTTCCAACCGACCAATCAAGCACGATCCGAAACCCAAATTTCACTATATTCAAACCAAATGCTTAGCAAGAGATTGTAAAACTTGTTTTCCACCAAAAGTTTTTTTCATTAAAACTTTGTTTTTTTGGCAGTTTTATGTGAAACCAAAGAGTTCCTTAGGAAAAGATAAACATGTACAGCTTTGTTGAAACCAAAAAATTAAAAAGAAGAAGCATCCACATATTAAACTGCTTCGAAGGTTGAGTAAATGAATTCCCAAATTGCCCCATGTAGTTTACTTCATTTTTACTTTGCCATCACTTTGCCTCTCTGTAGAGTAGTTTTGATTTTATCAAAAATTTCAGTATGAATTAAAATGACAAAGTAAATATTTTTAAAAAAAATCACATGATGATAAAATAAAAATCAAAACCACATAAAGGTAGAGTAAAAATTTTTGAACTACGAGAGGGCAAATTGAAAAGGAGTTAAACCACATAAAGGCAATTTGAAGTTGGGTTGTATCTTTGCTCTATAATTAGTGCAACGATTCGGTCCATTAACAATAATAATTTGTTGGATCTAAACCACAGTTCAAAATACTTAAGTCCAGTTATTATTACTAGTGTCCATGTCCTCTTATATATCCAAACATATCCAGATTCGTATTCGATGTGGGACTATTGGAATGTCACATACTCCCTCCGTTTAGGCCTGACGTTCTCATCAGCCCAAATAGCCTAAACACACACAAAATAGCCCAAGATCAGCAGGCGATATGAGACTTATCTCGCTAGTCCTGTCATCTAGATGCAGGCTCAGTCAAGACTCGCCGCACACTTCCGGCTGGTTATTGGCTTCGATGCCAAATATAACGACCCAGCCCACTGACAATAATAACTCGTTGGACCTAACCACAGCCCAAAATACTTAAGTCTAGTTATTATTATTAGTATCCATGTCCTCTTATATATCCAAACATATCTACATTTACATCCGGTGTGAAACTATTAGGATGTCTCACTTGGATGGTGTTATACCTTGGATTTATCTTTATGACAGCCCCTGATTACTCTATCCTAATAAGGCTCAGGTGTTTCTGGTGGGATTTGAACTTATGATCGCATGCTTTATGCTTTGATGTGATGTGAAAAAAAAAGTAGACTAAAATGGTTGGAAATCACGGATTGGATTGGACCGAGTCACGCTACAAATGACGTGAGGTTGATTAAGTCAGTCACAATTGAGATTTGTGGGTGTTATTTCTATACGTTTTAAGTGAATTGATTGTATATTTCTAATAGCTTAAGCGTTTTGGATTAATGATTAGCGCCAATAATTCGACAAGTGGTATAAGAGTCAGAAGTCACGGATTCGATTTTTGCATGCTGCAAATTTGTGTTGGTGTTGGAGAGTGATTGTTGGCTTAAAAGAGTTAACATCCCACTCTGTGATGAAAGGTCAAGTTGAGCCGAGTCACGTTCAAAATGATATATATAAGGCTTGCTGAGTCAAGTCACAATTGAAATATATAGGCACTGTGTCTGTACGTGTAACGACCCGACCTATTAGCAATAATAACTCGTTGGTCTAAACCACCAGCCCAAAATGCTTAAGCATTTTCAACTATTGGGGTGTCACATACCTCCCCCGTTTAGGCCTGACATCTTCGTCAGTCCAAACACACACATCCCAAGATCACTAGACGATATGAGACTTGTCTCATTAGTTCTATCATTCAGACACAAGCTTAGTCGAGACTCGTCACACATTTTCGGCTGGTGATTGGCTCTGATACCAAATGTAACGATCCAACCCACTAGCAATAATAACTCGTTGGACCTAAACAATCTGTCCAAAATATTTAAGCCCAGTTATTATTACTAGTATCCATTGTCTTTTATATATACCCAATCACATTCTCTTTTTCATTCGATATAGCACAATTGGGGTGTCACGGTACGCTTTAAGTAAACTGGTTGCGTACTTCTAACAGCTCAAGATTTTGGAATTAATATTTAACGTTGACGATTAGACATTGTGGTCTTCGTACTATTAAGTTGTTTTCGTTATTAGGACTTCCGAATCGATAGTTGGCTTTGTTAAATTTGATTTAGAATGTTAGAAGTATTTAAAAAATAAATTTTCTAAATTTTCAAGATTATTTATCTATTGATCGAAAGAATTTAAAATTACCAACTAAAAATAAAAAAACTCACAAAAAGTAATGATATTACACTAAAATTTTAGATCAACTGTATTGCTCTTGTTTTATATAGTATATATATATAAAAAAAAAGATTTATTAAAATTTTATGTGATTTAAATATTTCAATAAATTAAATTTATAAACAGCTCACCACGATTATTAAAATTATTAATTTTGGATTCCTTCGATCACTAGATAAGTAATATCAAAGATTACGAAATTTATTTTCTAAATATTTTAAATACTGTAAATCAAGTATAATAGAATAGATTATCAAAAATCTCTATATTATATTAAAGCAAGTTTAATAAATTTGAAAGTTCTAGTATTAAAAATAATTTGATAGTATCGATGTAACAATCCCGACCCACTAGCAATAATAACTCGTTGGGCCTAAACCACAACCCAAAATGCTTAAGCCCCGTTATTATTACTAGTGTTCATGTTTCATATAAACCCAATCACAATTCCATCCACATCCGATGTGGAACTATTGGGGGCATCATAGACTTCTCCCGTTTAGGCCTGACGTTCTCGTCAGCCCAAACACACACACAGCAGCCCAAAATCATCCGACGATGTAAGACTTATCTCGCTAGTCCACTCATCTAGATCCAGACTCAGCCGAGACTCGTCACTCAATTCCGGCTGGCAATTCGCTCTGATACCAAATGTAACGACCCGACCCACTAGCAATAATAATTCGTTGGGTTCAAACCACATCCCAAATTGCTTAAACAAAGTTATTATTACTAGTGTTCATGTTTCATATAAATCCAATCACAATTTCATTCAATCTAATGTGAAACTATTTGGGGCGTCACAATAGAGATGATCGTGCTTTTAAAAGCACTTAAGCCTACCATCAATACACTTGAACTTGGTCAGTCCATTGAAAATTTGAGTGAAATTAAATACATGCCTTCTTGCTAATCCCAGTGATAGCAACCACACATCTTAGCCTCATCAATTTTGTGGGTACCACATCACCATTGTTGATAGGTGTGAGCCAAAAAAAAAAAAAAAAAGGAAAAAAAAAAGAAAAATGTAACTCGCCTGAAAGCTGGGAGATTTTTTTTTTTTTTTTTTTTCTTTGATCCATTCTAATTTATTAAAAATTTGCTTTTTCTCTTCTTTGCCTCTCCAAAAATGTGGTAAATGAAAACAAAAAATATAGAAAAATCATGTAATTTACTCTAAGTCTAGTAAAAATAAAAAATGTGAAAAAATATAACATGTCAAAGATTCACTTCCCCTTTCATCTATTTTGAAATGAGCGATACGGGGGACCAAAAATAGAATAAAAACTAACTTGTCCCGAATTCATCCTGAATAGGGCGGGAGGCGAAGATTCATTCTGCTTCGGATCTGTCCCGTTTGCATTTTTAAATGTTAATTTTTTTGAACGAGTCTTTGGCACGTACTAGGCCTTACTAGTATGTTGCATCAATCCAACACGGTCAGATGAGAATTAGACGAAATGGGGCTAAAAGAATTATTCAGAAATCAAAATTGGATTGAGCCAATAGAATACTTGATTGAAGTTAACATGTGACCCAAGGTTAATTTGTGTCGTTGGCCTAAGCTACGTTGAGAGAGAAGAAGCATTCTCCGCTTCTTTGACAAAGATTCAATTCTTTGACAAAGATAAAAATATATATTTTTTTGAGAAAAATATAGCATGTTATTCGTTGTTAGCAACGAACGTACAAATTAAACAAAATCAATTGGCGATCACGACAAAAAAAAAAAATCAAAATTACACGATAGAGAATTAACATATAGATTTACATGAAAAAATTTTTACAAAAAAAAAATCACGGGCGAAAGAGGAGAGATTTTACTATGTAGAAAAGAGGGAATACAAGAGTTCTACTTCGTACAATCGCTCGATCTCACTCTAGGGCAAATAAAAAAGAAATTAGGATTTTTTTTTTTTCTAGCGGCCCGAGCCCTTCGCTTCCACCACAGATATCCACAAAATTTCTCGCCGCACCGCGAAGCCGTCGGCGAATCTGAATCATAATATCGAAGCAATTCTGATTTTGAGTCACATCTAACATTCGCTTCGTTTATTTAGATATAAACTTAGCTAGAAATATAAAATAATTAGACTTCAAACTCGAAATCTCGAGTATCAACCATCATGTCCTTTGCCACTTGCCCACTTGCCCTAGAAACACCACTTGCCCACTTGCCCTAAAAACAGTTGATGATAAAGATAAAAATATTATGGACAATTACTTACATACTTCTCAAAAAAAATTTAACTTTTTTATTTACTTCTCTTAAAAGACTAAGATTAAAAGTAGCGTTCTAACATTCTAAGCTCTTTCAAATATATCCGTAGAATTAAATTTTACGTCGTTGTTATCTCTGTAAAATTATTATTTTATCTTCTCAAATATATTCTTCTATTATTATCAATTTTATTTTATTTGTCCTTAAGCTAGAAATATTATATTTTTTTATTTTTTCAAATATATTTTTTTATTTTTATCAACTTTTCTTATTTACCCGGAGGCAAAGTAGTTTTTTTTTTTTTTTTTTTTTTTTTTTTTTTTTTTTTTTTTAACTTTGGTAAAAATTTAGTGTGGAGTTAATTCCAATAACTTGATGGATACTTATAATAGAGATATTTTTAAATAATGAAGGAATATATGAAAGGTATATTCCAAACAAAAAAAAAAAAAAAAAAAAAAAGTAAGGATCAATAAATATTTTTGAAATATTAAGGGGCGCATAGGATATTATTCTAAAAATATTATTAATTGAAAGATTAATTATATTAAATAATACCACACCTATATATATATATATATATATATATAGTCCGGCTAGAATACTATCGATAGCGCCAAACAATTGGTGCTATCAAGTTTTCAGCCGTTGGATGAAAAGATATGCGGTTGAGATTATAGTGGTACCCTAAAATTTTTACTATTCAACCAACCACCTAGTAAACCCTAGGGCCCACTATAATTTCAACCGCATATTTTTTCATCAAACGACTAAAAACTTGATAGCACCAATGATTTGGTATACTATCAATAGTATTCTAGCCTAATTATATATATATATATATATATATATATAAAATGTCGTAATTTGAATTCTATTATAAACAAAAATAATAAATTTATTTATATTTTTAAATCTAATTTGATCATAAATAATTAATTAATCAAACTCAAATATAAAAAATATAATTTTTTTCAAAAACAACCTAAAATGGAAGCCGAAATAGTTAAATTTTGATTCCAAATTCAGCCGCGTCGTGATTCCACGCATAAATCACAAAAAATATTTTTCAAATTAGAGTTGGATACTGAAATTAAGCATTTGAGCGAAAATTTATGACCTTTTAAAAAAAAAAAAAAAAATTTGATGGTGATTATAAAATTTACCGAACTCAACGAAATGTTTAGCTCATCTTGATTGAATTATGCTTTTCCAAAAACTATAACACTAAATTGACCCCTAAATTGACCCGTTAATTTGGTTCTAAGTAAAAGTGGTAAAATTTATGTAGGAGAGTTGTGTAGGACGTTTTGGATCATGCCCAAAGCAAGCTTTGGTTCTATGTATTGGCTATTTATTTATAAATTAAATAAGTCTAATTTTTTGCCTCGTGACAATATGCTCAGAAGACTAATAAGTTGAGTTGGGTGAGCCTAACAAGTGAAGTGGGGCTACGGTTCACAATAGATCTAATGGTAAGAGGCCTAACAATAAACCCAACGTCCAGATAGATTAAGTCCGGTCGAGATCCGTAGGCACTATATCTGTACGCTTTAAGTAAATTAATTATGTATTTCTAACAGCTCAAATTTTTAAAATTAATGATTTGTGCCAACGATCTGATAAGATAGTTCTATGTATCCTATAGAAATTGTGTAGGGTGTCTTAGAATATGTGCCACGTGTCTGATTCAAAGTTTTGGACGCATGCACACATCTCAAAGCACAACTCGAACACCTGTGGTGGTTCCAACAAAAAGTCTAAAATGTAGTAATTATATTATTAATGTGATATTCTTCAATCAATCAAATTATTTTTATAAAGTTCATTCATTCTATCATATTTTTTTTAAAAAAAATATTTTTATTATATATTTTTTTAAAAAAAATAATTGATTGAGTATAAATGATATGGTGTGACTATTATATAAATTTTTTTTTCATTTTTAAGGACATGTTTTAGTAGGTCGCATCCTACACAATCTCTTATACGTAGAACACGTTTAGACAAATTCAAAATCTTAATTAAGTAGATAAAATAGAATTATAATAGTACACATGGTTAGATGTGACTTCGAAATTAGAAATCGCTTCGATATTACGTTTCCGGTTCGTCGACGGTTTCGTGGTGCGACGATAAAATTTGATAAATTTTTAGAGAAAGAAAATTGAATGTATATGGTGGTACGGATCAGATCCGCTAAAAAAAATTTCGTTGAGAATATTACTCTTTTTTTTTTTACCCTAGAGAGATCTGGCTATGTATTTGAATTTTTATATATTTTTTTTCTTCACATAGTAAAACTCTTTCCTTTCACTCATAATTTTTTTTTTGTAAAAAATATTTTATGTAAAATTTATATATTCTTATTTTACCGTATATTTTAAAATTTACTTTTATATGATAATCACCTATTAATTTTGTTTTTATTTGTGCGCTCTTCGTAACACACATCCAATCATATCTTCCCCCTTAGGAGCAGCCATGTCCTGTAAATCGTGCTTTAAACTTTGTACATAATTTAGAGCCTTCAAGTCAGACACATGACAGCATGATCCAGAACATTCTATCCAGAACATCCTAGAAAATTTTTCTGTAATATTATGCTGTTTTACTTTGCCACCCTATTTTTTAAAAGCCTATATTTTGCTTCCTCATAATTTCCGAATTGTCTTTAGGGGGCAACGGCGTTAACGAATGAGATAAATTGACGAAAATGTCTTTATCTTATGTTGGAGAGAGAATGAGTTGTAGCTTATTTCCCGTCATTTTTTAAGGGTATTTTGGATATATCTAATAATATTTTTTTAAAAATTGACGGTTCACTCACGGAATAGTGACGGTGGGAGGTAAATGCATATTTCGGTAATTACGATGGGACAAAATGTAGGCTTTTAAAAGACAGAGGGACAAAATGAAAAAGAAGAATATTACAGGAATGTTTTCTGTAATTTAGCCATTTTTTTTTTTTTTAAAGCACAGAGTTAAATGAAGAAGAAAAGTTGGGCCTGGATAGGCCTACATAAGGCCTAAGAGGCCCAGGCTCTAAACTTCTCTGAATAGCCCAATTTAAGGAAGGGGCATAACATTCTTCTTAAATACAGAAGAAGTGCTTTTTGTTTAGAGCTTTTGGACTAAATTCTGTTAACACTTTATTTTTGTTGGAGCTTTTGCTTTTTTGAGTCCTAGTCTATGTATCACAGATATTTCTATAAATCTTATCTGTCCGTGCCAGATACTCACGTGTCGACTCTTTTTGAACGTGCGTTCAATAGCAATTCATAGCGCATACAATTATATATATATATATATATATATATATATATATATATATATATATAATGCATATGTAACGTAAGATGATAAATATTTTAGTTTTCTGATAAATATATATAAATATTTTGTGGATAAAATAAATAAATTATGTATGGTGATTTTTTTTTTCTTAAAATATATGAACTACCAATGAAAAAGTTTATAAACTTTATTTCGTATGAGAAATATAACAATATTTTATTAAAATTTATATTTTATATATAATATATGTTATTATATTAATAATATTATAATTTGTTATCTGTGTTTATACCGTTTCTGTATTCTAATTTTTTAAAAATTATCGAGTCGTCGTGCACGAGCTGTCTCGTGTCCCATGTCACTATCTATGTCGACACTGAGGTCTTAGTCCACTGATTCATTCTCTAAGGCATGATATGTTTTTTTTTTTTTGTAAATTACCAAAATTGTCGACGACGACGATAATTAAGGCTTAAGTTAGGAGAGAATAGTACTTTTAATATTTGAATTCAGCAAAATTTTATTTGTTTTCTCTCGCAGAGTGGCTTATCCAGCGCGGTTTCGCCGTCGACGGGCAACTTCATGCCGTACGGGGGCGGCCCGCGGCTCTGCGCCGGATCGGAGCTGGCCAAGCTGGAGATGGCTGTGTTCCTGCACTATCTTGTGCTCAAGTTCAGGTGGGAGTTAGCTGAGCCTGATCAAGCCCTTGCACACCCATTTTTGGACTTCCAAAAAGGTCTACCAATGAAGGTTTATAGCATCACATGACATTTTCCAATTCAAGGAGAGATTAATTAATGGAATCAAGTAAGCCAAATTAGATCACATTAGTTTCAAAGTAAATTAATTGATCAGGAAAAAGAAAATAGGATTTAGAGATGATGATGACAAAGTGAATGTACATTGTTTTTCTGTTGTAAATCTCTTTGTTTTGGTGATTAAAGTGTATGTATGGTATAGGAAAGTGATCAGATATATATAAATGGTCTCATGCCATATATGATCCTCTCCACCTGTTTGGATTGTATAAAATGTAGTTGTGAGACCTTCTTAATTCTGTTTCTTTTCTTTTCCTTTTTTTTTTTTTTTTTTTTTTTATCTGGTGTCAAATACATGGCTTTTTTTTTTGTCTCATGGACTCTCTTCGTTTTTCGTTCATTTACTTGTTTCTTCTCTCTCTCTCTCTCTCTCTCTCTCTCTCTCTCTCTCTCTCTCTCTCTGATATTTCAACAATCTATACAACTACATTAAAGGGTGAATTTTCATCGCCTCTCCACATTTTACTGTGCTTTCTCACCAACTCTGTCGCCGAGTTGTCTCCATCTCCCACCAACTCCCTTTCTTCTCCCTTTCTTCTCTCTCTCTCTCTCTCTCTCTCTCTCTCTCTCTCTCTCTCTCTCTTCAGCGCCACGGATCTGAGGGTCTGTCCTGTTTTCGATGCGGAGTTGGTGCCCTCTCCGCCGCAGATCTGACCGCCCTGCCCTTACTCTCTCACCGACTCCGCCGCGGAAATGTCTCTCCGCCGCGGATCTGACCGCCCTGCCCTGCTCTCTGAGCTGTACTCTCTCACCGACTCCGCCGCGGAAATGTCTCTCCGCCGCGGATCTGACCACCCTGCCCTGCTTTCTGACATGTACTCTCTCACCGGCTCCGCCGCGGATATGTCTCCATCTCCCACCAACTCCCTTTCTTCTCCCTTTACTCTCTCTCTCTCTCTCTCTCTTTCGGCGCCGTCCGGTACGTCTGCCACGACGTGCCATTTATTGCCGCCACGAATCTGAGGGCCTCTCTCTCTCTCTCTTCTCTCTCTCTCTCTCTCTGACATTTCAACAATTTCACATTAGATGAGAAATGAATTTTATATTGAAAATAAGTAATAAAGGGCTCTAGTAATAACTGAATTTAAATATTTAAATTTAATAATTCTAATATGATTATCAGTGATAGTGATTTTTTACAGAGTATCATTTACGTTTCTTTATATAATTTTTTAAGAAGTTTACATTTTAGTATCTGAAAACCTTTATATTTTGAAACGTTCTTGAAGAATAATTTTAAATTAATGCGCAGAGATTTTAACTTAGGAGGTGTTTAATTTCTAAGAAAATTGTGAAAATTATTTTTCGGAAAAACAATTTATAGAAAACAATTTTTTTGTTGTTTTTGCTTTCCAGGCAAAATTTTCGAAAATAAAAAGAAACTTTTTTCATGAAATTTAGAGAAAACTTATTTAGAAAACCTAATTTTTTTGAAAACCATGTGCATTGAAAGTACTTTTTCGCCAAAAAAAATATATTTTTTGAATTTTTTTTCAGAGGAAACGAACACTACCCCCTCAATATTAAAGAATGAAATCTAACATGGATGATCAAATTATAAAAAGTTTTGGAAATAGAAAAAAAAAATCAAGTTCACATTGTAGCAATTAGAAATTTAGAAAGACCACTCATTCATTTAAATAAGTGCAAAAGTATTTCATAATATTATTTAGGCCAAAAGATATTACACTAGCACTTATAAGTTGGTGATCTAGCTTTCAACACTTAATTTTACATCAAAAAAATGGATTTAGTGGAAAAAAATTTAGAATTTGTCTTAACACCCTACTTACGTGCATGATGAATATCAGATAAGTTGTGCCATTGTGGAGATCCAATTTTCGGTTGGTAGTTCGATCCCGTGGACATCGATGTAAGAACACTCTAGTTTTGAATGTTAGGATTCGTTTGCGCGCAAAATGGACGCGAGAAACAGATTCAGTGCGAAATACATTATTTGTGTATTTTTCAGGGAATTTGGGCGTTCGAAACCTTGATCGGGGCGTCCGAATCCTGTGGTGATCGTGGGCTGGACCGGACCGGGATGCTACAGTATTTCAGGCTGCTACAGTGCTGCACCGGGAGCACAACCAGGCGCGCACCACGTGGCGACACGGGAGCACGCCAGCACGTGTGGGCCCGGGCGATGCATGGCAGCGGCGGACGCGTGTGTTGGAGCGCGGAGATGGCGACACGTGGCAGCTGGATGACCGGACAACGCGGGTAACGACGCGTGGATTAGTGACTTTCGGGCGCCGGTTTCGAGCCCGCACTGTAACTTTCGAGCGCCCTAATCCTGCCCCTCAAGTCGTGGTTTAGGATATTTCTTGGTATTTCGAGGGTGCATTTTATCCACTGTTTTGGACTATAAATTGGGCCCTTTAGCATTCAGAGGACTCTTTTCCATCCCTCTTCACTTCCACCCTAGTTTGAAGGCATTTGGGAGCTCCATTTGCTTCTTCTTCCTCACCACCATTGTTGAGATTGGAGCATGCTTACAGCTTTTGGCAAATCCGTCAACGTTTCTTTCTTGGCTTCCTCTGGATAGCAGAAGTGGAGTTTTGAGCTGATTTTTAAAGAAAAATTTTCAGCACTCGTAGCTCTACAACTTTCATATTTGTGAGGAACTCTAGTTTGGACTTTAAGCTAGGTACTTTAAGCCATCTTTGAGACCCTCGTGCACAATCTGGATTTCTGAACAACATTCAGTGTTTTTCCTCCCCTGGACAGAATACTTGAAATTTCGAGCTAATTTTTGGAGGAGAGCTGCACCTCTTGTAGATATAAAACTTTACTATTGATGAAGGTGGCCAATTCCAGCATTTAAATAGGTAATTATGCCCATCTTTGAGCTTCTGTGTATAGTTTTCAGATTTTGAACAGACTTGAATATTTATGGGATTTCTTTATCTTTTTCTTATGGAATGGAGGATTTCAAAGCTTGGTTTTCATCTAGACTTCAAGAGGATAATTTGGACACCTTAATCTTGGATTTTTTATGGTATTTGATACACTTCATTAAGTCTTTTCTCAGGACTATTGATGTTGAAATTCTACAGCAGATTTGTTAGTGAACCCCTTTGTGTTATTTCAGTTGTGGAGGCAATTTCGTGGATTAACGATGGTTTTATTGATGAATTAAAAGTTGGTTTACATCATTAAGAGTATGGTGAGTAATTTCTTTATTGGATTCAACTTGTGATTATGCTTAATTTGGAATCTACATCAAGTTAAATTTCAGCTTGTTAAATGCATGCAGATTTTCGGACAACGATTGCAAGAGCAAGGTATGAGCTGAATTTTGGGACTTAATGTTAGCTTTTGTGGATCCTTTGATGTTTTTAAGTTAAAATAGAACTTAGGAACCAAATTTGGGTGGTTGATATATTGAGGTATATACAACAGATTTTGTATCCTTTATCACTTGTTGTAAATACTGAAATTTCTGCGTAACAGTTGATGTTTTCACAATTCTGTTCAATCCAGCAGGAATTTTTGGGAGATTTTGGATTCGTTGGAAAGCTAAGAACTAAGGGATCACACACGCCGAATTTCAAATCGATCAGACTTCGGATTAAAGAGTTTTCAAGTGGGTTTCTGGAGCACATCGAAACTACGGTCTACATGCTCGGTTTGACCAATTTAAGCATGATGTATTTGTTGTCTTTGTTTCCTATGATTGATCAAATCATGTTCAAACCTGAGATTTATGTTGAGAGCTATACTTATCTGGTGTGAGAACCATGACATATTTGTATGGACATCTAGATAGGCCGCACACTTTTATTTTGCTATACTATTCATGTTGGAATCAAACTTAGACGAAAACTTGCATTTTCTTTCCTTATGATTCTTGTTGCTTGGGGTATTGAGCAGGGTTGGGGATAGTATAGCTATGTTATCGAGTCGGGTGGGATAGCACCGAATTATTGACTCGGGAGCTGTTCGGCAACCGCGGATTGTGGGCGGTTTGGCCGATTAGTGTTTATGCATCCGTTTGGGGTCGGGATTGCATTAATGGATAGAGAGTCTTCCACCTTGAGCATAGTGATGACTTTTGCCTGCTACATACTTGATTTGGTTACTTATTTACTTGAGCAGGGTCGTGCCACTTGAGTGCCACTCCAGAGTAGGCCGGACTGTGATGGGCCGGATGGTTAGATTGATACTTGAGTATGATTATACATCGTTGATACACGGCTGTGATGCCACGTCGTTGATACACGACTGTGAGGGTGATCTATTGTGATGTGAGCGCAGGCATGACCGGGTCCTAGTACCGGTCGGTTTGATTGGATTATATCTTGGTAGTTTTCTTTCAGTGATGCATACATACACTTGACTTATTCATATTTACAGTAGTAGAGGCATAATAGTGATAGATTTCATTTCAACAGTTACTACTTCTCGTACTTACTTACTTTTCTCCTACTCATGACTCTGGTAGACTTAGTGGGTAGGTCGGAGGTTCGATGACTTACCCACTGAGGACTACTGATTTTATAGTAGTTCTCACACCCGTTGTTGCTCAGTCTTTTCAGTTTCTCCACGGCGGTTGCGGTGCCGGTGGATCGAGATGAGGGGATCGTGGGCTAGATAGATCTTCTACTGCACTTGTGAGCTAGTGGTGGACCCAGTGTTGTTTCATTTTTATCTTCTACTGCACTTGTGAGCTAGTCGAGCAGACTGATATATTTATATTTTGGGTCTGGCTTAAGCCAGCAGGTTGTATTTTATTCTTTTCTGGGAGGTGATACTTGTACAAAAATATTTGGAATTCAAGTATATTTACAATTTCAGTCTGTATTGGATTTATTTAGTTTCAGCTCTGTGATGCTCTGATATATCTATCTATCTTTTCTATCTCTCTTTCTCTCACTACTTGATCAGGTTGTATCGCTTCGTATACGTGAAAAATTCTGCGTATGCGACCGATCTGTTGGAGAGCTCGGGTTCTGGTTTTCACCCGGAGCGTGACAGATTAAGTTGATATCAGAGATTAGGGATAGGTCATTTGGGACTCAAGAAACCCTAGGCCTTTGGTTGATCCTAGGATGATAGGACGAGAGACATGATTTTGCGAAAGTCGGTGATTTGAGTTGTTAACTCTTCATGAGATTGGAGAGAGATTGGCATACCTTCTTTCTATTGAGCAATTATTTTGGCTGCAGACAACATAAAGCTACAGAAGTGAGGCGATGTCTTTGACTTTCGCTAGATTGGGTCGAGCGGCTATTTGATTTTCAAACTCGGTGTTAGCTGTGCTTTGGCGGGATGACTCCTAAGAGATGTTTTCCTACGCGTTCCACTCTGGTACCCTGTAGAATTTGGGCAGGAGAGATCTACTGAGATGGATGAGTTGAGAGCTTAGATGACTTATCGGGAGAAGAGGAACCGTAGACAGGAGGAGCCATTGGCGCGGCTGTTAGCGTAGAGAGTGAACCAGCACAGCGAGTTCTGGAACCCTCGGCAGTATTTTCGATCAGTCGTAGAGCATAGGGTTTAGTCTGACTTTTGACCTCAATTGAGTAGGGACAAATTTTTGAGCGGCTGGCCCAGTTTTATATGTTGGATTTTTCTCGAATCTAGAGCCGAGATAGGACAGCCACAAAAGAGTATTTCAGGATTTATTATCCCGGATGACTGGATGGTTCATATGTTGTGATCGGTTGGGAGAGATATGGATATTTAGTGGTAGAGAGTGGGATATGGTAGGCGACATATTTCTTGGACCGAGTTTCATGGGTTGTTGTTCGAGGTCTATTTCTCGAACAATATAAAACAGAAACTGGAAGAGGATTTGAGAACCTTCACCAGGGAGATAGAACTGTTCCGGAATACCTCAGAGGATTTACGCGATTGCTTATCTGTGTATCTTTTGTCGCCCAGGACGTGTTGCACTGAGCATAGGGTTTAGCCTGACTTTTGACCTCAGTTGAGTAGGGGCAAATTTTTGAGCGGCTGGCCCAGTTTTATATGTTGGATTTCCCTCAAATCTCGGGCCGGGTTAGGACAGCCACAAAAAAGTATTTCGAGATTTATTATCCCGGATGACTGGCTGGTTCACATGTTGTGATCGGTTGGGCGAGATATGAATATTTAGTAGCAGAAAGTGGGATATGGTGGGCGACAGATTTCTTGGACTGAGTTTCATGGGTTGTTGTTCGGGGCCTATTTCTCGAATAATATAAAGCAAAAACTCAAAGACGATTTGAGAACCTTCACTAAGGAGATAGTACTGTTCCGGAATACCTCAGAGGATTTACGCGATTGCTTATCTGTGTATCTTTTGTCGCCCAGGACGTGCTGCACTGAGTCTCACTATTTGAGCTGTAGGCTTTGGAAATATCCACCGATTATGCATTATAGATGGAGAGGGGGCATTATTATTTCGAGCAAGAGAAAGTTCAAGCACTCAGATAGAGTTTTGAGAGAAAGCGCCCAGCTCCAATGGATAGAGGACAGACTGGTGAGAGAAGACCGCCTAGATTACTGCAATCTTAGTCCCAGAGTCGTGATCATTCCAGAGGGCAGAGGTCTGATGGATTTCAAAGGTAACAGTGGTCCGACAAATGTATCTTCGATAGAAGGAAACTAGCATCCACACCACACTCGTGACCAGCACAGGGGATGTGATTATCGTTGTGGACAGACGGGACACCTGTGAGCTCTGTACCCTTGATGATTTTAGCAGCAGCATCTCCATTTGTTATTGGAGCATACACATCAATCCACGAACTGGCGAGAGGACGTTACTTTATGCATGAGATGTTCAGATTTTTTATTCTATCTGGCACGGAGAGGAGTGTTGTTAGCCCTATCTGGTATAGCCAGGGCCGTGAGTTTTGGCCGCCCGATTCTTTAGTTTTGCGGCAGTTACAGGATTGGATATGGTGCTCGTGACAGACTGAGGGGTGAGTATTTCAAGATGATTGATGGCATAGCAAGGAATGTGGTTCTAATAGTAAAAGGCCAGGAAATATTTTTATATGGAGGGGTTGATATACCGAGGATATCAGAGTATTCTTTGTGCCATAATTATTTGGTGGTCTTGGACGAGGCAAATGATTAGTAGAGGATGTGTAGCTTTTCTGGCTAGTATTGTTGAGGGGTCTACGACGGCAACAGAACTCGCGGGTACTTTTACCGTCCGTAAATATGTTTTTCCCAGAGTCGACGTGTATGCCGCCGGGTAGAGGGATTGAGTTTATGAATGATGTAGACCTAAAACTGCACCAATTTTTAGGCGTCTTTTTGGATAGCACAGATGGAGTGTGAAAGTTAAAGGCACAACTACGGATTTGCTAACGAAGGACTTTATTTGCCTAGTGTGCCACCTGGGATGCGCCAGTGCTATTCAAAATTGATGGATGAATCACTATGTTTTTTTATTGATGACTCGGAATGGAATATGTGGCTAAAGGGAGCATGTAACTGTGCTACGCGCGGGAGATTGGTTGGATCAGATGTAAACGCTTTGGCTATCCTCCAAGAGAGATGTACACTTTGGTTACCAGCAACTAAGGGTGAAGATTGATGGTGTTCTTTGGCAGCATTTTGGATCCAGTTGGACATTAGGAGTTTACTGTTTTGTCTTCTTAGAATAACTAATGCCCTACCATGTTCGTGAACTTGATGAACTGAATGTTTTAGCCATGTGGATGGTTCTGTGGTAGTGTTATGGACGACATTTTGATCCACTTCTGAAGTGATGCCGAGCCCGAGAAGCACACGAAGATTGTGCTATAGCTTCTGTGAGAGATGAGGAGAATTGTAGTAACCGCCTTTTTATTTCGGAAATTTATTTATTTATTTACTTCTTTTAGTGGTCCGGCGGGGGTTAATAGTTGATTATTTCTGGGCAGACCATCGGGGCTCGCGGGTATTTTTAGGTGTTAGAGCTTGCGAAACGGGGAACGGTGGCGCGATCGGATTTGAATTCCGACCCCGGGATCTCCCAGAATAAATTTTTGAAGGTTACTAGCAGTTCCGGGTGCATCAAAAGGCGTGCGGACGATCGGCACGCTTTTCGAGGTAAATTGGACCCCTGGTTCGCACCCGATCGACTAAATCTTGAGTTTGGGGATTTAGAGCTCTTTCCCACTTCTCTTTTTTTTGTTCGTGCGTTAGGGTTTTTTTGAGAAGTGCGGGAGAAATCCCAATCCTCTTACCTTCTTCCCACCATCCGACGTTTGGCGTGAAGAACCGAGGCGACGAGAACGGGACGATCCTCCTTCTTCCTCCCTTACCTGCGAAACCAAGGTCCGTGGGTTGGTTTTTTTTTTTTAATTTCAGTTCTTCGTTGTTTCTCTCGTGAAAAAAAAAAGAAAAAAAAGAAAAAAGGGAAGATACTGAACGGTACACTGGACTCAATACTGAACCGACTGTCTCAACAGCCCGGTCAAGCCTGTGCCGCCATAGATAGGCCACTGTCAATCTTTCCCTACTGTCCGAATTGCACACCGCTGGTGGCCCGTCAACAGTAGACACCAGCTTACCTCCTATCTCCAACCATCCAGCCCCTATGCCGATAAACCTTAATAAAGCTCGATGTAGCTAGCAGGCTATGATCAAAACGATGATCCCTCATATCATCGACGACACAAAACAGAAACCCCAAGGTCAACTCACGAGTCTCCAACACTAAAAGTGCTACACATCCCGAACACAGTACCCCAGGCACAGACTCTCCCACACATTGGCCCACGACCCACGAAACATCAAGACAAATGCAACCTCTACGTGAGGATGACGTGGCACAAATATCACTACCTAGGTACTACCCATCTCTAATACCTAACAACACAAAACGAAAAGGTCAATCCAGGTCGACAATATCAATCACGTGACAATCAAACAAACTCAATCATGTTATAAATTGCACCTATCCCGTTATCCGTTATCCGTGTAATCAAATAACTTATATAAGCCCTCTAACAATAATATAATAATATTTTCTAACCGAACCCGAATATTCCAAACACTAATAAAACATAACTACCAAATACTAGTATGCATTTTCTACATCTAATAATCAATAAAAAGTAGTAAAAATTCTTACATCTAAAAAGCGGACATAATTAGTATTCCGCCATTCTCGGCGACACGGAACCCACCTAGATCCCAAATCCTAGTAGAACACGGTCAATGAAAAGACTGCACGTTCAACGGTGATCACCACACGCGAATTACTCCACCTCGAAAATCTGACAACAGCCCGCTTCAATCGCGTGACAAAGAAAAACTCCGGCCCTAACAGTCAAACACAAAAAGGACACAAAGTTTAAATCCAAAACACTAACGACCCAAACTTATAACAACCCAAAAACCACCTCGAAAAAATCCAAACAAATAGTATAAAATAAGCAAAACCTACCCCAAAGTTGATGCGCTGTCAAATCTCATGCCTGCGCGCCCGTGCTTGAGTCATCGGATCAAACCGCGTGCTCCACGACACTCCCCACGTGTACACGGTCTCCCTGTTCCTCTCCCTCGCTCTCTATTTCTCTCTCTAAAGCCCACGAACGCAAGCAAGAGAATAAAAAAGAAGAAGAAAGGGGTCCCCGCGCGTTAAATACCCTCAAAAATAGGATTCGACGCTCGAAACCTACTTTCGGGCGCCCAAATAGCCTAATTCAGGCGGCCCAAGCCTCATAAGGTGACCCGAAAGATTCGAGCAGCTACAGGGCGCATTTTGGGTGCTCGAAAAGTGTAGTGGCCCTAGTTCCCATGCAGTGTTTTTCCGATGGATCCACTGTTAGAACACCTAGTATTGGTGTCCCTGGCCCACAGTGCATCAATTGGGTGCTATTGGTGGACCCTGTGTGCTTTATTTTACTGTTTTGGCCTTCGGCTGGGTTTGCCGAAGTTTCTGAAAAGATTTAGGCCAAACAGAGGTCGTAGATGGATTCAGCACGGAAAAACGCTTGAAATCGACTATTTATTTGCTTAATTTGGAGTCCGGATGCCCAAAAACGGACACCCGGAAGTTTTTAGTGGAAAGTGGTGCATGGGAGGGGCCGTAGACCGCCGGGATGCCACGTGGCAGGCTCTGATTGGCCGGTCTGCGATGCGCGGTCCACAGAGCAGCGCGGCGGGGTGCACAGACCCGGCGCACGGACACGTGGCGCCGCCTGACTGGCGGGCTCAGGACGCGCGGTCTACTGGAGGTGCGCGGCGGTGCATGGTCCAGGCGGGTGCCAGGTGGCAGCCCCGGGTTGGTCGGTGCACGCTGCGCGGTCCACGGAATTGCTGGGGAAGGCGTGGACCGGGTGCAGGGGACACGTGTCACCTCCTCATTGGAGGGTGCTGTGCTCGCGGTGCACGGAATGCGCGCGGTCGGTGCCTCGGGAACCGTGCGCGCGTGCGACCCACGTCGCACGACCGGGCGCACGTCGCGCGGTCGGCGGGTCAGCCAGGGACACGTGGCGCCCGCTCATTGGCGGGCGCTACCGCCTTACTGTGCCCGGGGAGCGGACACGTGGCGGGCGGTGAGTGGCCCGCTTCGGTGTTCGCTGTTCGGGCGACACGTGGCGGCTTCCGAGGCGGGTCGGACGGATCTGGGATCCCGTCCGACAGCGTGTATCGGGCCGGGCCGCACTGTGCGCGCCCGAAAACTTTCGGGCGCCCGAAAGTTGGGCCCGAGCCCAATAAGACTTGCTTTTTTGGGCTTTTCTTTTGAAGCCTATAAATAGGCTGTCTTGGGCTGGCATTTACACTCTTTTTCAGAAGGATTTAGCTCGAGAGTTCTTCATGAAAAATCCTCCTCTCCCTCTTGGCTAACTCCTGGTGAAGTTTCAGGAAATCTGGAAGCCGTGACGACTGTGTTTTCTACCTCGTGGTGCGGAGCGACGTTCTACAGTGTGAGGCCCATTACCGTCGCATTTTCTTCCGGGAGACCTACAGAGCTACCCCGACATCCGATTTCTGCGATTTTTGCGGCGTTGGTTTCACGAGAGGTAAATCTTCGACTTTCGTGTTGAGTGTTTTGTCCAGATTTGGGTTTTTGGCACGGATTTCGAGACATTACTGAGCCGCTGTTTTGTTGCAAGATTTCTGGACAGCACCCACTTCGCGGATTTTTATCTCCTCATCCGGACATCAGAATTCGACGATTCAAGAGCCTATCGACATCTACACTTCGCGAGGATCGTCGTGATATTTTTATTGGGATTTTAGAAAATTTATTTTCAGGTGAAAATTTCGTGTGAACAGGAACTATGCTTGCAGATTTTTGGAATAGTGATTTTATGTGTGATTTGGTTGTAATTGTGAGTTGTTGTTGTACCCAGGACATTGTAAGCACCACTATGGTGCTCTTTGCTTAGTGGACTCGGAGTTTTATCAGTTTCTGGGCGTGTTATCTGTATCATCCTGGACAGTTAGCGTGTTCAGGTGGGTGATTCTGCTTGCAATAACTTTGGACTGCTCTCTAATTCTGCAATTAAAAGGCATACATGATAGTATTGGGACAATATAAACTGTGCAAACTGTATGATAGTACCAACTGTTAATAATTGCTAAAATTGATAATCTTTTGGAACTATTGCATTATATGAACCACAAATTGGAGAAAGACTTGACTTAGCACATCTATTAGACATTGTATGTCATCCTCAGACAGCTACTATTGGATTTATGCCTTTGCTGTAGTTCTCCTATGTCATTGATACTTTTGTCACCTTGAGACATAGTGGTTTTCCCCTGAGTTGTGGGTTGGTAGGTTTAGTAGCTTTGGATGCATTGTACTCGTGTCTGGGGACCGAGTAGAGTTGGCAGCAGTCTATAGTTATTCATCATTCGAGTTAGTGATATGTGGGGCTGGGATCTTTGGGTGATGATCATAGCGACAGTGTGGACCCTCTTTTAGTGAGTGAGTCAGGGATTGGATTATAGCCTGCAGGAGCCATTCTTGAGATCGACAGAGATGCGCAGTTACTTTGCTCGGTGGGGTCGCTACCCACGAGTGCCACTCCGGAGTTGGGCTTGCTACTTCTTTCGCGGCTTGTCGATGTTGGTGTCCCCCTGACTGAGCCAGTTTTGGCAGTCATGGACATCGTCCCTCTGGCTGAGCCAGTTTTGGCAGCTATGGACGTACCTACAGCAGTAGGTAGGCGCAGGTTTGACTGGACCGTTTGGCAGTCAGTTTGGATTGGGTTTTGAGTCGAGTACCTGTAGGGACATATTGGTCTTCGATCCTTTTTCCTCGAGCATATAGTTAGGGGCATAGTAGCAGTAGATGTTTTACTTTCCTGCTTTCTTTACTGCATTTCCTTTTGTTACTTTATGCCCTTGTAGACTTAGTGGGCAGGCCGTCGGGCTTGTTGGCGGCACCCACTGAGGACTACTGTGGGAGGTAGTTCTCACACCCGTCGTGGTGTCTTTTCCCCAGGGACTTCAGCTCCAGTTCCTGCGGTGCCCGTTGCTGATCCATCCCCTTCAGACCGAGGTAAGGGAATCGCGAGGTAGATCTTTTCCCTTTCAGCAGCAGAGTGTGGTAGAGGTACCCGATACACTTTTGGTTGTGTTTTACTTTTTGGTTTGAGTGACCATGTAGTGAGGTATCGAGTTGTACTCTTCTGTTTTCTTTTGAGAGACTCCTGTATTTTGAGTGAGGACTTTATGTATATATTGGTGGGACAGCTTTACTTCTTATATATTTGTTAGTTTTATGTTTACAGCTCTGATATCTGTTAGTTTAGATACTTACTTGCAGGTTAGACGCTACGTCTCTACGGGACTTCCTGTAGGGGCGGCGGATCTGTTGGCGAGCCGGGGTACAGTTCCGACCCCGGGGCGTGACAGATTAGAGTGGTATCAGAGCCTAGGATGTAGGTCTTTGGGGACTTAGGAACCCTAGGCTTATGGTTTAACCCTAGGATGACCACGTGAGAGCCGAGACTCTTGGCGAAAGTCTTGATTGGGTATTTAAACTCTCCCGAGAGGATAGGGACGAGTGACAGACATGTTTTCCTTTTGTAGCGACTATGTTGGCTGCAGACAACATAGTGCTTCGGGAAGGGGGACATGCCTTTTGACTTTCGCTAGATTGGGTCGAGTGTTGCTTCTGGTTCTGATTGTTTGTTTTGTCCCTCAGGTGGGGATGCCTCCTCGACGTTCCATGGTGACGCGTTCGCAGCCTTCATCCTCAGAGCCCGAGCAGGAGGACTCGGGGCGAGGACCTCAGGCTGAGATTCAGGAGCTCCGTGCCCAGATGGCACAGATGGCTGAGGCGGCTAGACGCCAGGAGGAGGCAGTGGCACGGCTGACGCTCTTATTGGAGCAGAGAGCACAGCCGGCGGTGGCACCCCCTGAGGCTTCGCCGGTGCCTTCTTCCCCTGCTGAGGCACCCCCTGTGGCGCAGACTGCACCGGCGGTTCCTGCTGTGCCGGTTTCGAGTAGGCCACCCGCCGAGGCGACGGGAGCGTTGACTGAGGCAGAGCAGCGGGAGGTTGTTGATTTGCTGATGAGGCTTCGGCGGTTCGATCCGCCCCGCTTTTCAGGCATGGATGCTGAGCCCTGGGCAGCCGAGACTTGGATTACCACCTTGGAGCGCCACTTTGAGAGCTTATTTGTGGATGATAGGTATCGGGTCTTTCTGGCTACCCATTTTCTGGAGAGCAACGCCGAGGCGTGGTGGCGGCGTGTGCGCCCTGCTGGTCCATCGGGGATGCAGCCTATTCCCTGGACCGAGTTCCGAAGCTTGTTGCTGGGAGCTTTCTTTCCGGAGAGTGTCCGACAGCGGCTGGAGGAGAGGTTGAAGAATCTCCGCCAGGGAGATAGACCGGTGCAGATGTACATCGCCGAGTTTAACCAGCTTTTGGCTTGTGTGCCACATGTGGCCAGGGACGAGAGCCATCGTGTTTACATGTTCGAGAGAGGACTTCGTCGAGACATCTATCAGTTCGTCCGCTCCCGTAGACTGCAGACCGTGGAGGCCTCGATGGAGCAGGCCTTGTATGTAGAGAGTGGAGAGGCCGTGATGGATGAGGTGTCTCCCATCCCTGTAGCGACTTCTGGGGCGAAGCGCCCGGCTCCCGCGGAGGAGGGGCAGTCTAGCAGGCAGGGACCCCCGAGACCCCCGCGTTTCCATCCTCAGGGCCGGGGGCACCAGGGACGCCAGAGATCGGGGGCGTCTCGACAGGCACAGCAGCAGCAGCAGCAGCAGCGTCGACCCCCGCGACAGCAGCAGCCCCCACAGCAGTCTTCTCGACAGCAGCGCTCAGATCGGTGTGTCATTTGTCGGGGCCCTCATCCGCCGACTCAGTGCCCGCAGAGACAGGGCCGGTGTTTTCGATGTGGGGAGGCCGGCCATATTGCTAGTGCTTGTCCCAGGGCCGGCCATCCAGCTCCTTCTTCTGCATCAGCACCGACCGTTCCTTTCCAGCCGGCCGGACCTTCTGCAGCCTACAGCAGGCCAGATTTCGCTTCTTCTTCTTCTCGACAGCCAGAGCGACGTCCCCCGGCACCGAGCGGTCGTGTGTATGCCGCTCAGATTGAGGATGCTTTCGCAGCAGAGCAGGTCGTCGCAGGTATTGTTCTGATTTCTTCAGTCCGTGCTCGGGCTCTTTTCGATACCGGTGCTTCTCATTCTTTCATTAGTAGATCATTCGCATCCTTGCATGGTTAGCGGTAGCTTCTTTATCATCTGCATTAGAGGTTGAGATACCGGGTCATGTTCTTCATGTTGAGGAGTGCTGTAGAGATTGCCCCATTCAGTTGGGATCCTGGATTCTGCCGGCCGACTTGCTTGTCTTGCGACAGCTCCAGGATTTTGATGTTGTTCTGGGTATGGATTGGTTGTCGAGATATTATGTTACCATTGATTGCCGCGATAGGACTGTTACTCTTCGTGAGCCGGGGCAGGAGGTGTTCGTCTTCCAGGGCTGTCAGAGCTCCTTGTTCGCCTTGACTATTTCTTCAGCGAGGGCCAGGCGGTTGATGAGTAGAGGATGCACTGCATTTCTGGCGACGATGGTAGAGGTGCCTACGGCGGCACGGGGACTCGAGGATATTCCAGTGGTCCGCGAGTTTCCCGATGTGTTTCCCCCAGAGCTGTCGACCATGCCGCCAGAGAGGGAGATTGAGTTCGTGATTGATGTGGTACCCGGAACCGCACCAATCTCGAAGGCACCTTACAGGATGGCGCCAGCCGAGCTGAGAGAGTTGAAGGCCCAGCTACAGGATCTTTTGGACAGAGGCTTCATTCGGCCCAGTGTTTCGCCGTGGGGAGCGCCTGTTTTGTTCGTGAAGAAGAAGGATGGGACACTTCGCTTATGTGTGGATTACCGGGAATTGAACAAAGTGACCATCCGGAATAAGTATCCTCTACCACGGATTGATGATTTGTTTGATCAGCTACAGGGAGCCTCCGTGTTTTCGAAGATTGATCTCCAGTCCGGTTACCACCAGCTGAGGGTGAGGGCCGAGGACATTCCCAAGACGGCTTTCAGATCCCGGTATGGACATTACGAGTTTACGGTTATGCCGTTCGGCTTGACCAACGCCCCAGCTGCATTCATGGATCTGATGAACCGGGTTTTTCAGCCGTACTTGGATCGTTTTGTGGTGGTATTTATTGATGACATCCTGATTTACTCCCGGAGCGATGAGGAGCACGAGGGCACTTGAGGATAGTGCTGCAGCTTCTACGTGATAAGAAGCTGTATGCCAAGCTAAAGAAGTGCGAGTTTTGGCTTCGGGAGGTTGCTTTCTTGGGCCACATTGTTTCAGCTGCTGGAGTAGCGGTCGACCCGACGAAGATTGACACAGTTCGGGATTGGCCGAGGCCGACGACGGTTTCTGAGGTACGGAGTTTCTTGGGCCTAGCCGGTTATTATCGTCGGTTCGTGGAGGGCTTTGCGAAGCTCTCTACTCCCCTGACCAGTTTGACAAGGAAGGGGACGAAGTTCATTTGGACCGAGCGGTGTCAGCAGAGTTTTGAGGAACTGAAGAGAAATTGATCTCCGCACCAGTTCTTGCACTGCCGATTATGGGAGAGGGTTTCGTGATCTACAGTGACGCCTCACACAGTGGACTGGGTTGTGTTCTTATGCAGCATGGTAGGGTAATTGCCTATGCTTCACGGCAATTAAAGGATTATGAGAAGAATTACCCTACACATGACTTAGAGCTTGCAGCTGTTGTTTTTGCACTGAAGCTGTGGCGGCATTACCTCTATGGTGAGCATTGTGAGATTTATACAGATCATAAGAGCTTAAAGTATCTGTTCACCCAAAAGGAGCTGA
The DNA here is from genome assembly GCA_029168755.2 of Tillandsia fasciculata. NCBI lineage: Eukaryota > Viridiplantae > Streptophyta > Magnoliopsida > Poales > Bromeliaceae > Tillandsia > Tillandsia fasciculata. Next base: position 14,949,384 of record CM054947.1, on the reverse strand, counting down.
ACCTTAGGCAACGCCGGTGGTTGGAGCTGTTAAAGGATTACGATCTGAGTATCCTTTACCACCCCGGCAAGGCCAATGTGGTGGCAGATGCTTTGAGCAGGAGGTCAGTGCATAGCTTGAGTTTGATGATTACCCAGCAGGCACAGCTGATAGAGCAGATGAGGCGACTTCAGATTGAGGTAGTATCCCCTGGGGTCTCTGCGAGGCTTATGACTATGGTCTTGCAGCCCACTCTGCTGGACAGGATCAGGGAGACGCAGAGTGAGGACCCCCACTTGGAGAGGATCAGGGCTCAGATTCAGGTTGATGAGAGAGGGGATTTTGCAGTGGACAGCTCGGGAGTACTACGGTACAGGGACCGAGTTTGTGTGCCATCAGACTTGGAGATTAGAGATCAGATTTTGAGAGAGGCCCATTATACACCTTATACCATCCATCCTGGAGGTACTAAGATGTATAAGGACCTTAAGGCACACTTTTGGTGGTCAGGGATGAAGCGGGACATTGGAAGGTTCGTTGCTCAGTGCTTAACTTGCCAGCAAGTGAAGGCAGAGCATCGTGTTCCTGCTGGCAAGTTGCAGAGCCTTCCAATTCCCGAATGGAAGTGGGACCACATCACCATGGATTTCGTGACTGGGCTACCGAGATCGCAGAGTGGAGCCGATGCAGTTTGGGTGATTGTTGACAGACTTACCAAGTCAGCGCATTTCCTGCCTGTACAGATGACTTGGTCCTTGGAGCGCTTGGCACAGCTTTATTTGGATGAGATCGTGAGGCTGCACGGAGTACCAGCGTCCATCGTTTCAGATCGAGACCCGAGATTTGTGTCACGGTTTTGGGGGAGCTTACAGTCAGCCATGGGTACTCGGCTTAGTTTCAGCACGGCTTTCCACCCACAGACAGATGGTCAGTCAGAGCGCACCATTCAGACGCTTGAGGATATGTTGCGTGCGTGTGTTATGGATTTTGGAGGAGGCTGGCACCGACACCTACCCCTGGTTGAGTTCGCGTACAACAACAGCTTCCAAGCGAGCATTCAGATGGCTCCGTTTGAGGCGTTGTACGGACGCAAGTGTCGGTCGCCCCTTTACTGGAGTGATGTGGGTGAGAGGAGGACGCTGGGGCCAGACTTACTGCTGGAGGCAGAGGAGAAAGTCCGTGTTGTTCGTCGGCACTTGGAGACAGCCCAGAGTCGCCAGAAGAGTTATGCTGATGTTCGGCGGCGAGACCTTGAGTTCCAGGTTGGTGACCACGTCTTCTTGAAGGTCTCGCCCTCGAAAGGGGTCCGAAGGTTTGGAGTGCGGGGGAAGCTCAGTCCCCGTTTCATTGGACCCTTTGAGGTGCTTGAGAGGGTAGGCCCTGTGGCTTATCGAGTTGCTCTACCTCCCCGCCTGGCTGGTGTTCATGATGTCTTCCATGTTTCGGCCTTGAGGAGATATGTGTTCGATCCGTCTCATGTCATTGACTTCGCATCCTTGGACATCGGCGAGGACTTGGTTTACGAGGAGCGCCCGTTGCGGATTCTGGCTCGTGAGGTGAGGGAATTGCGCAACCGGGCAATACCCTATGTGAAGATCCTTTGGAGCAACCATGAGGAGCGAGAGGCTACCTGGGAGCTTGAGACGGCGATGCGAGATGCCTACCCTTTTCTGTTCGAGACTGCTGGCTGAGGTACGTTTGTCTTTGCTCTGTTTCGTTTCGAGGACGAAACTTTCTTTTAGTGGGGGAGGATGTAGTGGCCCTAGTTCCCATGCAGTGTTTTTCCGATGGATCCACTGTTAGAACACCTAGTATTGGTGTCCCTGGCCCACAGTGCATCAATTGGGTGCTATTGGTGGACCCTGTGTGCTTTATTTTACTGTTTTGGCCTTCGGCTGGGTTTGCCGAAGTTTCTGAAAAGATTTAGGCCAAACAGAGGTCGTAGATGGATTCAGCACGGAAAAACGCTTGAAATCGACTATTTATTTGCTTAATTTGGAGTCCGGATGCCCAAAAACGGACACCCGGAAGTTTTTAGTGGAAAATGGTGCATGGGAGGGGCCGTAGACCGCCGGGATGCCACGTGGCAGGCTCTGATTGGCCGGTCTGCGATGCGCGGTCCACAGAGCAGCGCGGCGGGGTGCACAGACCCGGCGCATGGACACGTGGCGCCGCCTGATTGGCGGGCTCAGGGCGCGCGGTCTACTGGAGGTGCGCGGCGGTGCATGGTCCAGGCGGGTGCCAGGTGGCAGCCCCGGGTTGGTCGGTGCACGCTGCGCGGTCCACGGAATTGCTGGGGAAGGCGTGGACCGGGTGCAGGGGACACGTGTCACCTCCTCATTGGAGGGTGCTGTGCTCGCGGTGCACGGAATGCGCGCGGTCGGTGCCTCGGGAACCGTGCGCACGTGCGACCCACGTCGCACGACCGGGCGCACGTCGCGCGGTCGGCGGGTCAGCCGGGGACACGTGGCGCCCGCTCATTGGCGGGCGCTACCGCCTTACTGTGCCCGGGGAGCGGACACGTGGCGGGCGGTGAGTGGCCCGCTTCGGTGTTCGCTGTTCGGGCGACACGTGGCGGCTTCCGAGGCGGGTCGGACGGATCTGGGATCCCGTCCGACAGCGTGTATCGGGCCGGGCCGCACTGTGCGCGCCCGAAAACTTTCGGGCGCCCGAAAGTTGGGCCCGAGCCCAATAAGACTTGCTTTTTTGGGCTTTTCTTTTGAAGCCTATAAATAGGCTGTCTTGGGCTGGCATTTACACTCTTTTTCAGAAGGATTTAGCTCGAGAGTTCTTCATGAAAAATCCTCCTCTCCCTCTTGGCTAACTCCTGGTGAAGTTTCAGGAAATCTGGAAGCCGTGACGACTGTGTTTTCTACCTCGTGGTGCGGAGCGACGTTCTACAGTGTGAGGCCCATTACCGTCGCATTTTCTTCCGGGAGACCTACAGAGCTACCCCGACATCCGATTTCTGCGATTTTTGCGGCGTTGGTTTCACGAGAGGTAAATCTTCGACTTTCGTGTTGAGTGTTTTGTCCAGATTTGGGTTTTTGGCACGGATTTCGAGACATTACTGAGCCGCTGTTTTGTTGCAAGATTTCTGGACAGCACCCACTTCGCGGATTTTTATCTCCTCATCCGGACATCAGAATTCGACGATTCAAGAGCCTATCGACATCTACACTTCGCGAGGATCGTCGTGATATTTTTATTGGGATTTTAGAAAATTTATTTTCAGGTGAAAATTTCGTGTGAACAGGAACTATGCTTGCAGATTTTTGGAATAGTGATTTTATGTGTGATTTGGTTGTAATTGTGAGTTGTTGTTGTACCCAGGACATTGTAAGCACCACTATGGTGCTCTTTGCTTAGTGGACTCGGAGTTTTATCAGTTTCAGGGCGTGTTATCTGTATCATCCTGGACAGTTAGCGTGTTCAGGTGGGTGATTCTGCTTGCAATAACTTTGGACTGCTCTCTAAATTCTGCAATTAAAAGGCATACATGATAGTATTGGGACAATATAAACTGTGCAAACTGTATGATAGTACCAACTGTTAATAATTGCTAAAATTGATAATCTTTTGGAACTATTGCATCATATGAACCACAAATTGGAGAAAGACTTGACTTAGCACATCTATTAGACATTGTATGTCATCCTCAGACAGCTACTATTGGATTTATGCCTTTGCTGTAGTTCTCCCATGTCATTGATACTTTTGTCACCTTGAGACATAGTGGTTTTCCCCTGAGTTGTGGGTTGGTAGGTTTAGTAGCTTTGGATGCATTGTACTCGTGTCTGGGGACCGAGTAGAGTTGGCAGCAGTCTATAGTTATTCATCATTCGAGTTAGTGATATGTGGGACTGGGATCTTTGGGTGATGATCATAGCGACAGTGTGGACCCTCTTTTAGTGAGTGAGTCAGGGATTGGATTATAGCCTGCAGGAGCCATTCTTGAGATCGACAGAGATGCGCAGTTACTTTGCTCGGTGGGGTCGCTACCCACGAGTGCCACTCCGGAGTTGGGCTTGCTACTTCTTTCGCGGCTTGTCGATGTTGGTGTCCCCCTGACTGAGCCAGTTTTGGCAGTCATGGACATCGTCCCTCTGGCTGAGCCAGTTTTGGCAGCTATGGACGTACCTACAGCAGTAGGTAGGCGCAGGTTTGACTGGACCGTTTGGCAGTCAGTTTGGATTGGGTTTTGAGTCGAGTACCAGTAGGGACATATTGGTCTTCGATCCTTTTTCCTCGAGCATATAGTTAGGGGCATAGTAGCAGTAGATGTTTTACTTTCCTGCTTTCTTTACTGCATTTCCTTTTGTTACTTTATGCCCTTGTAGACTTAGTGGGCAGGCCGTCGGGCTTGTTGGCGGCACCCACTGAGGACTACTGTGGGAGGTAGTTCTCACACCCGTCGTGGTGTCTTTTCCCCAGGGACTTCTGTTCCAGTTCCTGCGGTGCCCGTTGCTGATCCATCCCCTTCAGACCGAGGTAAGGGAATCGCGAGGTAGATCTTTTCCCTTTCAGCAGCAGAGTGTGGTAGAGGTACCCGATACACTTTTTGGTTGTGTTTTACTTTTTGGTTTGAGTGACCATGTAGTGAGGTATCGAGTTGTACTCTTCTGTTTTCTTTTGAGAGACTCCTGTATTTTGAGTGAGGACTTTATGTATATATTGGTGGGACAGCTTTACTTCTTATATATTTGTTAGTTTTATGTTTACAGCTCTGATATCTGTTAGTTTAGATACTTACTTGCAGGTTAGACGCTACGTCTCTACGGGACTTCCTGTAGGGGCGGCGGATCTGTTGGCGAGCCGGGGCACAGTTCCGACCTCGGGGCGTGACAAAAAGCATGCCTAAAATTGCCGCCTTTGCCGCGCTCCACGCGTCACATCACGCGTCACATGCGTCGTCGCTGCTTCCTAACGCATCGCAGCGAATGGCACAACAACATGTGGCTGGTCAACCCAACACGGCACCACCTGCGCTGCGGTCGCTTCCCTGTGCGCTCGTGTCCAATTGAGCGCTGCCACATATCCCCCGCCTCAGTCGACGAGCCACCATGTGCCACATCTCCCACCCACATTTTGGGTGGCTACTAGGTGGATCTGGGAGCCCAGATTCGCGCCCAAAACCCACAAAAACCTCCTAAAAACTCTCCCAGGTTATATTTTTCGCATCAATTTGCACTAAAACGGTCCCGACACGACCCAACACTCCTCCAACACACTGATCGACCCACCATACTGTGACTCTGTCATTTGCAAAAGTCTAGTACCTTATAGGTGCATTAGAGAAATAGAACCAATTAATAAATAGTTAGTAACATGAGGCAAAAAGGGCATGCATATGAGTTGTATGTAAAGAAGTGAGACCCAACTAATAAGTAGAACTATAACATGTAGCATAATAGCAAATTGGGTAAACATGTAGAAATTGATAAAGTAGCATCTTGCTTAATTTGAATCATTGTAGTTGTATTTTTAGTTTCTGTATGTCTACAGTAGAAATATTTGTGTTTACCAAACTATTTAATAACGATTTCTTAAGACAGAGTGGGTGTGGAGCATTAATTTTCGGTGATTGTATTCATTGAGAACTATTTATAGTTTTTATTTCTATAGTTTATTTTTTTTTCAAATTTAGATATCACCAATGATGTATGTGACCGTGATAATGACATCACGGGTAAAGGACTTGGCGTGGACTAGATATATTTTATTTTGAATGATTAAGTGTTGTAATGCTCGTTTGGCAAATTTATGCGTATTTTCGAGCAGATAAAATTAACGGTCTTGAAGCATGACAGAAGAAAAAAAGAAATGACGAAAAAGAGACAAACCCGGAGAAAAATGAATGAAAAAAAAAATTTAAAAAAAGAAAAGAAAAAAAAATATTTTAGTCAGTTTACTAAAATTTCCAACATAATCAGTAAAATTTAAAATGATGGTCTATTTTTGTAAAATTATAAAAGTAATAAATTTTATATATAAAAAAAAAAATCTATAATATTGTATAAAAGAATAAATATATAAATGTATATATTTTTTATTATAGCCTTGTAGACACAGATTGGTTGATAGGCGCGTTCGTTCCATCTTTCGGCGAGAAAAAGAAATTGAAACCACCGACCACACAACCTCACACCCACCCCATCAACTGAAAACAAATAAAAATAACATAAAGTAAAATAAAATAATAAAAAGAAAAAGTCCAAGCTCCAATCAGAGGCCACATGGCCCAGAAAGGATTTTTTTTTAAAAAAACTTTTTAAAATTTTATAATTAGGCAAACAACTTTATAAAAAAATTAGTTGATAAATTTATTTTATTTTATTTTATACTACAATAAATTTTTTTAAAAAATAATCAATTATTTATTATTTTTTATAACATTGAAAAAAAAAATTATCGTTTTACACCCCAAATGGAATGTACATCACACATCCCACTCCATCGGGGACTAATCTACCGGTCACTTCGAAGTGAACGATGAAATTCACCCCATCCTTAGATGGGTGGGATGTAAAATGTACATCCCACTTGGAGGTGTACAAAAAGCATTTTCCATAAATATTTTAATAAATTATATATAATTCTAACTATTTAATATTTTAACAGCCTATTCGTATTATTTTAGTTTAATTGCATACATGTCCCTCCAAATATGTCGAATTGCAAATATATTCTTGTAAAATTCAACTTTTCATATTTATCCCTTCAAAAATCCAAAGTTCTTCAAATATGCCCCTCTGGTTAATCCCCGTTTGGAATCTGTTTATTTTTTAACAGATTTGATGTGAAATTATTTTTTTGCCCCTTTACAAATATATCCCTCCAAAAGTAATACCATTATACTTGTTACAAATATATCCCTCCAAAAGTATAATATGGAAAGGGTAAATATGTAAATTCATTTTTTAATCTAACCAAGGTTAAGCATTTAATCTAGGGTTAAATCAACTTTTCTAACGGAGATAGACGGTAGGGGCATATTTGAATAACGGTGGATTTTTGAAGGGATAAATATGAAAAATTGAATTTTGCAGGGATATATTTGCAATTCGACATATTTGTAGGAACATGTATGCAATTAACCCTATTATTTTAATCACTAAATAAATATTTTAATAATTTTTATATAATCTTAACAATCTCATATTTTTTTATTATTTATATAATAAATTTTTTTAATTTTTATTTATAATTTTAACAACCATATAAATATTTTTATAAATTACATATAATCCTACCAATCTAAATATTTTAACGAAAGTTTTTCCAAAATAATTCCATAATTTTTTATAATTAGTCAAATAACTCTTCTAAAAATATATTTGTAGAAATAATTCTCATTTTGCTAACTCAGTGTGTGAATAGTGATTCAAAAGGCAAAAGTAATGAATCATTCACCGCCTTCATGAACGCGGTAAATTATTAAATTTTTCGTCTTCTTGAAAATGGCGAATGATTTTCTGTCTTTTACATAAATATAAAATAGGAACATGGGTGCTAGGGATGTGAGTCGGATTCGGAGCGAATTTTTAAAAATCCGAATTCGAATCAGACTACTAAATCCGAATCCGAACCTAAATCCGACGTATTTTAAAAATCCATATCCAAATCTGAATCCGACCAAAAATTTAAAATTCGAACCCGAGCCCGAAACATTTTTTTTTCTCTCTCTTTAGAATATTTTAAAATATATTATATTAAATTTAAATTTGTAAAATAAAAATTTAAATATAATATTAAATATTTATACACACATATATTATAAAACGTAAAATCAATTTAGATTCGGATTGGGTATAATCAAAATCTATATCTAAATTCAAATCCGTCTGATTTTTATTTTTTATATTCATATCCGAATCTATATTTGTTTAATGCCAGATAAATTCATTCCGTTCGGATTCGTATATACGAATATAATTTTAAATATCAGTACTCATTGATATCTTAGTGGGTACTAAAAAATTTATCTTGTTATTATTCATTAACTAATAACAAGCTACATCTTTTAAAAATTTATATTTTATTTATGATTAAAAATATTTTTTATTTTTTTATATATTATTTAGTGAATAATAATAATTTAAATTTTTTAAAAATTTTATTCGTATTCATATTCTTATTTTATCTTATCTTTATTTCTTCTTATATTGGTTATTAGTGAAAAATAACAATCAAAATTTTTAGAAATTTGACTCGTCTGTTAAAAAAAACATTTAATTTTAACCGTCCATCCATATAATTTTAATTATCAAATAAATATTTTAATAGTGTTCATACCATCTAAAAATATAAAAATAGTAAGTTATTTCTTGTTTTTTTTTAAAAAAAAAAGAAGGTGAATTTTAAAGTTTGATGATCAAATAATATAAAATTTATTTAATTAATTATAAATTTTTATAAGGTTATTTTGAAAAAGAGTCCGGCCACATCCGTCGACAAAAAAGCGGCTTCTGCGGCGCAGCGCGAGAGGGCAACAAGCGGAGGAGAAAACCATTTTTGGCGACCGCAGCCGATCCATCCGATCCGGGAAATGGAAGCGGCGCTCGTGGAGCGGCTCGAGGCCGCGGTGGCGCGATTGGAGTCGGCGCTCGCCTCTCCCTCCTCCGCGGCGGCGGCGGCGGTGGCGCGGGACCTCCCCGCCGAGGCGGCGCCCGCGGATCCGGCGATCTCGGCTTTCGACGAGGTCGTCGGGGGCCCCCTCCGCCGCGTCTCTGTCGCCGCGGAGAAGATCGGGGGGAAGGTCCTCGAGGCGACGAAGATCCTCGAGGAAGCGTTCGCCGCGGAAAAGGATCTCCTGATCAAGGCGAAGAAGTTCCAGGTTCGGATCCGATCACGCTGATCTTCTCATTTCTAGTGCCAATTCTCCTCCATGATCTGTTTTTCATCTACTATTAGTTTGAGTTTTAGAGTAATTTTGATTAGGGTTTGATTTTCATTTGATGTATATGGATTTAGCAAGCTAGGAGTGTAGTGAGAACACATTTTGTTGGTTATATTCATTCTTAGAACTGGGTAAGAATTTTGAAAGAAATGATCATGTAGCTCTCCATCTCCATCTATCGTTAGTGGTATAATCGAACTTCTTAATTGTTATCGTCTGAGATTAAATCAAGCCAAAGCTTGATTTGAGCACAATTGAGATTTATTCGGTCAAAGTTTGGCATTGGTGTGTAGCTGAGATTCAATTCTTTTTGTGTAAAGGCTTATATCATCCCCTACCCTTGTACTTATTCAGATTCTACTCTGTCACCTTGTGGTTAAGACGGTAATTTAATTTGTTAATTCTATAATGTTGCTTTGCTGATTGGCTTTACGTACTTGCCATTAAATGCAGTAGAAGTTGAACACATGACAATCACATGGCTTTTTTAGGAACATTATGTGCATTAGTAGCTTAATCTTAGGGGTTCTCTTTATTTTGGAGTGGTTTAATAATTCCTGTGATTATCATTCATGTGTCGCTTTTGAAGGCATTTTAGCAGTAAGTCCTAACGGCCAAGTAGCAAAATCAATCTCTGGGTGGAAAAGTCTTACAATTTGTACCACAGGTTGTTAGAGTGTAATCAGGCTATACATTATTGGATGTCGGAAGTGCTCTTTTTTTTTTTTATTAACTTAAATGCGAGCCAATAGCCATAAGAAGAAATGACAGATAAGTTTTAGAAAAGGTTTCTTTATTTTTCCCAACTGAATCTGTTATAATTGCTCAAACCTTCCATACTTTCTGATAGGAATATTTTGAAGTTCCCACCCCTCTTCTTGCTCTTTCTCTTTATCTATAGTTGCATATGAATCTGAAAAGTCTGTTTGGTAAAATTGCACAGAAACCTGACATTGCTGGTTTAGCGGAGTTTCTGAAGCCACTTAATGATGTGATTGTCAAAGCAACTGCGTTGACAGAAGGAAGGAGGCCTAATTATTTCAATCATCTAAAGACAGCTGCTGACAGTCTGACAGCTTTAGCATGGATCGCGTACTTGGGAAAAGATTGTGGTTAGTAAATCTCTAACTCCTATAGTTTAATTATTTTTTCTTTGTTTAGGCATCTACCCGTGCTTGATTTGGTGTGGAAGCTGTTCTTGAAGCCCTTTTTTTACGCTCCAGGGATGAGTTTACCTATTTCACATGTTGAAGAGAGTTGGCAGATGGCTGAATTCTACAATAATAAGGTACATATTTCTTGTTTTTGCAGGTTTTGATTCTATAGGTTATAAAGGGAAAAATATCTCAAATGTCTGCATGACTGCATAGGCAATTAGGGATGGATATGGTTTTTTTTTGTGCCCAAGTTAGTTAAACCTCCATTGTTAGAATAGGATAGGCTTAATTAATGTTCTACTTGATCACCAACTTCTTAGGTTTCCTCGACTCGCCTGACTCTTATAATAGGTGGGTTGATCGCAGTTGGCTCACTAAACAAGACCACCATGAGATGTGTTGAAAACATAACCTCCTGAGAATATCAGTAGAGTCAGCACTTAGCAAGGGCTGCAAAATTGATCATAACTTTTTTGTCTAACCCATTATTTTCAACCTTGAAAACTTCGTGAAATGAAGTCATGTCTTGGCCATGACGGATTGGTAAGGTAGTGATACACAAACCTATGGAGACTTGACAAATATAATTAAGGCTATGGGTCAGCATTCTGCAAAGTATTTTAAGTTTTTGCTTCAATCTCTTATCATAAAGCATCCATATAGTGGTGGGGAATGCCAACGCTGTGATTTATTATTACTGCATTCCCCTGTTATATGGTCTAAAACCGTTACTTACTTCTAAAGTTCCTCATGCTAAGAATTTTTAATAAACCAATTTGAATCAATATATTCTCCTTTTTTAAAAAAAATGTCCTCTTGAGGGGCAATCGTTTGTCAGCTACCCTCATTTGGCTACACTTATGTTTTTGGGTTTTTGTCTTCACTCAAGTTCTATGCCATATATGGTTTACCAGATGGACTTCTTTATTCTTGTTATTCTTGCTTAGTTTGCAAACTTATCTTTAACATAAAAGAAATCAATAGGTTGGCTACTAACTCTTGGATTTTGTAGCCTAGTGAAACCCATAGATGTAAAGTTCACAGATGGCCAGCACATTCAATTGCTTAGAACTTAGGAAAATAAAATATAAAAAAATTGTAAGTGTATCCATGCTACTTCATTTTCTTTTATTAGTCTTCAAGAAATTTTGCTCTCATGTTCTGTAAAATAAAGGGTAACGTCTCTCTCTCTCTCTCTCTTTCTCTCTCTCTCTCTCTCATTTTTCCTGTTACACATATGAGGAGTTAATCAAATATATATTAGAATAATTAGTGGACTTGTTGCACAGATGTAAATTGTCTGACAGTTGTTGCTCATGTGATCTTATTTGTTCTTTTAGTGTAACTTGACATACAAAGCTTACACCGGATAAATTTCAGATAAAAAACTAATTATGTTTGGAGCTAATCTCAACACATATCTAAATTTCTAAGAATGCTCGATAGGACTTAACTTCTTTGATCTGAGATAAAGGGAAAAAACAACAAGTAAACCCATACTTTAGAAAATTGATCACAACCATAAATCTGGCAACTAGCCCATAAATGCCACGTTTTAAGAAAGTTATCTTTTAAATATATGCCTGAAAAAAAATGATATTAGTCCCATTGTATAGCCAGACATATGCATAAACTTACGAAAACGGTCCCATAAGATTGTCAGTTGGTTACAGTTTCACATCTGCTAAGAAAAGAAACTTGAAATTCAACGAACTTTGAGAAGAACATCTATGCTTCTCTAAAATATATTTCTAATTACTTTAAATGTTCCCTAATTAATCGTGCATCTTCAATAGGACGTACAAGCTCTAGGTGAACTGGAAATAAATTGTTTGAAAGGTATATGAATACACTACTAAGAATACAGAGTCAACTTATACCCAAAATAAGGAACATAAGAAACAATGTCAAATGTTTTATGACTTTCAAACGCTCAGGATGTCCAATTCACTATCATATGTTTTCAAGACACTAGATAACACAGTCTTTCAAATGAGCGGGTGTTTCTTCTTTCAAATTCCATACACCTTATTCTACTTAGAGTTAAGTTTCTAATTTTATGAGAAGTTTAACGTTTTGTTGGAGAATAACTTATAACTATTGTATACTTGATATTGTGATTTGTCTTATCAGAACTACTCGACCTTCATTCATGATAGGTGGATTTGGCTATATGAATTTTTAAAACTCTACCGATTAGTCATATATTTTCTCTTGTCATTAAATCCTATGTTAAGCTATATACTCTTCTGAAAAATTTGCGGCTGATTCTTTCCTAATCACCTCTTACCGTATTGTTTTGTGATTTCCTCATGCTTGATAAAATTCACAAAAATTTTGTTTCCTCTTCTGTTTATTTTTACTTTACAAGGATATATTTCATTATATCTGGTTGCATAATTGTTAGAAATTCTTATTTTTATTATCATCTCCGAAGGCATTGATTCATCTTTGTTAGTTTTTCTTTCCTTTTCATCCTAGTTGCTATCGAAGAAAAATTCAGATTGGCTCACTTTCCAAACCCTCTATCATGTCCATATATGATGTCCATCCCCACTTGACAACCAAATTGAAAGAATGACAACATGTTCAGAATTTTACTAGCCTTTTCAATTCCTAAATGGAAGGATAATTTATACCTTTCAACTCAGGTTCTTGTGGAGTACAGAAATAAGGATCCCGACCATGTTGAGTGGGCAAAAGCTTTAAAGGATCTCTATCTGCCCGGATTGAGGGACTATGTCAAGTGTTATTATCCTTTGGGTGTTTCTTGGGCTCCTGCTGGGGCTGCAACAACTGTTTCAGCACCTCCTCCCTCAACTTCTACTTCTTCTGTTTCTAAAGCTCCACCCGCAAAAGCACCTGCTCCACCACCTCCTCCCCCAGCATCGCTTTTTAGCACTGAGACACCACCATCTCAACGTAAGTCAGACATGTCTGCAGTTTTCAAAGAGATCAGCTCAGGCAAAGCAGTTACTTCAGGTACAAGCGCATTTTTCCTTTTTCAGAGAAAGATACATTTTACATGTATACTTCTATGAAATTATAACATATGCGCAATCTGAATATGAGATCAGATTTTATAGGGGTATATATGTGGTAGATGATTTTGCAGGGATATAAATGTGAAAGATCCAAATAGTTTAAAGTTTTCATGCTGGTATGGTATGTAAGTGCAAATTGAATCTTGCTTCACAGGTTTGAAGAAGGTAACTGATGACATGAAGACCAAGAATCGTACTGATAGAACTGGTGTTGTCGCCACAACTGAAAAGATTTCCCGCACTGGTTCCTTTTCCTTTAATAGAGTAGGTCCCCCAAAGTTGGAACTTCAAATGGGCCGCAAGTGAGTATATTTTCTCTTCTCCTAGTAAACTAAGGGTATCCATCATTTCTTGCTAATTATCTTTACATTTGTACCTCACAATTTTTCTTATTTTTTCTAAGTGATGACGTGCAACTTATTTTATGGTAGATGGGCTGTTGAAAATCAAATTGGTAAGAAGAACCTGATCATTGAAGACTGTGATTCCAAGCAATCTGTGTATGTTTATGGTTGCAAGGATTCAGTTTTGCAAGTAAAAGGTAATGCAAATGTGTTTGATTCTAGCAAGACATTTATCTGCTTAAACACTTTGTTTATACAAAGGTCTTAAATATTTGATTTGCTATTCTTTTGTGTATATATTTTGAAAGAAATAGAATCATCGCTTTTTTTTTGCGGTGAAATGTGAACAACATTGCTATTGCTAAATGCACAAAAACTATTGACTTTTGATCTGCTATTCTTTAATGTGTATATATTTGTGAAGAACTAGATTCATTACTTGTTTTTTTGCAGGGAAAGTGAACAACATTACTGTTGACAAATGCACAAAAACGGGAATAGTTTTCACGGTACAAAAATTTGTATACCAGCAATCTTCTTTGCTGCCTCGGTTGTACTAATATCGGTAAAGTACAATAATAATGATTTTATTTCATTTTCATGGCTCAGGATGTTGTAGCGGCTTGCGAGATTGTGAATTGCAATGGTGTTGAGGTTCAATGTCAGGTAATTGGCATCTCTTTTACTAGGCGAACCTCTAATTCTATAAAATTTATCAAAGTCATTTAGTTTGCGAGTCACAAGTAGCAGCATACTTGTTTGAAAAGTAGACCTGAAGTTGAAATGGAAACGTATTCACTCATTCTCATTTGGTTAAGGCTTGTAGATGATTTTATGGTATAATTCTAGATGTCTAAGTACTGGAAACTTTCTTGATTAAAGGCGGGTATCAGTCTCAAGTCTATTTAAGTTGAACGAATGTGGATTATAATATAGGTCATTTTGAGTAAATCAAGTGCTTTCCACACTACCATGTTCTGGAAGCTTTATACCAAAACTAGCGAATTATGAAATAAGATATCATATCAATATATAATATTTCTTACTGCGTTACAATTTGTTATTGTACTTTGTTTCGGTGTTTCTCTATTTTCTTTTCTTCCTGCATACTTTTTCTGAATCTTTTCGATTTGGAACTTAACGAAATTGCTCCAGAATTATTCAAAACTGGTGAAAATGGCAAAACTGATAGTCAGGCTTCAATTGAAACCCAAATGAAACTTCAAGTCTTGATTAAGGAAAGAAAATCAAGATAGATGGAAGTTGTATTTTATATACAAAATGATTCTTTCTTGAAATGCATTCGAATAAACAATAAAGTTGTGTCTATTCTTATTATTTGCTTAACATATGTGCTTCATATCTAAAGTAGCGAGTTCTGTGCTGTTTGGATTCCATAGTTGGAGTTTCTGGAGTAGGTACTGATCATGTGTGATTTGGTTTAATAAAATTAAGTCGACTAGATAACAACTGTAGAATATATTCATTCTACAATACCTTTAACTTGCAGCTGTAATTACCGTTATCTTTTTCCATGGTTAATGTTATCACCTTTGTCAAATCATTACTTTATGCCATGCAGGGTACAGCACCAACAATATCAATAGATAATACGTCGGGTTGTCAATTGTACCTCAACAATGATTCATTGGGAGCATCTATAACCACCGCTAAGTCTAGTGAAATTAATATTATGGTTCCTAGTGGTGGCCCTGATGGGGACTGGGTATGGTCTTTTCCATTGCACTTGTTATAATATCTTGAAATGGCAACTGATACTTTGTTTTGAATCACATATTTAATTGCTACTTTGTAAATCTTAATATTCTCAGATTGGCCTTAAGTTTGTCTGATTCTAGATCAACCATTCAAAAGAGGAGCACTTTTGAGTCATTTGGCCCTGAAATTATCTAGAAAGTTCATGTAGTTTATTTCAACTTTCTAAATTTGTGCAATGATCTACAATCAACGAAATGCTCGGCCGAATCTGGCATATTTTCTTCTAATTTCCTCTCTGATTCTCCATTATAATCATCTGTTACATTTTACATATATCGTCTCAATGAGGTTACTAATTGTCGAACTATTATGTGATCCGAAACTGCATCATTTCTTCAATAAATTGCCAAGTAAAAAGTAGAATATGACACGGATTTTTTGTTTTCCGAATGTTGCAGGTGGAACATGCATTACCGCAGCAATACATACACAACTACAAAGATGGCCAATTCACGACCTCTCCGGTTTCTCATTCCGGTGGGTAAACTCTTTTGTACAAATTATTCCTCTATATATTTGTTTCTTGTGTCGCATCATTTTGTGATGTTTTAGAGAGAGAGACTTCACAACACTAATTGGTTTGCGGGGTTTGTTTTCTATTAGTTTTTATTTTGGTTGTGCCCTACTTTTTGGCGGCCTTCTTTCGTAATCTCTCGATTGTTTTATTCTTCTCTTTCGCGTGTAATTTTTCTCTTTTGGTTTGTTTAGAAATACATCAATATATTATTTTACTTCATATCTTTCTTGGAAATCTTTTTGTTTAGTCTAATCCCCGGGCTCGAAGTTTCTTCTACATATTATCGTAAAAAATGCTATTGTTGTGCAATTTATTTGGCCTTATAAAATCCTTTGCTGTTTGAATAATAAGTGATTATTAACATAACCCTTCCTTAGAAAATACATTGTCTTCAAAATATCAAGTTGTTGGGATGGAGAGGTTTGAGGATGTTTGGATTTTCGTAGACTCTGAGCTCTTAATTGATATTCTAAATCACTTGGAGTTATATGGTTACTTACTATTAAGTTTGCAAGAGTCAGTTGACTTAGTTATCAAATTTACATTTGAAGTTCTTTTTACTGCTAAAGAACAAAACAGTGTGTCAGCTGTACTCGTTCTGCTATGTCTTTACCTTTCACTTAGAAAATGTTCAATTGGTATATCTAACCACAGCTACATTTAACATGTGATATTGTTCAATTTTTTTTAAAAGAAAAATGCTTTTTGTATACCTCATTTTGGAGTGTAGGATCTACCCTCCATTTGAGCACCCATCCTAGAATGAGGTGAATTTCATCCGTCACTTCGAAGTGATGAGTGAAAAAGTTTTTATCCTTAGATGGGTGAGATTTATATCTAACATTCCAAATGGGGTGTACCACTAGCATTGCTTTTTTTAAAAAGTGAGATCATCTTACACTTTCCAACTGTGACTGAATCCTGAGGGGATTTTTTAAAAATAACCCTATAAAATATTGATTTTTGCAAAATAACCTCGACCAAATTATATTTGCAAATCTAACCCTCTTTTTGCCACCGCGGCGCCACGCAGGCGTGCCAGCGTGAAGACGCTGAAGCGGTCAGCGCCTTCACAATATTCCTATGAAGGCGCTGAACCGCTCAGCGCCTTCATGCCTTGTGTTGAAGGCGCTGAATGGTTCAGCGCCTTCATAGGAATATTGTGAAGGCGCTGACCCCTTCAGCGCCTTCATGATATTATGCTGAAGGCGCTAGTGCATTCAGCGCCTTCAGCATACACTACAACCGCGGCCAGGACTTAGTCATTTTTGGTGGAAAAATGGCTAAGTCCTCAGTGTGAGCCAAAAGTGACTTCTCTGTAAAGGCGCTGAGCGAATCAGCGCCTTTAGTGATTTACACTAAAGGCGCTGATCGGATCAGCGCCTTTAGTGATATACACTAAAGGCGCTGAGCGGATCAGCGCCTTTAGTTATTTACAATGAAGGCGCTGAGTCGCTCAGCGCCTCTAGTGCAGAACACTAAAGGCGCTGAGTGGCTCAGCGCCTTTAGCTGGGCTCACACCCAACACTTAACAGCACATTAAAAAAATCCCAAAATTGTACAATAAGTTCATGCATTGACAAAATACATTCACAAACACCAACAAATAACATTGATCAATCAACCAGCAATCATTTCATTCACAGAATCGAGTTGAGTAACATGAAAGAATAAAATTTACAAAAATTGAGCTCAAAAGCTCAATTTTGAGCACGTCCTCGACCTCGACGTCCTCGCCCACGCCCACGTCCACGCCCTCGCCCTCGCCCTCGCCCTCGCCCACGTGGAACAGCAAGGTCGATGATAGGTATATCATCGAGAAGCTCGACTGCTGCCGACTGATCGAGCTCCTCGATGATACCACCCTCATCCTGTGACGCTATATGCTCGATCTCGTGTGGCGATGATGACCTTGGACGACGGCGTGAATATGTCGATGAAAATGATGTCCGTGGGACTGGCGGCGGGAGCGAAGCTGACGTCGAAGGTCCTGTCATCGGTGCCTGAATGGTCGGAGATGGAGATCGTGGCACCTGAAAGAGTGTAAATAGTTTGTTAATATGAATTTGAAATCTTAATTTGAATTCTATGCTAAATCGTACCTGATGACTCGAGGTCGCTCCCTCATTTGAAGGTCGAGCTGCCTCTCCGGTCGTAGGTTCAGATGGTACATGCTGTAGTGCCATCTGAATATCGCCGCTTATTTCTCTCATAGTCCGAACAATAGTATCAGTCGGCGGTGGGTGCTGCGCAATCTGGTCGACAATGGTTTTAATATGTCGTAGTGTGTCGGCCTGCATTATAAATTAGAAATTAAAATTAAATTTGCAGTTCAGGAAAGTTGAATATAGTAAAATTATATATATAAATTTTAATACCATTGATCTCTCGATATGTCCACGAGGGTGGAAAGTCAGCGGAGGACGCTCTACTGGATGAGAAATCCATCGTCGTGTAATCCTCCAGTACCACTCCATATATATGGATGCCGCTTGCACAGGGTCATCACCAGCAGCCGGGGCTTGATCAAAAATATGATTAAGCCTCTCGGACCACCTCTCAATGTGGTCAGCATGAAATGCTATCCAGTCCTCCTCCGCACGCCCACGTACTGTGATGCGTGGGATGGACACCACATTGACAGGGATATGCTGCAGGAGACCGAACTGCCGCATGACTCGGTCTGGCACGTGCATCTCCACGATATGAAAGCATATCAGGACTGTCCGTGCACGCCAGACCACTGAGCCATGCACACAGTAATCAGGTAATGTCTCTATAACCTGATCTGTGTAGGGCATCCATATAACCTGTTAATCGACAAAATGATTAGTGTTGAATAAAACATCTACATACTTAAAGTATGTAATAAAAGATCTACATACCTGCGCCTCTCGCTGCTGATCCAGCTCGTCTCTGTAGAACTCAATGTCACACGTCTTGACATTGGTTCCGTAACGCAGCCCTCCAGTGTTGCCCCATCTAGATTATAAAAAACATATATTAGTTGCATTTATAATTGAAATACAAAAATCTACTTTATGAAAAAAAATATCTTACCGGCAACCCAGGGGTCGATCGAACATATCGGGCTCATCTAGGATGCGCGTAGGTCGGCCGATGTGAAGATGGTCCCAAGACCAGATCTGTAAATTGACGCCAACAGGTGAAATGAATTAAACTAATATATATTACCAATATAAAGATAAATCTGAAATTCAAAATCAGATTTGATACCTGCAATAGGGTAGCAAAACAACAGCATTCGGCCTTCCCGTTCCTCGCGGCACCAGCTAGTGCCCGATATAGATACGCCAGTGTCGCAGCGCCCCACGCATAAGCGCCGCAAATAGCAAAGTCAGCTAAAAGTGGTAGCCACTTTAGATGAACTTTGTATCCGCTGGGGTTTGGAATCATACTACCGCCGATCTGATATAGCATATAAGCGCGGGCGGTAGCTGCGACTAATCCGGCGGGGGCATCCTGAGGTATATCATGAAAGGTTCGATATAACCAATCAAGTGATACCTCAGGTTTCTTGAGTTCCTCAGGCGCCGCCCCCAATAACTCCATGCACAGAGCATGCCAATCGTGGAGGGTGGAACCAGAGACCGGTGCACCATGCACACGGAGACCCGAGATGACCGCCACATCCTGGAGTGTGACGGTCATCTCACCGTGGCGCAAATGGAAGGTCTGGGTCTCCGGTCTCCACCTCTCGGCAAGAGCGCTCAGTAGAGCTTGATCCAGTACCAACCGTCGCAGTCGGGATAACCCGTAGAATCCCGACTGGCGAAGCAGGTCGAGTACCCCTGGATGATCAAGCTCCCACTGGTTCATCTTGCGGCTGTGCTCTGAGAACGGGACGGGATGATAATCCTGTAATGCAAAAAAAAATATAGTTAGCTCTTATATATAAAATATAGTCAACTTATTTATAATATTTTAAAAAATAAAAAATTATATCTCTTACCTCAGTCGTGATAAAGGCTGACCTATGGCGATGCTGGTCCACCAGTACAGACCCATCAACTGGCCCCGCGTCCTCGTGATCTGCCATCTGCAATTTTGGTAATCTACATATTAGTAACATGATTGATAGAAATAATTAATTATTAAGACAAGATAAATATAATTGTGTAATTCATACGCCGGCGTCCTCGTTGCGCTATTTGTGTATTCTGTGGGCAAGTGCTCCTATAATGGCCTTCCTGCTTACAAATGGAGCATTTCCCTCGTCGGCCACCCCCCTCGTCCATTACATTACGAATACGTGTAGATCGTGGACGACCTTTCTTCCTTCGTAAAGGGGGCGGTACAATCGGCGGACCTTGGGGTCGTGGCCAATGCCGTCTATCAGGAATAGGATGAAAATGTGGTGCGTACGCATTACGATAGCAGTCTGTACTATACCAGTGTGAAGTAAAATTCTCGTATGGTAATCTCATATGTGTTGTACTACAAACTGCTAAGACATGCGAGCAAGGTATTCCTGTTAGATGTAATTCACAACATGAGCATTCGACATTTGAACCATCGACGATCACTTTGTAGTCGAAATCTCCAGTACGTACTTCAAATTCGGTGAGTCCAAATCTTACAACGAAATGTACCCGCGCCTTTTCTAAATTTTGAGTAATCTGATTCTTTACTTTACTGACAAAAGCGTCATTCCATTGTACACCGTCATCACGGCGCTTGCAGAAATAGGTATTAAGCTTATAAAAAGTAGACGCAACAAAAGCTGTGATAGGCAAACCACGGGTGTCCTTAAGAACCCCATTTAAGGATTCAGAAAGATTTGTAGTCAAGATTCCAAACCGTCTGCCTCCATCAAATGCTCTTGCCCAGTACTCTTTATATCTGTCTAGATTATGGACCCACTCCCATGCATCGTTATCCAACGCCTTTAATTCTTCCTTCAGCTGATTATATTCCGTCGGTGTTGCAGCCTCTCCGATATTCCAGAATTTATTTAACAATATCTCGGTCTTGAAGCGCTTTTGCATGTTTGCTTTCATATGTCGAAGACACCAACGATGCGCGTGCCCTCGTGCTGGACGATAGATATCAGCAACTATTTCCTTCAATCCAGGAAATCGATCAGATATTAAACAAATCTGTCTATCACGGGTAACATAGCGACGCAAGTTATGCAAAAACCATCGCCAACTCCCGGCATTCTCTCCCTCACAAATTGCAAATGCCAAAGGATATAATCCATCATTTGCATCTACAGCAGTCGCTATCAAAGCATGACCTTCGTATTTGCCGTATAAATGTGTAGCATCAATACTAACCAACGGCCGACAATGTGCGAATCCTTGTATCGAAGGTCCAAATGACCAAAAAACACGATGAAAGGTACAAATTCCTTCTCGCGGCCACAAATGATCCAGATGCCATTGAGTATCAGTATTAAAATTCTTTACCATTGAAAGGTAACGAGGCAAGTCGGTGTAGGATTGCTCCCAGCTCCCGTAAATAATTTGTAATGCTTTAATCTTTGATTGCCAAGCCTTCCAATATGTTATGTCAGTATGATACTCTGCTTGCACCATATCTCGAATTTCTTTTGGTCTTAAATTAAGTCTGACTTTTAACACCGGAAGGATCAATTGACATATAAGGGTGGAATTACAGTTACGGTTCGCCGCATTAAGTATTGGAATCACACATGTGTGTGGACCAGCATATGTTTTTACCCTAAAATATGTCGCATTTTTGGGTACTGAAGCATGTAATCTCCAAGAACATTCCTCTACTACGCATTTGACAGTGTACGTCGTTCTTGTAGATTTCAATACTTTCATTTGTACATTATGGTCAATATGCCACCGGTCTAGTGCATCCAATAAAGATGGCTTATCTTGAAAGACACGTCCAGCCCAACTCTCGTCGATGCTAGGTCGACCAGCTCCTATTTGTCGAATATTAAGAGGGGTTTGATCTACAGCATACTGATTAATCCAATTAGTATCGGAAATAAAACGATCCGGATGATCAATAAATTCAATTTCCTCGTCTGGATTGTCTACATAATCATTGCTGATTTGTGGGTTATCCACTTGAGTGTAAATTGCATTTGCAAGATCATTTAACCCTCCATCATGATTTTCATCTATATCTGGAAATGGAGCATCCGGTTCGTCATCGTCACTACTATTCTGATCATCATGGATTGGTGAATTCTCATGATTAAAATCACTATCACCACCCCTGTCAACATTATCACCTCCTTCCTCAACATTCGTATCAAATTCATTAACAGCAGGTGGATTCCAATGTTCATAGGAATTAGATAACCTGCAAATTTGGTAAACCTAAAGTTTCAAATTTGCCATTAATTTAAAACTTAACATTTAATTTAAATTTGTACTTACCCCCAATCAGAAGGTTCTAGTTGTAAATGAGACATGCTTGGTTCAATACGGGAGGTCGTGCATTGTTCGCGTGATGTCGTGGCATGCCTGCGGTGTCCGCGTGAGGTCGTGGCTTGCGTGTGTCCGCGTGAGGTTGTGGCTTGCGTGTGTGTGGTCGTAGGTGCCACACATGTGGTCGTTGGTGGCACACTACTAAACGAGCAAGGTACAACACTCTCAATCGGGTCATACTCACTTTCTCTGCAATGTATACAATCTTTAAGTCCAATTAAATATTATGCTAAATGACAAAATTATTAGGGATTGTTCTAACCTTGTCATTCCCACACCACCTTCGTGTGGAATATAATTGGCGGAAGGACCCAAATCAATATAATTGTGGAGCATTTGGGTGTAATATCCTTGCGGTTCAAAATTAGCCGACGGTTGTAACTCTTTCTCAATATATACCGTCACAACACCATGATGTAGACCTAATCCTATCATTCCCTCCAATGATTCATCATCTAGTACTTCGTGAGCTAACAATCCACCACCGATCGTGGGACAACCAATAGTAAATTTTAGACGAAATTGTTCGCTTGTACAATTTACTAAACGATACATTTTCCTCTCAAACCTACTATATGTACAATCAGTCGGTATCCCGATTAGCTTCTTTTGACCGCCGATATATCGTGGACCATTCCCATCGATAACTAACTGTCCATCCCAATGAACACTTATGGGCATGCGAGGATTAGCCATTTCAACTACAAAACAAAATTTAACCACTTCAAAATACTACTTTTAACTTTACAGTCGGAGACCGACAGTGAAACCTCTCACTTTGAGCGATCTCACAGTGAGGGGATCGCTCGCTGTGACGGTGAAGCTCTCACTGTGAGAGATCACTCTGTCACATTGAAGCTCTCTCACAGTGAGAGAGAGAAAGAGAGATCACTCTGTTTTTTTTTTTTTTTTTTTTTTTTGATTGTGCAAGGAGTTTTTTTTTTTTTGATTGTGAGAGACTAGCTACACAGTGAAGCTCTCACAGTGAGAGAGCTTCACTGTGAGAGACTACCTAATCAGCTTTTTTTTTTTTTTTTTTTTTTTTTTTTTTTTAGCTGTATCGTGCATAGGTGTACATAGAGAGTGATTTTTTTTTTAATTACCAAATTGTGAGACTACCAAAAATTTTTTTTTTTTTTTTTAATTACCAACTAGAGAGAGTCTCTCACAGTGAAGACTTCACTGTGAGCTCGATCTCTCACAGTGAAGTATCTTCACTGTGAGCTCTCACAGTGAAGACTCTTCACTGTGAGAGAGTCTCTCACAGTGAAGACTTCACTGTGAGATCTCTCACAGTGAAGTCTTCACTGTGAGAGACCACTCTCTCACAGAGTGAGAGAGAGAAAGAGAAAGAGAGAGAAGAGAGAGGGAGTGAGCTCACAGTGATTTTGAGAGCGCGAGAGAGACGGCGACGGCGAAGGCGACGGCGACGGCGACGGCAACGGCGAGAGGAGATCGACACTGCGACGGCGACCTCACTGTGCTCGAGCAAGCTAGCTGTGACGGCGACGGCGACCTCACTGCGACGGCGACGGCGACGGCGATCTGCTCGGAGCAAGCTAGCTCTGTAAGGGAAGAATGTGGTGCGGTGCGGGGCTCGTGTGGGAAGAAGGCGGAGAAGATGAATGAGGGCGCACTGTTGCCCGTGCGGGGGTTATGGTGGTGAAGAAGGCGCTGACGCGGTAAGCGCCTTTAACAATAAGTTAAAGGCGCTGAATTGCTCAGCGCCTTTAACAATAAGTTAAAGGCGCTGAGCGACTCAGCGCCTTCAGTGTAAATCACTAAAGGCGCTGATTCGCTCAGCGCCTTTACAGAGAAGTCACTTTTGGCTCACACTGAGGACTTAGCCATTTTTCCACCAAAAATGACTAAGTCCTGGCCGCGGTTGTAGTGTATGCTGAAGGCGCTGAATGCACTAGCGCCTTCAGCATAATATCATGAAGGCGCTGAAGGGATCAGCGCCTTCACAATATTCCTATGAAGGCGCTGAACCATTCAGCGCCTTCAACACAAGGCATGAAGGCGCTGAGCGGTTCAGCGCCTTCATAGGAATATTGTGAAGGCGCTGACCGCTTCAGCGCCTTCACGCTGGCACGCCTGCGTGGCGCCGCGGTGGCAAAAAGAGGGTTAGATTTGCAAATATAATTTGGCCGAGGTTATTTTGCAAAAATCAATATTTTATAGGGTTATTTTTAAAAAATCCCCGAATCCTGACTCACTTTTTAGAGGGTCATTTACTTTAGAATTATTCCGGTTCTAATACGCTTAATTCTCTTAGGCCTCGTTTGGCAACCGGTATAAGTGGGTTATCCCTCCTTTATACCCAAACATCATTTAAGTGTGGGAGGAATAGCTGTTCCACCACACAGCTGTTGCTTATTACTATTATTTTTTTTTTAATAATTTTTTTTTAAATTATAAGATATTTAAATTTATAAAATTTTAAATTTTTTTATTTTATTTTATAAATTTTAATCCCCTTTATTATTCTTATTCCTCTTTAACTTACCAAACACAATTTCTCTTATCTCGGTACAACCCTTATAATCAACCAAACACAAAATTACTATAATTCTTGCTTGTACCTGAATTTATACCTATTTTCGAAATAATCAATTTTTGCTTATACCCGAACCAAACGCAGCTTTAGTTACCGTTTGATTGCTATTCTTGTCGAACGACAGTTTTTTTGGCCGGAATGAGGAATGCTAGGTGTTCACCCCTTTAGGGGTGTACATTCTACACCCCATCCCATCCTGGGTTGCGTATTATTCCACTCGTCACATCGAGTGACGAGTGGAATTCACCCTATCCCAGGATGGGGTGGGGTGTAAAATATATACCCGTAAAGGGGTGTATACTTATATATACCCTTTAAAAAGTAATTTTAAACTTCATTAAGATTATAAATTGAATTAAAACTAAATTACGTAGACATAATTTACTATATATTATAATTAATTATTTTTATTATAAAATTAATAATTAATTATAAAATTAATTATATATATATATATTATTTTTATTTAAATATTATAATAAATTATATTTAAATATTATAATGAATTATTTTTATTAAATTTAAGTTTAAATAGAAGTTAAAAAAAATATTTTTATTAAATTATTTTTATCAAATATTATAATAAATTATTTTTATTAAATTATATTTTATATTAAATTTAATAATTATTTTTTTTTGGGCTTTTTTTAAAATTGGCCCCCTAAAAATTTTTATTTTAAAAAATAGCCCCATAAATTTTATAATTGCAGAATTGGCCCTATTAGTGCCACTGGGCGCCACGTGTGCGCCAAGTGGGCGCTGAGGTGGAGTAGTTGAACACGCGTTCTCAGAGTGCGTGTTTAAAACGCGCACTCTGAGAATGCGTGTTTAGACGCGTTTAAATTTTTTTTTAATTTTTTTTTAATTTTTTTTTTTATTTTTTTTATAAATTTGATTATTTCTCAAACAAACCGATTTATTTTTTTTTTAAAAAATAATAAGTCAAAAAATATCTACCTAGAAAAAATAAATTTCACATTCTAATTTTTATTTTTTTATTTATTAAATATTTATATATTATTTTATATATTTTTATATTTTTAAATTATCTCAAATAAATAGAATTTTTTATTATTATTTTCTTACCGCAAAAAAAAATTTATTTTCATCTTTTGACGGGAAAAAAAAAAATTTCGCCAAAAGATAAAAATAATTTTTTTTTTTTTGCAGTATGAAAAAAAAATAAAATAAAATATCAGTTTGTTTAAAAAAATTTAAAAATATAGAAAATATATAAAATAATATATAAAATTTTTGTAAACAAACGGATATTTTATTTTATTTTTTTTTATACCGTAAAAAGAAATTTAATTTTATCCTTTTGGCGAAATTTCTTTTTTCCCGTCAAAAGATAAAAATAATTTTTTTTTTGCTGTAAGAAAATAATAATAAAAAAATCCGTTTATTTGAGATAATTTAAAAATATAAAAATATATAAAATAATATAAATATTTAATAAATAAAAAAATAAAAATTAGAATGTGAAATTTATTTTTTCTAGATAGATATTTTTTGACTTATTTTTTTTTAAAAAAATAAATCGGTTTGTTTGAGAAATAATCAAATTTATAAAAAAAAAATTTTAAAAAAAATTTAAAAAAATTTAAACGCGTCTAAACACGCGTTCTCAGAGTGCGTGTTTTAAACACGCACTCTGAGAACGCGTGTTCAACTCATGTGGCGCCCAGTGGCATGCTCAGTGGCACTAATAGGGCCAATTCTGCAATTATAAAATTTATGGGGCTATTTTTAAAAATAAAAATTTTTAAGGGGCCAATTTCAAAAAAAACCCTTTTTTTTTTACTATTTTTTACTATTCTATAAAATTAACTAAACAGAATTTTAGTTATTCTTGAGAATAATAATATTACAAATCAAACACAATTTCACTTTTATTTTCGACTATTTCAGAATAATAAATTATTTCAGTGATAAAAAAATTTATCCCAATATTCGTTATCTTGGAATCAAACGAGGCTTTTAATTTTTTTGGATCTAATCATCGTCTAATATGCTACAGAAAGTTAAGAGGTTTAGTACCATTATATTTTATATATAGTATTATTAAAAATTCTAGGGGTGTTATAGATATGCAATTAGTATTTCTGTCCATAACTATATCTAATATATTATCTTATCCAATCTAAAGCTATATATCTAATTAAGTTTTAATTTTTTTCATTAATTTTTAAGAAATAGATTATTTTTCTTAAAAGTAACATATTAAATTTTTTTAAACATAAAATTTATAAATATTTGTGTCCAAAAAGCATAAGTTAATGGTTTGTTTATTTTGAAATCAATGGACCCAACTCCCAAGTATATGGAACCAAAGAATTGAGAAGCCAAATATTTAAATTGTGTTAAAATAGTTTTTTCCCAAAGTAACAAGCAAAGAATAATGCTTTGTGGTTGAAAGTTTTGGTTTCCTATAATGCAAATCAATTTGGGGATATGTGCCCATCTTAATTAAATAAATTTTATATGTTATAATTATGAAAGGTTTAAAGTATAAAGAAAAAAAAAGTTAAAAATATAAAAAAAAAAAAAATTGTAATCAGTATATCTATCCATATCTAAATTAAATATTTAATTTTAGGGCAATGCTGCAAGTAAATCTCAAAACGGATGTATATTCTATACTACATCTATCTAAGGGTGGGATAGCTTTTAAGGAGTCACCTACATCCCCACTCATTGAAGGGGTGTGAAATGTACAAGTAGCATTTTTCTTAATTTTATTAGTTTTTTTAAAATATACCTAAATATAAAATATAATCTTCTTAAATTATTTTTTAAAAAAATTCTCTTTGAAAATAATTAGATTGATTTTAAAATTTTATAAAATAAATTATTTTTCTTAAAATTAATTTATTATTTTTAAAAAAATATAATTTTAAAAATGTCTATGAGCAACGCAAAGGTTAACTAATTTATTTTGAAATTAATCAATCCAAGAATATAGAAGCAAAGAATCTCAAACCCTGCATGTTTAAAGTACTTTAAATTATATTTTAATAGCAGGATTTTTATTTTTACGAAGTTATGTCTTATAACGATCTGTCCCATTAGCAATAATAATTCGTTGGACCTAAATCACTGGTCCAAAATGCTTAAGTCCAATTATTGCAACTCAATATCATCAGAGGATGTGAAACTTGTCTTGCTAATCTCGTCATTCACATCCTGACATATTCTGTTACATTGTCTCGTCATTCAGACCCTGACATATTCTGTCATATAGTCCTTCAGACCGAGATTCGTCACTACCGATTGGTTTGATACCAAATGTAATGACCCACCTTACTAACAATAATATCTCGGTGAGCCTAAACTATCCAAATGTAATGACCCATCTCACTAGCAATAATATCTATGGGTCCAAAATACTTAAGTCCAGTTATTATTATTTGTGTCCATGATCTCTTATAAATCCAATCATAATTTTATTCCCATCTAATATAGAATTATTAGAATATCACATCTTTACAAATAATTAGATTTTAAACTTTTTTTAAAAAACTTTTATAGAATATATTATTTTCTTAAAATTGTTATTTTTTTAAAAAATAAAATTTTAAAAATATTTGTGTACAATGCGCAGGTTAATAACTAATTTATTTTGAAATTGATCCATCATAACATTTACCAGCAAGGAATCCCAACCCTGCCTCTTTAATTTGCTTTAAAAAATCATAACCCTGCCTCTTTAATTAGCTTTAAAATTGGTTCCTTTTCAAAGCAACAAGCAAAGTATCAAACTTTAGAGCATAAGCTTCTCACTTCATCTGGCCACAAATCAAATTATTGATACATACCAATCTTTCTTAGACCCCTTTGGTATTTAAATTTATCTAATACTATTTGAGAAAATAAAGTTGGGTTATATATATTTTTTTTAATTAAATAGAGTTAGGTATATATTTCTGTGTTTTTCAGTGAGATCACAAAAATATTTCATCACACTATACGAAACGCATATTACATATGAAAATAGACAAGTTATTTTTCTACGGTAGTTTTTTATCTCACATAACGCAATCTCTCTGCAATTCTAAATGGAGCCTTAATACAATTATTATATTTTTTATAATTACAAAATATTTAAATTATTGAGTAAAGATTAAAAATAGGAAAAAAAAATAATGATGTAATCAGCATATCTATCTGCAACTAAATCTAATATAAAATTTATGCAATCTTATTTAGAAAAATTATTCCTATAAATTATTAGACTTTAAATTCTTGATAAGTTTTTATAAAATAAACTATTTTTTTTCAAAATTACTTTATAATTTTTGAAAAATTAAAATTTAAAAATATCAGTATGCAATGCATGGGTTTATGACTAGTTTACTTTCAAATAATTAGTTTTTTTAATTTTAAAAAAATTTATACAATAGATTATTTGTTCTAGCTTTAATTTATTATTTTTTAAAATAAAATTTTAAAAATATTCATGTACAATGCACCAATTAACAACTATATTTTTATTTAGCAACTAATCGGCACAAGAATACAAAAGTGAAAAAATCACCAACACTCCACCTTTATTTTGTTTTAAAATGGATTTTTTTCTAAAGTAGCAAGCAAAAGATCATATGACAAGCTAAATTGTTCATACATGTCAATCTTATTTAAGACATATAGATTATTTATAATTTAAAAGATTTTAAATTATATGAAAAGAACTTGAATAGAAAAGAAATTAGGAAATGCAATCAGCAAATATGTAATTTATTAATTTAAAAGTTATGTCTTAATTATTTTTATAAATATTTATAGAAAAATATTTTTCTCAAAATTAATTTATTATTTAAAAAATAAAAATTTAAAATATATTTGTGCAATGCATGGGTCAACAACTAGTTTATTTTGAAAATAGTTGAAACAATAATACAAATCTGTGAATCCTAACACTACATATTTAATTTGCGAGTCTAGCTACTAGACTATCAAAAGCACCGAACACTTGATGCTATCAAGTTTTTTACCATTAGATTTACCTCTTTGGCCATTTATATATCTTAGATCATGCTATTTCACCAACCAACCACTAAACCTTAAGGGATTACTATCATCCTAATCACACATTCTTTAATCCAAGGGCCAAAAACTTGATAGTATCAATGACTTAGTGTTATTAATAGTATAGTAGTCTAATTCTTAATTTGCATAAAATATATAAGTTTTTTTTTTTACAGTAGCAAGTAAAGAATCATATTTCTATTACCGTAGTTACTATTTTCGTCAAGTGGCCATCTAAATTGTTGAGTAATGATATTTTTTATACTAAAAAAATATTTAAACTATTGCAGAAAGAGTTAAGAATAGGAAAGCAATTTGGATGTGCAATTAGTACATTTATTTATACTTCATCTTCAATTTTCTTTAAAATACATTCCTTTCCTAACTTATAAGCAAAGAATCAAACTTTATTTCTCATACTTTCTTATAAATACATGGGAAGCCATTCGAGCCTCCTTGCTATTCTTTCTCCTTAACTAAAACTAATGGTCTCTTTCTCCTTCACATATGAAGAGTAATTTAATGATTCAGTATGTTGAAAGCTATTTGGATATCTATGCTGCTCTTTCTACTTAACACATGAGTAGACATTTAGCTATTTGGATCTCTCTGATGCTCTTTCTCCTAAACACATGAATATGGATTTAGCTATTTGGATCTCTTTGCTGTTCTTTCTCTTTAACACATGAATATGGATTTAGCGATTCAGGTACGTACATATTTAATTTCTTTCATTATTCTTATTGCTCATGTTTTGATTTTTGATTTTTTTTTTTTTTCGTCATATGTTTTTATTTCTTGCTATAATTGAGATTTAAGACTCATTTATTCAATAGAGATAACACAATTACACGATTAACAAAAGAGAAAAACTCCTAATAATAAGAAAATTACTCAACTATAAAAGCAGACTTAGAAGGAAGAAAATAACATTCTAATATAGTATACGTTAACACATAAAATGCATAATATCTATTAGATTTTCGTAAAGAGTAAATATTTTCTCGTTTTATTTTAGTTTTACTTAAATTCTTTTTTTTGCCTAATCCTCATCACCATTTATTTGTTCTATTAAACCTATAAGTCTTAAAATCCAAATGTGAACCATGAGATATTATTTTTAAAAACTACGCATTTTCATGCATAAATTGTGCATGGTTCTAGATTATATTTAATGCTTTTCATTTGAGTGTTAAAGTATTTAGATTTGAGTTCTAGAATTATTGGTTTATAAAGCACACAATAAACTTTCACTAGTTAGCCTATTAATTTGTTTTTTATAGCTGTAAATTAATATTGTGTGGCTATTAATGAAATTTTCGATGAATTTCAACTCCATGTTCATGCACAAACCTAAAATAAATGTTAGTTTGAAACTAATAATCTAGCTAACATACATTATTCTAAAGTACTATCTTTACTATAGCATTGTCACTTGGCGCAATTTTAAAGTAAAAAATTACTACATTAATATTATATAATTTATATTAAATTTTAATAAAAATCTATATTGCGAATTTATTTTGTTCAATATTTATATTAAATTCTACTAAAACTCAACGTTCTAGATTTATTCTCCAAATTTAAACTCTACCATTCATTTGCAGTGACCATGACCCTCTCAAAGTTAATAAAATTGCTTTGAAAATTTTCTTTTTATAATGTTTTAATTAAAATAGCAAGTAAAGAGTTATATTTTTGTAGTCAAACTTCGACCAAGTGACAAGCCAAGTTATTGACGCATACCAATTTTATTTAAGACAACTAGATTATTTATAATCATAATATAATGACTCGAATGTAACGATCCGACCCGCTAGCAATAATAATCTGCTGGGCCCAAACCAAAACCCAAAATATTTAAGCCCAGTCATTATTACTAGCGGATCGGGTCGTTACATTTGGTATCACAGCCAATCATCAGCTGAAAGTGTGTGACGAGTCTCAACTGAACTAGCGTCTGAATGACAAGGCTAGCGAGACAAGTCGTACATCGCATGGTGATTTTGGGTTGTATGTGTGATTCGGTTATATTTTTCTAACGAACATTGACAGTAAGAACATATATGAATAACTTAGAACTTTTGAATGAGTAAATATGAAAAGTTAGACTTTTAAAAATAAATCTGTTATTCTATATGTTTACAGAGAGCTGTATAAAATTAATCCTATAAATATTGTGTGGCTATTAATAGAATTTTCGATGGATTTCATTTATGCACAAATCTAAAATAAATGTTAGTTTGAAGATAATAATCTATGTAATTAGAGTCTGACGGGCATACTTTTATAAGCACAAAGATTTCTGTGCTTATAAGTTTTCAATATTGAAACTTTCAAATCGATGATCGGCTCCGTTAGATTTTTTCTAAAATATTTAAAATATATAGAAAATAAATTTTATAATTTTTCGATATCATTTGTCTAGTGATTGAAATGACTCAAAATCAACGGCTGAAAATAAAAATCTCACAAAATGTGATGATATGACACTAAAATTTTAGATCAAAGATATAGATTTTTTTATATAGTACAAAAAATTTTCTATCAAAATTTTAAGAGATTTGAGTATTTCTACACTGTTAAATTTACAAACGACTAACTACGGCTATTAAAATGGTTGATTTTGAGTTATTTTGATCATTAGGCAAACAATATCGTAAAATCGTAAAATTTATTTTTTATATATTTCAAATACTCTAGACAAAGTTTAACGAAATCGATTATCGATTCAAAAATTTCAATATCGAAAATAATTTATAAACACGGTGTAATAGCACCCCAAGTCTAACTCATCTAATTATATATATATTATTATTCTAAAGTACTGTCCTCGCCATAATGTTGTGTTATTGGGCGCAATTTCAAGGCGATAATTTAACGCGTTAAAATTATATAATTCATTCATATATATTAAATTTTATTAAATCTCTATATTGCCAATTTATTTAGCCCAATTTTGATATATATTAAATTTTATTAAAACTTTATATTGCCAATTTATTTAGCCCAATTTTTAAATTAAATTTTAGTAAAACTCTACGATATAGAGTTATTTTTCAAACTTAAACTCTACGGTATCAATATTTCTTCTTTTTTTGAAATTTTTATACAAACTATAATAATTAAAAGGATAAACTTTAAATTGCCATGATCTGGTTTAGTTTATTTTTATTTTGCTCTCCTGTTGTTCAAAAAAATTGCTTTTTATTCTCTTGCAGTTTAGCTTATTTATATTTTTGCTCTTTAAATGTGTAATGAAATATGGAATAACAGTTAATTACTTTCTTGCCACTAAAATAGAGTCAACAAAAAAAATTACTGGTTTTAATTAGAAAGTTATGGAAACATAATTTTATACACAACCAATTTAAAATTTAAAGATTTATTAGGGTTCATTAGTATTGAGTCTTTATTCTTCGGTTTTCTTTTTTCTTTAGCACAATATTACAATTTATCGAATTATTTCAAATTATTTAAGAATAAAGTATTTAAAACCTTTCAACTCAATATATGGAATGCCTAATGTTGAGCAAATTATTGCATTATTACTCGTAATTTCAATCTTGATGTTCTGCTTCTGGATTAAATTCTACTAAAACCCAGTGATTCAGATTTATTTGTTTCACAAATTAGTTATTCTAAATTTAAATTTTAGATTTATTCTATGTATTCTACTAAAATTTTATTGTCTAAATTTATTCTATTTATAAAGCATAGGAAAAAAAACCTTCATTTTGTCCGCATATTTTTTTTACTTTGCCACATTGTGGTTTATACTTATTAATGTTTTACTTTTGTTTTACTGTAAGGACCTGTTTTTAAATAAAATAGTAAACTGATGCTTTTTGAAAGTCATAAAATGATACTTTGTTTAACTAAAACAAAAAATAAAACTATAGGTGTAACTTCGTAAATCGCAGAGTGGCAGAGTGAAAGCATCTTAAATTATAGAATAGTTAAATATAAATTTAATTTTAAACAATTATATAATTCATTCATATTAAATTTTAATTCAATTTATACATTGTGAATTTATTTTGTCCAATTTTTAGATTAAATTCTAGCAAAATTCTACGATCTATATTTATTTTTTAAATTTAAATTTTACTGTTTATATTAAATCGAGGGCAGAACTTGGAGAACTGGAGCGGTAGCCTCCACAGCCCCCAAAGTTTATAAAATTGCTTTAATAAGTTTCTTGTTATAATCTTTTTAATTATAAAAACTAGATATGATATATTAACATTAATCAGATCAAGATTATTTTTATTGTTAGTTCGTTACTTATTTATACGGAAGATACTTTATCAATATTTTTTTTAAATTTTTTTTTATACAAACTAAATATAAAATCCTAAATCTTAATCAGAATAATTGATAGGATAAACTTCAAATTAACCCATGTGGTATAGCTTATTTTTATTTTGCCTCTATATGTTTCAAAAATAGCATTTTGTTCTTTTCACTTTGGTCCCTGTGGTTTAGCTAATTTTCACTTTGGTCCATGTGGATCAAAAAGCTGTCTTATGATTTAGCACATTTTTTAACTTTATCATTCTGTGATTTTTTTTAAAATTTTTTAATTCGCCACATTATCTAATATAAAATTATTATTTTAAAATTTTCAATTCCCTACATTATCTAATATAAAAATTTTAGGTGAAAAAAAAAAATACAATTTTTTAAACCTCTTGAGGACAAAATGAAGTAATTAAATTCAAACTTTCTTGTTATCTATCTATACATACATTATTTGATGGTTTGTCATTAAATCACAGTCAAATCAAAAATTGCCACATAAACTGTAAACTAAGTTTAAAATATATATCTAAAATAAAATTTTATAGTGCTATAAATTATTTAAATATTTTATATTATATATATTATATCATATTTTACTTTACAATATTAATTATCAAATATTTTATTAATTATTTAATATTATATATGGTGTATAGAATATTGGTATGCACCAGGCGCAAGAAAAAATTTCTTCTCTTTTTTAAAATTATGAGTGAATCCTATTCAACGTTCTCTAAACAAATATATATATTTGTATACACACCACATTCCTAAAATTCTTTAATAGAAATTTTAAAATTAATTCATCAAATATAATTAAAATTATTAAATTTCGTATATCATATATATTTAATTAAAATTTGATATTAAAATATAATCATTTAATATAAATTATGGTGTATGAAGTATTAATATATACTAAGTGTATATAATAGTTTATTTTCTTAAATTTGAAATAACTTTTCCAACTTTAACTTTTTAAAAAATTATTAAGTTAATTTTTTTTTACAAAATAACTATTAAAACTAAAAATTTGATTGAATTTTAAAATAAAATTATTAATATAATTTAACTTTAAAAGTTAAAAAAATATTAGTAAAAAGATGAATATAAGACTACTTTATAATTTTTTTTATATTTTTTTAATTATAATTTTTTAATTTTAAATTTTAATTATCTTAAATATTATTTACTCGCATCGTAGCGCTCGTATATATTTGATTCATTTCTTATCTTATTCACTCTAATATTTTTCTTTTTCCTCTTTGTTGACTTTTTTAAACTAGAAAATTTGAAAACATAATTTAATACACAACACGCAACACGATTAAAACTTACAGATTTATAGGGTTCATTAGTAGTGGGTAAACTTATTCTTTAGTTTTCTTTTTTTTTAGAACATTATTACAATTTTGTCAAATTATTTCACATTATTTAGAAATAAAAGTATTTAAAATTTTTCAGCTCATATATGGAATGTCTAATGCTGGACAAATAATTACATTGTTAGGCATAAATTCTATTCTAGCGTTCTGCTTCTAGATTAAATTAATAAATTCTACTAAAATTCAATAGTTCAAATTTATTCGGTTCACAAATTAGTTATTCTAAATTTAAATTTTAGATTTTTTTAATATATTCAACTAAAATTTTACTGTCGGAATGTATTATAATCATAAAATATAAAAAAAAACTTCAATTTGTCTGCCTATAGTTTTGCACATTTTTTTCTTTGTCATATTGTGGTTCATGTAGTTGCTAAATCCAAACGGAAAATTATTTTCGGCCTCAAAAATACTTTTCTCTCATTTGGTTCAACGTTTTTACATATTTAGAAAATTTTAAAGTTTTTACTTTTTGTTGTTTTTGGACGAAAACAAAATTAAAAACTGCATAATTTTTTTTTCATTTATTATTTTTTTTTATCAAATTAAATAAATATATATTTTTTTCTTTCAATAAAATAAATAACAATAAAAAGTTATTTATTTTATTTTTTTTCTACAAATCAATTATTATAAAATGTAAAAAATTGAAAATTATGTTTTTTTTTAAAAAAATGAGTATAATTAAGGAAAATGCTACTTGTACACCCCATTTGGGATGTACATCACACATCCCATCCATCCAATGGATGGGGTGTGGTGAGGAGTCACTTCACAATTTGCGAAGTAACCCCCCACCTTTAGATGGGTGGGTGTAAGATGTACACCCCCTTTCGGGGTGTACAAGTAGCATTGCTTTATAATTAAACACCCCCCTAAATCACTATTTTAAGTGGTGACGTGAAATTGACGTGAAATTGACCCCAAATTTTAATGAAGAGGGTTTATATATGTAGGTGTCTGATGATGTCGATCACTGACGGTGGTGTATTTACTCTATCCAGTCTTTGTCTCGTCGATTTCATTACTTGTGGAGGTAAAGCCAAAGCTAAAAGGTAGCAGGGAGCATGATCATCATTAATTACTTATTATGAAAATGATGACCAAATTTATTCTTCATTCGCTCAATCAATGCTCTGCTCACCATCACCACCATACATGGATTATTCACCATTAATACCTACCTACCAACTACCATCATCCCCATGACTAGTATATTCCATGAAATCAACTCCTACGAGGAGGCAAAGATTGTTGTGCTTGGAATGTTGCGCGATGGGAGCTACCAGAAGATGTACGTGGAGGCATGGGAGGGAGTTGGGGCAACCGCTTTACTCCGAGAGGTGGCGGAAGAGGTAGAGTCGAAGTATAAGAAGAAGTACAACTTTGACTTTGACACGGTGATCAAGGTGGTGCGGCCCGCACCATTTCAGAACCCCAGGGAGATCCAGAGGGCGGTGGCGAAGCAGCTCAATCTACCTCCTTCGGTGACGGACATATTGGACGCGAAAGACGAAGAAGACGACTTCAGCTACCGGGTGGAACTCAGCTCAAGAGATGTCGTTTCGGAGGTAGCAGTGAAGATCAACCAAGCTGTGAGGGATCGCAAAGTGCTGTTCGTCTTTTGCAATAATATTGCGAATGACAAATTAATTGGCCCTAATGATTTGGGTATTCCTATCCTAAGTCAGTGGATCCCCAATGCGGTCTTGTGGACCTCTGGGATGAATATTAGCAGCGAAGCCGCGTCAGCGAGTGCGGATTCGAGAATAAGGATTGAACCAAAAAACGAAGCTGAGGCACTTGATCTTGTGTACAAGGAGGCCGCCTTGATTGCCAGTTACATTGAAGAGAGCAGCGGTGGGAGCTTGCGGACCACCCCGCAATTAGTCGTCCGCTGCTTTTGGTATTGCATGCTGTTATGCAGAGCGTTTAACCGATCAGAACTACTCGATGATCGGTCGTTTGAAGCTGTCGTCAATTATTTTGTGTGTGAGGGAATTTTACAAGGGGATGCGGCTTGGGAGATTGGAAGAGCACTAGCTCCGCTGATTGGACCAATAATCAAATATCAACTGCAATATTGGCAGGAAACCTTTTCCACTTTGGAGCTGATGGAAAAAAAAGAGTTGTTGCCCCCGAAAACTTTAATCATAGGGGAGAAGTTGTCATTAGAGGAGGAGGAGGATGAGGAGGAGCCGCCATCGGAGGAGCCGTCATTGGAGGAGGAGAGTTACCACTGGATCTCAGTACGCTCTCATCAAAATAAAAATGTAGAGTCATGGGATTTCTTCAAAATATATCACATGTCTGAAGTTTCATCCTTCTTTGGGCATTTTGAGAAAACACAAGAAGTTGATCTACCAGACGGCTTCTTCGACCATTTCAGCAACATTCGAGTGCTAGACCTTCTCGGCTGCATAGTAAGTCCTATAAATTCCTCATTCCTTCGTCTTCGCAACTTGAGAATGCTTAGGCTGGAGCAATGTTCTGTTGATCCATCCTCTCTCTCGTCACCACAAGAGGAAAAACGAGAACAACAAGCAATATTTTTTGATAGCTTATGGATCTTGAATTTATACAACTCAGATGCCGATACGTTTCTTCTAGCAGGCAAAGCCTTTGAGCTCATGCCTAACCTCCGGGTGTTCCATCTCACAGACCAAATCAACATTGAATTTTTGCCAAGGAGCCTGTCAATGGCAATCAACCTCAAAGAGCTTATTCTGACTGATTGCAAAGGGTTACAATATCTAAACTTCAATCTCCCTGCAACAATTGAAACAATCAGCCTACAAAGTTGCGCATCACTTGAAGAGGTGGAGCTAGTCGACCCTACAGCAGCTCCTTTGCCCAACCTCAAGTCCTTCCACCTTAGCGACTCTAAGCTGATCGCCAAGCTCTCCCTACAAGGATGCCGTAAGTTGGAGAACATAGACCTACAGGAATTAATAGTGCTCAAGGTGCTCAATCTTTCATGCACGGCAATAAAAGTGGTGGATATCACCAAACTCCCACAATTGAAGCAATTATTTCTCCTCGGATGTCAGCAACTCCGTAGAGTAGTTGGTCTTGGTAAAGGACCAAAACTAGATGTGCTATACTTGGATAACTACAACAGCGGCAATGCTTGCGACGTCGATCATTGCCTTGGTTCCTTTCAAAATCAAAGCTTACCTGATTTAACCAAGGGAAGCAATGATGTTGATCAAAGATTATTCCAAGCTCATGTGGTCGTGAGGGATGTTAGGCTCTTCCGGTCACTTCATGAAGCCTTTCTTGATTTAAGCAAAGTAAAAACCTTCTTTCATATCCACATCAAGGGTTCTTCACCTATTGAGAGAGGCTTTAATATTGGTACTATCACCAAATCAAATGCTACTATAACATCGACATTATGTTATGCAGATGTTTTAAACACTCTGACAGATCGTCACCGTCGACATCATCCGTCGCTACCTACTCTGCCCCTAAATAATCACATAGAGGTTGATGGAGGTGACAATTCCCGAATAGTAGAGGAATATCAATTTACAAAAATAATGAAATTTGCTAATTCTTTATTTGTTCACGACAGCACATCTAATTTTACCAAGGCCGTTGAATTCACATATCTCAAATGTCTGCGCATTGAGAGGTGCCCTGATTTGGAGTTTTTCTTCCATTATTGGAGTGTGGGTTCTTCTTTGGAGAGCATATGGCTCAGCCAACTTCCGAGGCTCAAAGCTTTACATAAAGAAGGAAGGATTAGGAGTGTGCAACTGAAGCATATTTACTTGGAGTTTTGCGCAAGGCTAGAATATGTACTTCCCCGAGGGTCAAGCCTACAAAACTTGGAAACAATCAACATCCGTTATTGCAACGATCTAACGACAATTTTCAAATTTGGTGATGATAATGAAGATAAAAGAGGAGCTGCCCCAATGGAACTTTCGAAACTGAGGTCCATCCATTTACAGGAGCTTCCGAAGCTACAACACATATGTAAGCAAAACATTTGTGCTCCATCGCTGAAAGAGATCAAGATTAGGGGGTGTTTCAATCTCAGAAAACTTCCTCTTTTCGGCACGTCAGACGCGATGATTAGCTGCGAGAAGGATTGGTGGGATAAGCTACAATGGGATGAGTCAGAAATATCCAACCACCACGCTTCTCTCTTCATCCCCAAACATTGTCGTTATTATAAGAAGCCTATGAAAGCTAGATATTTATGAAGCACAGCTCTGCTCCAATGTTCATATGCAAGGTGATCACCATCTCTCTCTCTCTCTCTCTCTCTCTCTCTCCTCTTCTCTCTCTCTCTCTCTCTCTCTCTCTCTTCTTAATATAATTATGCATTTGTGTGTACGCACACGCATGTCTCTATATGTACTGATGTTTGCCAAGGTCTTCATATGCTTTTGAGAAATAAGCTAGCCATAGTGCAGCATGTCCTTTATTTCCTAATTATAGGTGTGAGCTTGTCTACGTGTGTAAAACTATTATATATGAATTTGATTCCTTGAGACTTGAGTGTGTAACAGAGAAATGTCTATGTGTGTATTTGACTCTTTGTGTCACGCCCCGAGTTTAAAAATCAGGTCTGAAATTTTTTTTTTTGATTAAATCAGAGTTGCAAAACAGGCGTGACAGACCGCCACACATATAGGAAACTCTCTATTCCGCGAACAGAGACTTCCCTATATATGCACGGCTAGGCTAGTAATCAGCAACAGATATCTCAGTACAACTACTAATCTAGTCAGCAGGGATAATTTAAAATCAGTTATTACCTCAATATTTTAAATGTCTAAATCAAATAGAACTGGAATAAAATGCGGGAATAAAAATCTGCATAAGTCATCAAGCTCAATATCTACGATCATGGGGACAGCTCTATCGTGACAGGCTCACTGGATCGTCCCAACATCTCAGCACCCGAATGACCTGAAAAACAGTCACCCGAGGGTGTGAGACACACCGGAGTGTATCCCAGTGGGCATGACGAGCCGAGGATCAGCTAATCGTACCTACTGGGTACTAAAATCTGCGGATAGTAAAAGATCTATAGGAAAGCAGGAAAAGCAGATAAGAGATACTGTAAATCAGGATATGCTAGTGATCATCAGTCATAATGCGGTAAATCATACAAGTAGGAAATAAAAGGTGTCTACGAGAATCATGCTGGAAATAACTGAACAATCATACAAGTAAGAATGATGCATCAAATGTAGAAACCAAATATCCAATCATACGCCACTATTGGTCCCGGGGACCTCAGGCAAAAGCCACTGTTCGGCACCTTTTCGGCTGACATAACCTTGTCAAGGGCTCACGGGTCTATCATCAGACCACTTTACCGGTAAAGAACAATCTCCACGGGGAGCTACCCGGCCATGTTCGTGAAGTACAGCAGTGCATGGCAAGTCATAATGATCAATCTCACGGTCTAATGACCGAGTAGTCGGCAACACCCGAAATCCCAACAGGGAATCATCTGTCTATATCTATCCATCGGAATCAATCATGCATATCGAGTAGTATCTATCAATCAGGATCAATAATCATGCATATCAATAATATCTCGAATAACATCTCAATGACAGGAATCAACAGGTGTCATCTAATCATGCAAATCTATATATATCAATCAATCAGGATCAGTCAGAATAATCAGGGAGTATGTATATGATAATCGGCTGATCGTGACAAGAGATCTCAATCATAGGTCTAATCAGATCAATGTCAATCAGAGGGATCATGCTATGTCAAACGAGATCAATATATGTCAGGCTAGGTCATATAGGTAAAATCAACAGGGCAAGTCAAAAACAGGTGTCCGATTGGACTAAAGCAACCAGAGGGCCAAAAAGCTGAGGCCGGTTCGAAGATAACCCACCTGGATGAAGGCAGACTCTCGAACTCCCGCGCAGCTACTGGGAGGCTGGTGCTGAACAACTGAGCCCTGTATCAGAAGATATCATCAGTACTAGACTCACATAACTCTTTCCCG
This sequence comes from Tillandsia fasciculata, assembly GCA_029168755.2. NCBI lineage: Eukaryota > Viridiplantae > Streptophyta > Magnoliopsida > Poales > Bromeliaceae > Tillandsia > Tillandsia fasciculata. The sequence goes on along the minus strand of CM054947.1, from coordinate 14,907,961 downwards.
ACGACGCTACACTACGGTACGTTTAAACGGGTCATTTGGCCGATTATCGATCAAAATCCGACTTCCGGTCAACGAGGACCTTCGGAAAACTAACGAAATGTCCAGGGGGTGCGTAAGTGCTGTCCAAGGGCAGCTAAGGGGTTACAATTGCAAGTTGGTCCATAATTTATTAAAATTTGCATAATAACCTTATATTATTTGACTGTTTTAACTCGTTCGTAAAATCCGGGGGTCCAACGACGACGCCGTAAGTGCCAGCGTGTCACATTTGATGCGACGGACCCTGTGCTCACAACCTTGGTCAGCGCGAAACCCCAGGGCAAAGTTAGCCTTTTAACTCGCGATATTGGACACAGTGTTTTGCCCCGTTCTTGCAATCCGGGACTCCGACGACGACGCCGTAAACTTCAGCGGGTTCGTTACGTCGAGACGGAGTCCGTGCTCACGGGGTTTGGTCGACACGGATCCCGAGTTAAAAGTTGGCCCATAGTGCTCTTAGGTCCATTTTACAATTTTGCTAAAACTTAACATGCATTTGATCTAATCCATATTTAACTAGAGCATGGTAATTAACAAGATCCAGGGACAGTGAGGCTCACCTTACGCGCGTCGGAGGCCGGCCGAAAAGATGGCCGGAGCAACACCTCCAAGATGTCAAGGCTCGGGTTGGGCTATTCTTGGATCAAACCTCGGTCATGCCTGCATCCAGGGGTGAGCACAAGTTAGGTATGGGTCACAGTAGCTTGCAGATCCACGCTGGGTCGAGCCCCGGCGGCCGGAAGCGACAGCGGCGGAGACAAGCCCGCAATGGGTATTTCGGGTGCAAGGTTTGGGGGTTAACACAGAGAGGGTCTAGGCCAAAACCAAAATGATGGAAGCCTTAGCATTGACATTTAGAGCTTACCTGTCGAGGTTGCCGGAGCCCAAACCGCCGGGGATCGCCGGAGTCCAAATCTATGCCGAGCTCGGGTGCAACCCTGAAGCATCCAACCCGACGTTAAGATCCTCATGCAAGATGTTGGAGGGACTCAAACTGACCACAGGGACTTACCTGGGTGGTTCCCGGCGGCTGATAAGGCGCCTGCGAGGCGCGCGGCGGAGCTCCGGCGAAGCTTCAAAACCCGATAATGGCGGATTCCGGCCAACTACTCCGGGCCGGAGCTACTTGGACCAAAAGTTGCCTGCGGGTGCCAGGAGTCTTCGGGTGCAGTTGGCCGGCGGTGGGAGGCCGCGGCGGCGCCGGGCGGTGGCGATCGGCCAAGGTGCAAAGATGGCGGTTTCTAGGGCATCACCACTCGGCCTCGATCCTTAATGGATGGCGATCAGACTTCGTGGGGACGTTGCAGTCTTCTAGAGGACCTGATTCAACGGTTCCGATCTGGAGGTTGACGGCCGGATGGAGGCGACGGTCAGCGGCGGCCAAGGAAGCAATAATCCGGCGGGGTTACTCCCGCCGGCGATCGGGACTACGGCCGCGGCTGGGACTGCACCCGGGAAGTCCTCTCGGTGTCAGGAGGACGATGATCATGCCCAAAAGCCGAAATGCAAACAAGAACTTCATGACTTACCTTCACCGAAATTTGGAGGAAGAAGGTGGGGTCTCGCGGCGGCGCAGGGCGGCGGCTGGGGCCGAGTCGGCTCAGCTCGGTTGAGGCTTCAAGAAGGACTCCTCCAGGCAAGGTCTCGGTCTCCAAGAGCACTCCCAAATTCCCTCCTCAACAAGAACCCGAGATCAAGAGGGGTTCTTGATCTTTTCCGGCAAGATGGTGCGGCGGCCGGTACGGGAAGCTTCGTGGGGTGCGGCAGAGAATGAGGGAGGAAGTTGAGGTGCGGCTAGGGGCTGAGGATCTGGGTCTAGGGTTTTCTTTAAAGCCCTAGTTAGCTACATGTATATATATATACATAATAGCACTAATTGCTATTTGATCCCTCTATACCTAGTATTTTAGGTTTAGACTCACTACAGTAGGCATTATTTACATCAAGATCCCTCTCCCATGAATGGCACGCTTTCCGAGGCAAGTTTAATAGGGATTTATGTGTAAATTCACATTTTTCGATGCATTTCACGCTTTTCGAGGAGATCCGATCATCAGATCGAAAACGGACTGCGCCATGACGTCCGGCTCGACGAGACCTATCAGGTAGCGATCCTCGTTTTTCGAGAAAGTGCCCGGATAAAATTCCGTTCCATAAAAACTGTCTAATTTTACAGTTTTCACGCTTTTTCGAAATTCCAGAGTCGTCAAACAGAATTTTCGACCGCGCCATTGCGTTCAGAACATCGAAAATAGCTAGAATTGACTACTCGAATCACTATATTAGGGGTCCAAATAGTAGATTGGCCAACGTTGGCGCGAAGGGACTCGAAAACAGGGTTTACTGTTCACTTGTACCCGCGACTTAAGTCGCGGGTCCCGCCGGCTTCGAAGCTGATTTCTGGAAGATCCGACCGTCGGATTCGAACATGTTTAATATGGTTTTCACTCAGTTCGACGAGACGGTCGCACTCGTAGTCTCGGATCTTCGAGATCAGGCTCGGATCGAAAAGTGATATTTTTGGCCCACTAATTGTGTAAATTATACTGCAGAAAAAGGGGCACTTAGGCTACTTGTGCTTTTCATGATCCATAATTCATCTGGAATTCAATCATTTTCATTAATTATTTATTTTCAAAATTCAAGTTCTTACACTTTGATGACAAGAAGGATAGCATGTATTAAAATATTTTTCTTATCTTATTTTATACTCTCAATCACCTGTTGTTTGCTCAGTTGTGTGAACTAATTCTACTTGCATTAATTTCTATGTAAAATAAGAGATAAAATTACACAAAAAAATTTAATTTAGTGAAGGTTGTCTAATACTTTTGCATGTTTATTTAGGTCTTCCTTTAATAGCTTGATAGATGTGAACTGAATTGGTAAAATTTATATACTTTGTGAAATTTTATTTCTAAATCAATCTGCTTTGTTTCTGGAGAGCTCCAAATAAATAAATAAATAAAACAATTTAAGTACTTTTGAAGGAAAAGAAAAAAAAATTAAACATTCTTTATTGCATCACATAAATTGGTTGACTGTGATTTTTCTTCACTGTAATTAATGTACATCAAAGTCTTATTCCTGGCCTTGTTCTCAAAACAAACGAAAATTTAACGTTGCGTTTAGTTCGATATAAAAAAAAATTGATTATTTATGAGATAGGTATAAGTTTAGGTATAAACAGGAATTAAAGTAATTTTATATTTGATTGAGTATAGGAATTGTACCAGGAATAAGAAAAATTGTGTTTGGTAAATTAAAGAGGAATAAAAAGAGTAAAGTGATTTAAAATTTATAAAAAAAAATTTAAAATTTTATAAATTTAAATATCTTATAATTTAAAAAATTTCAATTAAAAAAAAAAAAAGTAACAGGTGAAACAGCTGTTTCACCTGTGGGGTGGAACAACTGTTCCATCCTTACACCGAATAATCTGGTATGAGGGGAACAATTATTTTCCTCCATCCAAAATTACGTTTGGATATAATGAGAGGAATAACCCCTTATCCCCCTTATACCTAATAACAAACACAGCCAAGAGTAAATTTTGACATTTACAAAAGAAACTTATGATAGATGCTGAGTTTTGCTTTCTTTTTTCTGAAACTGCAATTTTTATTTGTTCGTATAATATATTTATTCAAATAGTTAATTATAACGAAACGGACTTTTTGGGCCAAGCAAAAGCTGGGCCAAACATCCTCATGCTCTAATAAGAGCTTTACAATTTGAGATTTTAGGATTGTTTGGTTTCTCGAAAAAATATAAAAACAATTAAGTATAAACATCCTCATTGAATTTGAAATAATATATTTAAAATTAGTTTTGGTCCGAACCAAAAAGATGGAAAACTGAATAAGGAGTATTTTATGAAAAAAAAAAAAATAAAATAAAAAATTATTCATATTTTTTTGAGAAACCAAATAGCTTCTAATAGCCAAAGATATGCAGCTTTCATTTTGGCATCATCTCGAGTATCTTGATCTTTTTATTTTTGTTTTTCGTTACACTCTTGGTAGCTTTTCCATTGAAACAATCACACGCTGCTCACATGCGTCGTAAATCGTCACTTCTTTACCATCGGGGACACTGCTCTCTTTGGATTTGAAATTATTTGGCGATAATGGATATCCCTCTCTTATCCCCAAACACATCAGGAACTACGAAAATATCTTATTCCAATATTGCTGGTATAAGTGAGAACTAAAATTTTACTATATTTTTCTTTTCAAAATTATCTCTACCAAACAAACAAAAATTTAAATTGTATATATTAGTAGGGAAGTAATATGAAATTTATACCAAACAAATAGCATATACCTTTTTTTCAGGATAATTTTTTTTTTTCAAAAAATATGATTATTATTTTTTTTTTTTTTTTTTGTAAAATAGAGCAAACGAAATGTTAGATTAAATATTATTTTCATAAAATATAATTTAATTTTGGTTTTGATTTGGATTTTATCTCATTTTTTTTAATGCTTTAATCTATTAATTAAAAGGAAGAAATTAAAATTTAACAAGTTTTATCACATAATAAAATTTAACAAGTTTTATCACTTTCAGTTTACTGCATTGTTATATACCAGCTCTGTTTATAGTATGATCAGTTCAGTATATCATATTTGCCAGTTACAGCATGATCAGTTACAGTCATGAGTACCCTGCTTTCCTTTCTGTTTATTGCTTAGCATGCTTATTATTCAGCATCCAGTTATTCAGCTTTGTTATATCTGCTTTCGTTATCCGCTTATTATTGTATCCAGTAGGTACGACTTGCTATTTCTCGGACGGTCGTGCCCACTGGGATATATGTATAGTGTATCTCACACCCTCTGGGTGATCATTTTTCAGGTCAGTCGGGTGCTGAGAGATTGGGACGATCCAGTGAGCTGTCACGGTAGAGTTGATCCTGATATCGACCACAGTTTTCCAGTCTTTTATATTTTAAGTGTATTTTGGAGTTATTATGGATATTGTGTTGTATATTGTGATGATGTTCAGTTGTAGTAGTTTATGTTCGTTATTGTTTACATCACCTCTGATTCAGTATTGTATTTGTATAGCCGAGCATGTATAGGGAAGACTCTGTCCAAGTGGACAGAGGGTTTCCTGTGCATGTGGCGGTCTGTCCACGTCACGAGTTTCAATGCGTACTCTGATGTTTTTTTTAAAAAAAAAATGTTACCGCTATTTTGAAACTCGGGGCGTGACAGTATCAGAAACTCTTTCCGTTAAGACCTAACGTTCTCGTTATCCCAAACACACACAACCTAAGATTATCAGGCGATATGAGACTTGTTTCGCTAGCATTGCCATTCTGCCATAACCTACCACTTGGTTATTCAGATTTTGGTTCAGTCGAAATTTGTGACATACTTCCGGTTGATGATTGACTCTGATACCAAATGTAACAATCCGGCCCACTAACAATAATAACTCGTTGGATCCAAACTATCTGTCCAAAATATTTAAACCCAATTATTATTACTAGTATTTATAATCTCTTGTATACCAAATCACAATTTCATAATTCTATTTTCATTCGATATAAAATTATTGGGTCTCACAGTCATGTACGACAGCATGCCTAAAACGTAGAAGGCCAAACTAATCTTATGGGGATTCCATAATGGTAAAAAAAAAATAGCAGATATATATGATTAATACACAACCCCGTCCTATTCTCGTTCTCATCCGATGTGAAATTATTGGGATATCAGACTCATCTTAATTAGGCATTAACGTTTCTCGTTAATCCAATCACAGGTATCACTGACTAACTCCATTTTCATCCGATTACACACAATTACACACACAGTCCAATATTACCAAGTAATGTGAGACCCGTCTAACACTTCCAACCGGTGATTGAACCGACTTTGATACCAACTATAACAAACTGATTCGCTAGTAATAATAACTCATTGGATCTAAACCATTAGTTCAAAATGTTTAAATTCAATTATTAGTATGGCCCATAATAATAATAACAAAAGGGTAATGCTACATATACACCCGAAAGAGAGAGTACATCTTATACCTACCCATTTAAGGGTGGTGAAGTGACCCCTCACTTCACAAATTGTGAAGTGATCCCTCACCACATCCCATCCATTGGATGGATGAGGTGTGGGATGTACACCCCCACAAGAAATATACAAGTAGCATTTTTCATAATAAAAATGATAATTGCACATCGAAATGACGCCTTAAAAAATTTCTTTTTATTTTATATTGTGTGAGAACATTGATTAATGTTGCAAGTTTTACATAACAGAAGAAATTTTTTTTTTCTTTATATTATAATTCTTTTCGTGTGCAATAATAATTCGTTAGATCTAAACCACCACCTCAAAATACTTAAACGCAATTATTATTATTAGAATCTATAATTTTTTATATATAATATCACATATGGAACTATTGGGTGTTTTTTATATACTAAATCACAATTTTATTTCTATCTGATATGAGACTATCACAACCCTGTCCCTGTCCCTATTCCTGTTCTCATGCGATGTAAAATTATTAGAGTGTCACATACTTCTTTTTAGGGGCAATTTCCTACGTACCCCTAAAAATTTTCCTGTTTTTAGATTTACCCCTAGGCTAATATTAAAACTACCCTTCTTACGTTCCAACTTCTTTCTAATATACCCCTGAAGTTAAACTCTGTTAGTATACCGTTTGAAACTGCCATTATCTGTGTGCAATTACTATTTTGCCCTTTCAAATATACCCTAAACTCTAAACCCTAAAACCCTAAACCCCTATACCCTAAAACCCTAAACCCTAAACCCTAAAACCCTAAACCCTAAACCTAGAACCCTAAAAACCCTAACCCTAAACCCTAAACCCTAAAACCCTAAAAAATCCTAAACCCTAAACCCTAAACCCTAAACCGGGGCAAAAGAGGTATATCTGATAGTTTTCAACTCCGATTATTATTTAACTCTAGTTTAACCCTAGTTAACTTAACAAAGGGAAACGGTAGGGGTATTTTTAATAACGGTGGAACGTATGAGGGGTATATTGGAAAGAAAAAAATAAGAGGGGTAAATCAGATATTTCTTCATATTTCAGGGGTACACAGGCAATTATCCCTTCTTTTTAACTCTTTTTGTTTAAGTGTTGACGTCCTCGTCAGCCCATTCACGCGTGTCATAAACTCACCTCGTTCCTATCCGATGTAAAATTATTGGGGTCTTATTATCTTATAGATTCTTCTCGTTTAAGCTCTAACGTTCTTGTTAGCCCAACTACACATCAGATCAAGATTATCAAGCGATGTGCGGCCCGTCTAACACGTCCGGCCGATAAACAAACACTGATACCAAATATAAAATCCGATCCGCTAGTATATATTGTGATCTAAACCCATCGGTCCAAATATATTTAAATCCAGTTATTATTATTATAATTCATAAGTTTTTATAAACCAAATTACAATTTTCTTTTTATCCGATATGAAATTATTGAAATGTCATACTTTATATGCAAAACTAAATAAAAAAAATTATATCTAATTTTCTAATGTTTAAATAACAAAGCTTAAGGAAAAAAAAAAAAAAAAAAAAAAAAAAAAAAAAAAAAGCTAAAATACAAAAAATCTTCTTGTAAATATCCGTTTTTTTACTTTTCCTCCTAACTTTGAAAATTCTATATTTTATCTTTTTCAAATATTAGAAAATATTTTTAAAAGATTACGGTGTTAATGAAGAGGGTGAAATGATTATATTGCCCTTATTTATTTTATAAAAAAAAAATTAATTTTTAATATATTTATATTATTTTAAAAATATTTTCGATATAAATAATAAAAAATTGACGAAATATTCACCGAACTCTAACGGATGGGACCAAATATATCAACTTAAATTTTTTTTTAAATAAAATATAATTATTTAAAAGTCAGAAAAAAAATAAAAATAAATAAATATTTACAGATTTTTTTTTATATAATTTAGCCTATAAAAAATTGGTGAAGTTTTGCGATATTACTCAACAGAATGACCCGTGAAAATGGGATGTGTTCGGATCCGTTATCAAACGCAGGGCGCGTGGGCAATAATAATCCTTTT
>CM054947.1:14849730-14899732 GCA_029168755.2 Tillandsia fasciculata | reverse complement strand
GTTTAAAATTTATTAATATTGAAAATTATCTCTCTATCTCTCTCTCACTAGTAGTATTAAATGTAGGTTATTAATACAGGTTAATGCTTTTAGTAACTTGCAGGTATCATTTTCCTAAAACAACACTGCTAGCTGTACACCTTTGAGAAAGCTGTATAGCTTAAACCCTGAAGAGGGTAGTGGGGATGAAACTGCTTAATAGAAGACCTTTTATTAAATGTTGGTTAATGATTTTATTAAGTTATCTTAGTTAATACCACTGAAAATTATACCACTGAAAGATATCTCTATTATCTTAGTTACCTTAGTTATTATACACCCTTAACAGAGGGGCCCCCAAATGTAAAGTAATTTTCCACTCTATTCAGTGTACGAAAAATTTATAATTGGAAAAATATTTGCAAAATTAAAAATAGTGTAAAGTTGGATTCTGTACAATTACATTATATATAATAATATGTTAATAGTTTACGGTTTAGCGTTTAGTAGAACATGTAAATCATATAATCCTCCTTTGTAATTTGGTTAGTATTAATGTGGAACATGTATTAGCTGTAAGGATACATTTTGAGGGTATAGTAGAATAATGCCTTTACAAATAATCTGTAAAAATACAAATCCTATATATACATTATATATAAATTTTCCTAAATTCCACAAATATTTTTCTCCTTTAACCATATTTTCAAGTTTGTATTAGGATTAAATATGATGTGTTACAGGTCATAATTATTTTGAAATATCTAGACACACTTATCATTATCAGTTGTTGAGGTTGAGATGGATGAAGAAAGAAACAATGAGGTCACAGACATATCCAATTTAGTACCAGAAGTTGGAATGCATTTTAATAATATTGATTCGGTTATGGGCTTCTATAAGAATTACGCACAACAATTAGGATTTGGGATTGTAAAGAGGTCTACTAAAATGAGTAACGGCATTCCTTCGTATGTAATCATCGCATGCTCTCGTCATGGAAAAGTAAATCGGACTGTGACTAATCTCCGGCCTCGTCCTTCGGCATCGAAGAAGGACTGTCCTGCTAGGATAAATGTGAAAATAAATTTGGATTTATCTTGTGTAATAAGTATGGTCAAACTTGACCATAATCATGGATTAAGTCCTTGCAAGTCTCGATATTTTCCGTGCAATCGAGTTATAGATTGTAGTGTTAAGAGGCGACTTGATGTTAATGATCGTGCCGGAATCAGATTGAATAAAAGTTTTAATTCTTTTGTTGTCGAGGCTGGTGGGTATGAAAATTTGACATTTGGAGAGAAGGATGCCCGTAATTATATTGATCAAATGCGCCGTTTACGACTTGGTGAAGGTGATGGCGAAGCCATTTGTAATTATTTTCGAACCATGCAAGAGAGAAATGCAAACTTCTTTATTCCATCGATCTGGACGATGAATCTCGTATTCGCAATATATTCTGGGCAGATCCTAGGAGCAGAGCAGCCTATGAATGTTTTGGAGATGTAATTACTTTCGATTCCACATATCTAACGAATAAGTATGATATGCCTTTTGCTCCATTTGTGGGTGTTAATCATCATGGTCAGTCAATCTTGTTTGGATGCGGCTTACTCTCTGGTGAAGATACAGCTTCGTTTGTATGGCTTTTTCGGAATTGGCTGTCATGTATGTCCGGCCATGCCCCCAAGGCAATAATCACCGATCAAGACAAAGCAATGCAAAATGCTATTGAACTGGTATTCCCCGATGCCAAACATCGGTGGTGCTTGTGGCACATAACAAAAAAGATAGCGGAGAAGCTAAAAAGTTATGGTGAATATCATTCTATTAAGAGCATTATGATGGATGCTATTTATGAATCACTAACAGATCTTGAATTTGAGGAAAAATGGAAGAGAATGATAGTTTGTTATGGACTTGAAAAGAATGATTGGTTGTCAGGACTGTACGAGAACAGACGAAAGTGCGTGCCGGTTTATGTGAAGGATACATTCTGGGCTGGAATGTCCACGACACAGCGAAGTGAAAGCATGAATTCGTTTTTTGATGGGTACGTGAACTCGAAAACAACGTTAAAAGTATTTGTGGAGCAGTATGAAAGCGCTATAAAGAATAAAGCAGAAAAGGAGGCACAATTAGACTACAAATCATTCACCTCCGTCATCCCATCCATAAGTCGTTATGCATTTGAGAAGCAATTTCAAGATTTGTACACAATTGCTAAATTTCGAGAATTTCAGGCGGAGTTAAAGGATTTAATGCATTGTGAGACATCTTTAATAGCATCTAATGGTACCGTCCAGGAATATAGGGTTAACGAGTATGTACAATATGGCGAAGGAGGCAAAGACATAGTATACACTGTAAATTTTGATGAGTGTAGCTCCCGAGTTAGTTGTATTTGTCGTCTTTTTGATTGTAAGGGTATTTTGTGCCGACATTCTATTGCCGTCCTAGTTAATAGAAAGATGATGATTGTCCCAACTTGTTACATACTAACACGATGGAGGAAGGATGTAAGACGGAGGTATACTCGGGTGAAAGCATGGCATAAAAGCTTAGGGAGCACTCCAGAAATAAGCCGATATGAGGTAGTATGTAGTCGTATTTACGACATTGCAGACATGGCTGCTGAGAGTGATGACAAATATATAGTAACGTTACGCACACTTCAAGATTTGAAGACGAAATTAGAGAACCCTTCGTCATCCAAGGGAAGCAATGATGTCCAAATTACCGAAAATATACATTCTACTATGAGACACGATTCAGATGTTAGATGTAACGACCAGAGAGTAAAGAGCCCGCTGTCAGTTCGAAGTAAAGGCCGCCCACCAAGCAAACGAAAGGAGTCGACGACAGATAAAATTGTACGTCGGCTTAAGATGAAAGGCAACAAGCAACAGGTATATCTTTACGTACGTAAGTCCATTATTGTTGGCTTATAATTTACGGTAGACGACATTAATTGAAATATTCTTTTCTATTTAAATAGATGCCTCAAGATTCTACGGACAGGTTTTATAATGGTGAATGCTCAATCTTTAATCGTTTCTCATCGTCGCCCTCGGCCTCGTCCCAACATAGTGTAAATGTTTTAGACTTTTTTATATGTTCATTTGATTGTCTTAATATATGATTCATAGTTCGATTTTACTCATTTGTTTACAAAATTATGTGTCTTCCATATTGGCCCCCTCCCTCCCGATTTATTAAAATAGGTTCACCTGCAAAGTCCTACGATTAACAACTCGCCCATAATGCACTTACCTTATGGGATTGATGTGCAGAGCAATCCAGCCATGATATTAACGGTAATGTTACTTAACTTTCTCCTAGATGTTTATTTACTATAAATTTGTCTTTAATACACATATTCTAATTTATTTATTTTTGTTATATATGCAAGACACCGTGGGCCCCTCAAAACATTGACATGTCGACAGACCCTGTCAGGTACCCTCCTATATCGGATACAAGTCCAAAATAAACTAATGAGATTCGTACCTGCTTTATGCAAATGGCGCACTCTATGCAGTTCTGACAGGTAATGCCAATTTATTGTTTCAATTCTATATGTAAAATTATTTTTTGTATTTAATTTGAGTTTATTTAATATTTAATCAGGTGTACGAATATGACATATCGCAAGAACAATAAATGCAGCACAGCAAACATGAGACGGCCAATTGAAAGCGAGATCCATACAATGTACTATGCTATTAAACCATTAAGCATTGATATGCGTTGTACACTCTATATCGGGAGAGTTTATATTTCGCATTAAACTTTTTCATTCTTCTCTTGTAGTATTGCATATATATCATGATGATTAATTGTAATAACATACTTACATTTTTTCTATATTAATCTATGAATTTTTATATTTTATTTCTATGTTATAAGATCTATGTATATATTTGAGTTTATATGGCAAATCTGTATTCCAATATGTCATACCACGTGTAATTATGTAACTCGATATTGTTCCATCTTTCATACTCCTTTGATAAATAAATTCGCAGACTGTTACACTCATATGTTATATAAAAGAAATAATCATTGCCGCCATCCAATATATATCAATCAACCTGGTACACCCATAGATGGAGGACTTCTATTCAGTCTAATTTCAAGTCCTCCATCTTGTATCTGGTTATGTTCACCACTTATTTACAGCTGTTGCTTTAACACATTTAAGGAACACCCATCTACTAAATTCTGCCAATTGTTTTAAGGAACATCCCTAGAGGGATTCTGCACAGTCATATATACAAAAGGGAACACTTGTATCCAGTCTAATTTCAAGTCCTCCATCTTGTATATATGAATGTTCAACACTTATCTATAGCTGTTGCTTTAACACTTTTAAGGAACACCCATCTACTAAATTCTGCCAATTGTTTTAAGGAACACCCCTAGAGTGATTCTACACAGTCTTATATGCATGTTCAAAACTTATGGTGAAGAATAATCATTAAGAGTGAATAATAATCAGTTACATCCATGATATAATTTACAATCTACATCCATTGGTCATCTGTTGGCTCGCAACGCTCCGAGGACTCAATCACAACTCTTATGATCCATTCTCTATTGTCTACATATAGTGTTACTTGCTCCGGAATCATGTTAGGATCAATGCATTTGATCAGCACGCGATAGTATCTGAAATTTTCGTAATGTCGGCTAGGATCATCCGCACCTATGTAGCGGCCAAAACTAGAGACGATTGTTTCAGCCTCTGCGTACTGATGGCAATAAATCGGGTAATTATGTAGGCGAATCCATACATAGTATTGTAATGTTGGCGTTATTGTCCCACGATTGCCATCCCATGGAGATACCGTCATCGCGAATGTGTTGTTGCGAATTGGAGAACGACGAATAGCATTATGCATCCTTCTCACTGTAGGAAAAATTACAATATAATTTCCGACAGGACCTACTGCAAATTGGAAATCACGAGGCCTTCCTCCTATCCGACTTGCGAGCAACGCGGCCACGGCAGCCTGCGAACGCTCATTATCGTTTGCATAGGCATTGACAACTATTTGCGCCGTTCGCTCCAATTGGCTATCAGTCTCTTCATGCGCAGGCGTCCAAGGAATGATGCAGTAGGTGTTGCGAGGACGGGAGGAATATGAGGTTTGGCTAAAGCTAGAGCTTGCCATGATAAGTATAGTTGTATACGAGAGTGAAATTGAGAGGGAGATTAAGATTGAGTGAGATAGAGTGAGCGGGTTGTAGGGTGAGATTGAGTACCTAACTACAATATTGTGGATATTGGTATACAAAGTGATTACTCTTATAGGCCATAATTCCTTGGGAGGCTATACAGCGGCTTTGAGCACTTTTGCGAAGGGCAAATTATATAGCATATTCTAATATAGAATATTCTATATCATTGGATGGTGTTTAGAACAGTGGGTATGTGGGTAATAGTGTGATATGAGGAGGAATAGCATTCCTTGTTTTGGAAAGTGGGTAAGTGGGTAGTAGTGTGTACCGGGCCTTTCAGCACACCTATACTCAATAGGTTACAGCTATAGAGGGGACATCTGTATATTGTCTTTTCCTTCTGGTCACACCTATATAAAATCTGAGGACAGCTATAGAGGCTTCCCGTACAACCATATATGAATACCGGAACAGCTATATATTGGTTTCGTACAGTCATATAAACAGTTATATTCAAATTTAATGCTTTAGCGGGGACATCTATAGAGGGTTTCCATTCAGTCATATATGCATACCGGAACATGTATAGATGGGTTTCGTACAGCTATATACGGTCTTTTGAGAGGTTTAGCATTTGATGATGTTTTGAAAAGTGTGCACACCTATATTCAAAATGGGACAGCTTTATAAGGGATAGCCCTTTTTTCCTGGGAGGATTAGCGTTGGGTGGTGTCTTGAATAGTAGGATGTACACTCCACTTGGGGGTGTACAAAAAGTATATCCCTATACAAAAACCATCTGTACCGGTAAAGAGTGAGTACCGATTCAGAGTGAGCAACCCAATGTTCCGGTACACATTCAAGTTCCTCATAACCCGAAAGCCTCACACTTGAAATCGTCAATTAGTACCGGTACTTATCATTGCGTACCGGTACAAATGGTTCCGGTACTTACCCAAGTTCCTCAAAACCCGAAAGTAGTATTCATGGATTCCTCCCTCAAGTACCGGTACTCTAGGTTTCGTACCGGTACTCTTGGATTCCACAATCTGTACCGGTATTGTTTATTTAGTACCGGTACACATCCAAGTTCCTCAGAACCCGAAAGCCTCACGCTTGGAATCCTCGGACAGTACCGGTACTCAACCATGCGTACCGGTACACATGGTTCCGGAATTTGATTGAGTTCCTCCAACCCCGAAAGCCACACACTTGTTATTACAATATAAAGTGTGATGATATATATGCAATACTATAAGATGCGATTAAATTGGTTTAATTAAAAAATATAATCTATCCCGATAAACAGTGTACAACACATAGCAATTATTACTTAGAGAGGAATATAAATACCTGCATATATAGAAAAAAAATTAAATACATTACAAGGGGCGGGATAGTCATAGTATGGATTTCAACATACAGTTATAACATGAAGAAACAAAAATCCCACTGATAAGAAAATATGCAACAAAGATGTACAATCCCCATCTTCTTTTCCTTGCAGCAGCTGCAGCTTCATTGCGCAACTTATTGTTACTTACTATTAATCCATTCAATACTGAAATACTTCTGCTCGTAAACGGCGCGTCATACCAACTGAAATAATTGCATGCCCCATGCCCCTGAAAATATGGGAGGCAAGTCTATATGGTAAGTTTTTAATATATAGCATGGATAACAAAATATTATGTACATTACATAGATTACCCCATATCTCGAACAGCCGTAAAATCGCCGCCCTGGATTGTTCTGCGTCCAAGATGTTCTCATGACACATTGCAATAGACAATGGCAATAAGGTGTATTTTGGCTGGCCCCATTGCTCGAGGATGTAAAGCTCGAATCCATCTAATGTGTAATATCATTATAATACTTATACATCCATGCAAATATTCGGAAAAGAAAGAAAACATAGATAGGAAAAATCAGTTAGATTTTACCAATACGTTGCAAGTCAACGTACTAAATTCATGCAGATTTAGTGAAAGGTAAACAATTGTGCATTGGGATGAGAGGGCAATTCGACATATTCAACTAGGAAAAATATACTGTACGGGAATCCTCTATAGCTGTCCCCTCTATAGCATAAATTTTCATTATATACCTGTATAGCTTCATTAATTTTGAATATAGCTGTATATAGCATTAATTTTAGAATTTAGCTGTATATATGACTGTACACCCCAAACAGGGGTTTACCAGTAGCTCAACTAATTTATTTATTAAATTATTCAAATTAAAACATATACGAAGGGCAACTCATTGGACCAATGATAAAAAATTGCACACATTACACAATGAATATTAAGGAGTTATGATTATCATTAAGCAAAAGTTAATTCGAATGGAACCAACATTTCACACGTTTTACAAATGTTAGGAAATATGTAATTTCTACAAAATAATTAAATTATATTAATGTAGACCAAATATTAATTTGACCCCGAGTTCCTCAAAACTTTGAATTAACACATAAATGGAACTAGAATCAACCTACATACTCGTATAGTTGGACGACAATGATGAGCAGAACGCGGCAGGGAGGGTTCACCAGTAGATCGGCCGGCGTCCTGGAAGGGGTTGGATTCCTCAGGGCTTTGCAGCCTGGCGATCAGCGGGCGCCCTGGGAGGGGTTCCGATGTCCTTCGGACGCGGTGATGCGGCCCTGGGCTGAGCAAAGTTTATATCCGATGGAGGCAAGCTCATGCGGCCTGGTGGGCGGGGTGGGAGGAGGCAGGTGTGAGACGGCGTGAGAACACGGAAAGAGAAGGTGGGGTGGCTTTAGCCTGCCCGGAGTATTAAATCATATAATATTTTGATGTTTTAACTAGAGGATAGTGGACACTTTTGAAATTTCAAAATCTAACGGTATGCAGTTCAAAATTCTTAATTTTATATATATATATATATATATATATATATATATATATATATATATATATATATATTATAAATTACTTATGAAATTTATAAATGACTATATAAGTATTTTTTACTTTTTCTTCATTTATACAATAAAATATCTACATATATTGTGTAATAACTTTTGTTACTAAATATCTTCAATTACATATTTAAAAGGGCTTTTTTTGAAATTGACCCTATAAAAATTTAAATTTTTGAAAATGGCCCTGCAAAATTTATATTTGCAAAAATGGCCCTCTTCCTGCCAACTGGGCAAGCCACGTCAGCCGGTGCGCCACATCAGCTCGCCACATCAGCCGGCGTGTGCGGACAAGTTAAACACGCAGATACAACCTGCGTGTTCTAAACACGCAGGCTCAGAACACGCAGAGGGGGGGGTGAGGGGAGTGGAACTTGTCCTCTTCACTCGGATTTAAGAACACGTGGGCGGACTAATTGCGAGGTCCACGTGTCAGCATCATTAACGTTAAAAGAGGTTAATTTATTTTATTATTATTATTTTTTTTTTTTGGTAACACCAACTATTGTAAATCGTGCCATGATAGTTTACTTAGTCACGAAGTAATGTAATGTAATGCTATTTAAAGCGTAACAATATCTAATTAGTCCTGAAAGTTACCATATTTATATTTTTGTATC
Source organism: Tillandsia fasciculata (assembly GCA_029168755.2). Classification (NCBI taxonomy): domain Eukaryota; kingdom Viridiplantae; phylum Streptophyta; class Magnoliopsida; order Poales; family Bromeliaceae; genus Tillandsia; species Tillandsia fasciculata. Next base: position 14,891,002 of record CM054947.1, on the reverse strand, counting down.
CTCTAAATTTGTGGCTATAATATTTAGCAAAATTTACAAGAACAAAATGGTCAATTTCGCATCTCATTAGAGAGACTATCCGTACATTTTACCCGCTTATACCAACACGTGTCGTCCTGTGACACCCCCAATAGTCCCACATCGGATGTGGATGGAATTGTGATTGGGTTTATATGAGACTTGGACACTAGTAATAATAATTGGGCTTAAGCATTTTGGGCTGTGGGTTGGGCTCAACGAGTTATTATTGCTAGTGGGCCGGGTCGTTACATTTGGTATCAAAGCCAATAACCAGCCGGAAGTGTGTGGCGAGTCTCGGCTGAGTCTGGGTCTAGATGACAGGACTAGCGAGACGAGTCTCACATCGCCTGGTGATCTTGGGCTGCTGTGTGTGTGTGTTTGGGCTGACGAGGACGTCAGGCCTAAACGGGGGGAGTCTGTGACACCCCCAATAGTCCCACATCGGATGTGGATGGAATTGTGATTGGGTTTAATGTAACGACCCGGCCCACTAGCAATAATAACTCGTTGAGCCCAACCCACAGCCCGGTTTAAGCCTAGTTTCGACTAAGTTCCCCGTATTAGCGACACGTTACTGATTCTAGTTTCTGTTCAGGTCCCTGCAGTCTGACTCCGGCCCACGAGCCTTTTGTTGGAGTCGTTGGACCGCCTACATTGAGGTGGGTTACTTTCGATCCGGGCTTTAGCTTTTTGGCCCTCTGGTTGCTTTAGTCCAGTCGGACACCTGTTTTTGACTAGCCTACTGATTATACCTATACGACTTATGATGACTGCATATATCACGTGATCTTCCTGGTAGACATTGATCCTTGAGACTCGTCATATATACCTGCTGATTTTGTCTAGATTAGCCCTGATGATTGTATTGACATGCCCTATGATCATTCCTGATAGATCTTGATCTATGTGAGACATATCATATGTACCTGGTTATCAGTTTTATATTTCAGTACATAGATTTGCATGATCTGGTTATACATGCTGATTCCTGTCATCCGATATATTGTTGATATTCCGATATGCATGATTGATCCTGATCGATAGATGTTGACTGATGATTCCCTGTTGGGATCTCGGCATGTTGCCGACTACCCGGTCACTAGACCGTGAGATTGATCATTATGATTCGCCCGCACTGCTGTACTTCACGAACATGGCCGGGGTCGCTCCCCGTGGAGCTTGTTCTTTACCGGTAAAGTGGTCTAGTGTATGACCCGTGACTCCCAGGTTAGTGCCCAAGGGTGCCGGAGTGTTGACTCCCAGGTTAGTGCCCGAGGGTGCCGGAGTATGTCAGCCAGGTTGGTGCCAGGTTCGGCGAGGTATCCCTGAGGTCTTGTTGACCGATATGGTGGCTTTTGATTGAGGGTTTGGTAGTTTTCTTATTGATGCATATGTTGCCTGTTTAGCCTGCTCTTATTAACCTATGTTGTCACGCCCCGAGTTTAAAAATCAGGTCTAAAATTTTTTTTTTTCGATTAAATCAGAGTTTGCAAAACAGGCGTAACAGACCGCCACACATATAGGAAATCCCCTATCCAAAAGGATAGGGTCTCTCCTATACATGCACGGCTAGGCTAATCCAATCATCAATCAGCGAGCAATAACTATCTCAACTAAACCATACTAATCATCAGGAATAATCCAAGTATCATACTAACATCAAACTGAAATATCTAAATGAACTGGAAACTGAAATAACATAAGTGCAAGTCAACTACAGATAATCGGGGATCTCAATCATCGATCTATGTCATCAGGGGGACAGCTCTATCGTGACAGCCTCACTGGATCGTCCCGACATCCCAGCACCCGAATGACCTGAAAAACAGTCACCCGAGGGTGTGAGACACACCGGAGTGTATCCCAGTGGGCACGACGAGCCGAGCACCAGCTAATCGTACCTACTGGGTACTAAAATCTGCGGATAGTAAGAATCATAGGGTAAAGCTAAACAATAAAGCAGAACTACTGATAATCAACAGAATCCACAGATAGGCTAACTAGGCAGGTAATCAATCATCAAACTACAGATAAGAAATACTGTAAATCAGGATATGTCAGTGATAATCAGTCATAAGAGCGGTAGATCATGTATGCTGGAAATCAAAGGTATCCACAATAATCATGCATAAGGAGCTGCAAATGATAAAAGCATGTCTACCGATACTAATACTGGAAATAAACTGAGCAACAGTATAAGGTAAAAGTAATGCGTCAATAAGGAAACTATCAATATCCAATCAAAAGCCACCATATTGGTCCCACAAGACCTCAGGCAAAACTGCCCTCCTGGCACCTCCTGGTTGACATTCCCCCCCACGAGGGGTCACGGGTTGCAACTGCTAACCACTTTACCGGTAAAGAACATCGCTGCGGGTAGCAATTCCGCTGATGTTCGTGAAGTACAACGGTGCGGGCGATCACAATGCAAATGCTCAAGCTCACGGTCTAGTGACCGGGTAGTCGGCAACATGCCGAGATCCCAACAGGGAATCATCAGTCAACATCTATCGATCAGAATCAATCAGTCATGCATATCGGGATGTAAAGCAGTATCTCAAGTGACAAGTATCAACAAGTATCATCTAATCATGCAGATCTATATACTGAAAAAGCTGATGCACAGATATATATGATGTCTCAAGTAGATCAGAATCTGTCAGGAATAATCACAGGGCATGTCAATGCAGTCATCAGGGCTAATCAAGATAAAATCAGCAGGTATGTATACGACGAGTCTAAAAGAATCAATGTCTATCAATCAGATCAGGTGATATATGCAATCATCATAGGTCGTATAGATCAAATCAATAAGCTAATAAACAGGTATGTGAATCGATCAAGATCTATCAGGAGTAGTCATCGAGCATGTAGATGTAAGCATCAGGGGTATAGGACAGGTCTAAAGAAATCCATATCAATCAGAAGGATCATGTAGATAAAATCGACAGGCTAGTCAATAACAGGTGTCCGACTGGACTAAAGCAACCAGAGGGCCAAAAAGCTGAGGCCCGGTTCGAAAGTAACCCACCTGGATGTAGGCAGATCCTCGAACTCCCGCGCAGCTACCGGGAGGCTGGTGCTGAAGAACTAGGCCCTGTATAAAGAGATATGATCAGTAAATAACTCGCACAACCCTTTCCGACGGCGTTACACTAACGGAACGTTTAGACGGGTCAAATCGGTCATTTTGTCGATCGATATCTGATTCCTGGTCAACGAGGACCATCGGAATCCCAATAAAATGGTCAGGTAGTGCGTAGGTGCTGTTTAAGGAGAGTTCATACATCAATTTTGCATTTTGGTCCATAATAAATTTAAAACTGCATAAAATATCAAGTTATTTACTGTTTCGGCTCGTTCTTAAAATCCGGGGGTCCAACGACGACGCCGTAAGTGCCAGCGCGTCACATTTGATGCAACGGACCCCGTGCTCACAATCTTGGGTCAGTGCGAAACCCCAGGGCAAAGTTAGCCTTTTAACTCGCGATATTAGACACAGTGTATTGCCCCGTTCTTGCAATTCGGGACTCCGACGACGACGCCGTAAATTCCAGTGGGTTCGTTACGTCGAGACGGAGCCCGTGCTCACGGGGTTTGGTCGACACGGATCCCGAGTTAAAAGTTGGCCCATAGTGTTCTTTATGTCCATTATACAACTATGCTACCACTTATTATATGCATGATCAACATGAGATCTAACTTGAGCATAGTGTGCAACAATAACAGAGGAGTAGTGTGCTCACCTTGCGCACGTCGGAGGCCGGCCGGAAAGTCGCCGGAGCAAGATGTGCTCCAAGCCAAGGTTTCGGGTTTGGTTCTTTTTGAAGAATCTTGCTGCCAAGCCCCTGCAAGAGTGAGCACCAGTCAGAGGGAGGTCCCAGAGGCTCTCGGGTTCATGTAGGGTCGAGCCCGGCGGCCGGAGGCGGCGGCGGCCGGAGACCAACCCGAAATCATGCTCTCGGGTGCAAGGGTTGAGGTCAAGTTACAGAGGCTAACTAGGCCCAAACCAAAATGATAAGGTGCTTATAATTGGGGTCTGGACCTTACCTGTGCTGTTGGCCGGAGGCCGGGGTGCCCGAGTTGGCCGGAGCTCGATCCTAGCTCCACCTCGGGTGCAACTGCAGTGAGGACAATGCCCACGTTAAGACGGACATGCAACTGGATGGGAGGACTCATATAGATCACAGAAGCCTACCTGGAGGTTCCCGGCGACTGGGGAGCGCCGGCGAGGCGGCGCCGGAGGAGCTCGGTCAAGCTCGGAGGGCTTTAATGGTGGATTCCGGCCGGCTGGGTTCCGGCCGGAGTAACTTGGATCAACAGAGTCCCACCGGTGCCAGGAGTCCTCTGGTGCGGTTGGCCGGCGCTGGGAGGCCGCGGCGGCGCCGGACGGCGGCGGTCGGCAAAAACGCCAAATACCGGGTTTCTAGGGCACTCCCGTGCGGGCCCGATCCTCAGCCGATCGTCCCCAGACTTCTTGAGGAGGTTACAGTCGACGGGGAGAAGCAGCCCAACGGTGCTGATCTCCGGTGCAACGGTCGGATGACGACGGAGCAAGAGCTTGCTCCAAAAACGATAATTTCCGGTGACGGGGCTCCCGCCGGCGATCGGACGGTGGCAGTGGCCCGGCCTGCACCCGAAGGACGGCCTCGATGTCAGAAGAACATCGGTCGTGCCCGAAAACCCGAACTAAACAAAAATTTCCAACAACTCACCTTCGCCGGAAAATCAAGAAGAAGGGTGGTCTCTCGCGGCGGCGGGCGGCGGCGGTTGGCACCGGGGTCAGCCCAGTTCGGCTGCGGGCATGCCGAGAGTCTCCCGAGGCAGTCTAGGACCTCCCACACTCTGTGTGGGTCTCCCTTTCTTCAACCCGAGAGGAAGAAGCTCTTGTTCTCTTCTTCTCCGGCGGCTGGGGAGGCGGCGGCCGGTGCGGGGAGGTCCCGGGGTGTGCGGAAGAGGAGGGGTGGTTGTTGAGGATGCGGCTAGGGCAAGGCTGGGGCTTAGGTTTTTGTAAAAACCCTAGGTCAAGCTATATGTTTATATATATACATATAAGCACTAATTGCATTCTAGTCCCTCTACACGTGATATTTTGACATTGGTCCTTCACAGTAGCAACCATCTTGCACTTAGGTCCCTCCACATGCAGTGGCACGCTTTTCGAGGCAACAAATATAGGGGTTTAAGTGCAAAAAATGCATTTTTCGATGCATTTCACGCTTTTCGAGAAGATCCGAGCGTCAGATCGAAAAACGGACTTCGCCAGAACGTCCGGCTCGACAAATCCTATCAGGTAGCGGTCTTCGTTTTTCCAGAAACTGCCCGGGTAAAATCTCGGTCCATAATTACTGTGCCAAAACACAGTTTTTGCGCTTTTCGAGGCTCCAGGGTCGTCAAACGGAAATTCCGTTAGTGCCATTGCGTCCAGAATGACAAGACCGTTAAAAACGACTACCTGAAGTTCTATGATCGGATTCCAGATGACGAAATGGCCAAAGTTGGCACTAAGGGATTTAAATTTGGGTTTACTGTTCACTTGTACCTGCGACTTAAGTCGCGGGTCCCGCCGGCTTCAACGTCGATTTCTGAAAGATCCGACCGTCAGATCTGAACAAGTTTAATATGGTTTTCACTCAGTTCGACGAGACGGTCGCACTCGTGGTCTCGGATCTTCGAGATCAGGCTCGAATTGAAAAGTGATGTTTCTAGCCCACTTACTGTGCAAATTACACCGCAGAAAAGGGGCACTGTCGCCATCTGAGCCATTTATGATCCAAATTCAACTTGGCTTCAATTATTTTCACTTATTATTAAATTTAAAATTCAAGTTCTTACATCTCTCCCACCAAAAAGGAAGTTTCGTCCCTGAAACTTAATTAAACCAGGTTGCAATAGTGACAATCAGTCACAAAAATATCGACAACTCTCAGGCTACTCATTTAGACCCAATCTGAATATTCCCCTTTACAGGGCAAAGTATTTCTCAGTTCTTTCGGAAGTACGTTGTCGGCCGCCCAACGTGCTTACCAAAAGAAAGGCGAAATACCATAGATCTGTCGCCAACAACTAGTTGGGGACACCACTCACATCTGAAGGTACATCACATACCTCCCTACACAGTCTCTAGCGACGTCAGTCTCAACTCAAACATCGACAGGGGAGATTGCGACTCCAAATCAGTTTACACACAATGTGCGAATCACTACAAATCGAATCAAATCTTCGAGTTATCATCATTACTCCGAATATTGGACCCTTCAGTCTTATCTCACCATCATAACAGCCACAACGACTACAATTGTTGTATACTCATAGAAGAAACTAAGTCTTCATTAATTTCGTGCAAAAAGGTGGGGTCTAAATCTGAATCCATCCCAAGTCAGGGTCACAATCGGGCTCATAGATCACCGAATTTAGCCTGTCCACCAACCATATCTGCGCCAAAGTGCTCACTGCTATCATTTCTGACGAATTAATCATGAATCCCAATCTATTAACAGTGATCAGGGTTGGGACACAACTCAATAGGGACTAATATTGGTTAAGTGTCGTCAGAGTCATTCCGTCTAAAGCAACATAATTGCTAACCTCATAGGCATCCCTATAGCTATAATCAGGGAATCTCCAGTATTAGCGGCCACAACATAGTTTTGATAACCACGGCTGCAACAAGAGTCACCATAACATGTGACGCGGGGACAGCTGGAGGATCAATGACTTCTCCAAACACCTGGACTAGTGGTAGGGCCAGTGCAACAATAGCAACTATCTGATGTTGAGCCATCTGCTGGACTATCCCAGCCAAAGCGGTGAGCTGATTCTCTAACCGCTGCCAACAATCCGAGCTCTAAGGCTCCACTGATATATCAAACCTATGGCTCATGCCACAATCGTAGCTAATACTGCACCCACTAAGACCACTACGCCCAGAGCGCGTGCGAACACCGCTCATAGTCACAACAACAAGTTAGGAAAACGTCTCATAAGTGTGAAAATACACCTGAGCTCCTAACAATCAGACAAAAACCCCGCGCTCTCACGTCATAAGTCATCCTAGGGTTCATCCTAACCAGATCCTAATCAATTTCCCTAGGTACCGTGTACCTATTGCTCTGATACCATCTAATCTGTCACGCCCCGAGTTTAAAAATCAGGTCTAAAATTTTTTTTTTTCGATTAAATCAGAGTTTGCAAAACAGGCGTAACAGACCGCCACACATATAGGAAATCCCCTATCCAAAAGGATAGGGTCTCTCCTATACATGCACGGCTAGGCTAATCCAATCATCAATCAGCGAGCAATAACTATCTCAACTAAACCATACTAATCATCAGGAATAATCCAAGTATCATACTAACATCAAACTGAAATATCTAAATGAACTGGAAACTGAAATAACATAAGTGCAAGTCAACTACAGATAATCGGGGATCTCAATCATCGATCTATGTCATCAGGGGGACAGCTCTATCGTGACAGCCTCACTGGATCGTCCCGACATCCCAGCACCCGAATGACCTGAAAAACAGTCACCCGAGGGTGTGAGACACACCGGAGTGTATCCCAGTGGGCACGACGAGCCGAGGATCAGCTAATCGTACCTACTGGGTACTAAAATCTGCGGATAGTAAGAATCATAGGGTAAAGCTAAACAATAAAGCAGATCTACTGATAATCAACAGAATCCACAGATAGGCTAACTAGGCAGGTAATCAATCATCAAACTACAGATAAGAAATACTGTAAATCAGGATATGTCAGTGATAATCAGTCATAAGAGCGGTAGATCATGTATGCTGGAAATCAAAGGTATCCACAATAATCATGCATAAGGAACTGCAAATGATAAAAGCATGTCTACCGATACTAATACTGGAAATAAACTGAGCAACAGTATAAGGTAAAAGTAATGCGTCAATAAGAAACTATCAATATCCAATCAAAAGCCACCATATTGGTCCCACAAGACCTCAGGCAAAACTGCCCTCCTGGCACCTCCTGGTTGACATTCCCCCCCACGAGGGGTCACGGGTTGCAACTGCTAACCACTTTACCGGTAAAGAACATCGCTGCGGGTAGCAATTCCGCTGATGTTCGTGAAGTACAACGGTGCGGGCGATCACAATGCAAATGCTCAAGCTCACGGTCTAGTGACCGGGTAGTCGGCAACATGCCGAGATCCCAACAGGGAATCATCAGTCAACATCTATCGATCAGAATCAATCAGTCATGCATATCGGGATGTAAAGCAGTATCTCAAGTGACAAGTATCAACAAGTATCATCTAATCATGCAGATCTATATACTGAAAAAGCTGATGCACAGATATATATGATGTCTCAAGTAGATCAGAATCTGTCAGGAATAATCACAGGGCATGTCAATGCAGTCATCAGGGCTAATCAAGATAAAATCAGCAGGTATGTATACGACGAGTCTAAAAGAATCAATGTCAGATCAGGTGATATATGCAATCATCATAGGTCGTATAGATCAAATCAATAAGCTAATAAACAGGTATGTGAATCGATCAAGATCTATCAGGAGTAGTCATCGAGCATGTAGATGTAAGCATCAGGGGTATAGGACAGGTCTAAAGAAATCCATATCAATCAGAAGGATCATGTAGATAAAATCGACAGGCTAGTCAATAACAGGTGTCCGACTGGACTAAAGCAACCAGAGGGCCAAAAAGCTGAGGCCCGGTTCGAAAGTAACCCACCTGGATGTAGGCAGATCCTCGAACTCCCGCGCAGCTACCGGGAGGCTGGTGCTGAAGAACTAGGCCCTGTATAAAGAGATATGATCAGTAAATAACTCGCACAACCCTTTCCCGACGGCGTTACACTAACGGAACGTTTAGACGGGTCAAATCGGTCATTTTGTCGATCGATATCTGATTCCTGGTCAACGAGGACCATCGGAATCCCAATAAAATGGTCAGGTAGTGCGTAGGTGCTGTTTAAGGAGAGTTCATACATCAATTTTGCATTTTGGTCCATAATAAATTTAAAACTGCATAAAATATCAAGTTATTTACTGTTTCGGCTCGTTCTTAAAATCCGGGGGTCCAACGACGACGCCGTAAGTGCCAGCGCGTCACATTTGATGCAACGGACCCCGTGCTCACAATCTTGGGTCAGTGCGAAACCCCAGGGCAAAGTTAGCCTTTTAACTCGCGATATTAGACACAGTGTATTGCCCCGTTCTTGCAATCCGGGACTCCGACGACGACGCCGTAAATTCCAGCGGTTTCGTTACGTCGAGACGGAGCCCGTGCTCACGGGGTTTGGTCGACACGGATCCCGAGTTAAAAGTTGGCCCATAGTGTTCTTTATGTCCATTATACAACTATGCTACCACTTATTATATACATGATCAACATGAGATCTAACTTGAGCATAGTGTGCAACAATAACAGAGGAGTAGTGTGCTCACCTTGCGCACGTCGGAGGCCGGCCGGAAAGTCGCCGGAGCAAGATGTGCTCCAAGCCAAGGTTTCGGGTTTGGTTCTTTTTGAAGAATCTTGCTGCCAAGCCCCTGCAAGAGTGAGCACCAGTCAGAGGGAGGTCCCAGAGGCTCTCGGGTTCATGTGGGGTCGAGCCCCGGCGGCCGGAGGCGGCGGCGGCCGAGACCAACCCGAAATCATGCTCTCGGGTGCAAGGGTTGAGGTCAAGTTACAGAGGCTAACTAGGCCCAAACCAAAATGATAAGGTGCTTATAATTGGGGTCTGGACCTTACCTGTGCTGTTGGCCGGAGGCCGGGGTGCCCGAGTTGGCCGGAGCTCGATCCTAGCTCCACCTCGGGTGCAACTGCAGTGAGGACAATGCCCACGTTAAGACGGACATGCAACTGGATGGGAGGACTCATATAGATCACAGAAGCCTACCTGGAGGTTCCCGGCGACTGGGGAGCGCCGGCGAGGCGGCGCCGGAGGAGCTCGGTCAAGCTCGGAGGGGCTTTAATGGTGGATTCCGGCCGGCTGGGTTCCGGCCGGAGTAACTTGGATCAACAGAGTCCCACCGGTGCCAGGAGTCCTCTGGTGCGGTTGGCCGGCGCTGGGAGGCCGCGGCGGCGCCGGACGGCGGCGGTCGGCAAAAACGCCAAATACCGGGTTTCTAGGGCACTCCCGTGCGGGCCCGATCCTCAGCCGATCGTCCCCAGACTTCTTGAGGAGGTTACAGTCGACGGGGAGAAGCAGCCCAACGGTGCTGATCTCCGGTGCAACGGTCGGATGACGACGGAGCAAGAGCTTGCTCCAAAAACGATAATTTCCGGTGACGGGGCTCCCGCCGGCGATCGGGACGGTGGCAGTGGCCCGGCCTGCACCCGAAGGACGGCCTCGATGTCAGAAGAACATCGGTCGTGCCCGAAAACCCGAACTAAACAAAAATTTCCAACAACTCACCTTCGCCGGAAAATCAAGAAGAAGGGTGGTCTCTCGCGGCGGCGGGCGGCGGCGGTTGGCACCGGGGTCAGCCCAGTTCGGCTGCGGGCATGCCGAGAGTCTCCCCGAGGCAGTCTAGGACCTCCCACACTCTGTGTGGGTCTCCCTTTCTTCAACCCGAGAGGAAGAAGCTCTTGTTCTCTTCTTCTCCGGCGGCTGGGGAGGCGGCGGCCGGTGCGGGGAGGTCCCGGGGTGTGCGGAAGAGGAGGGGTGGTTGTTGAGGATGCGGCTAGGGCAAGGCTGGGGCTTAGGTTTTTGTAAAAACCCTAGGTCAAGCTATATGTTTATATATATACATATAAGCACTAATTGCATTCTAGTCCCTCTACACGTGATATTTTGACATTGGTCCTTCACAGTAGCAACCATCTTGCACTTAGGTCCCTCCACATGCAGTGGCACGCTTTTCGAGGCAACAAATATAGGGGTTTAAGTGCAAAAATTGCATTTTTCGATGCATTTCACGCTTTTCGAGAAGATCCGAGCGTCAGATCGAAAAACGGACTTCGCCAGAACGTCCGGCTCGACAAATCCTATCAGGTAGCGGTCTTCGTTTTTTCCAGAAACTGCCCGGGTAAAATCTCGGTCCATAATTACTGTGCCAAAACACAGTTTTTGCGCTTTTCGAGGCTCCAGGGTCGTCAAACGGAAATTCCGTTAGTGCCATTGCGTCCAGAATGACAAGACCGTTAAAAACGACTACCTGAAGTTCTATGATCGGATTCCAGATGACGAAATGGCCAAAGTTGGCACTAAGGGGATTTAAATTTGGGTTTACTGTTCACTTGTACCTGCGACTTAAGTCGCGGGTCCCGCCGGCTTCAACGTCGATTTCTGAAAGATCCGACCGTCAGATCTGAACAAGTTTAATATGGTTTTCACTCAGTTCGACGAGACGGTCGCACTCGTGGTCTCGGATCTTCGAGATCAGGCTCGAATTGAAAAGTGATGTTTCTAGCCCACTTACTGTGCAAATTACACCGCAGAAAAGGGGCACTGTCGCCATCTGAGCCATTTATGATCCAAATTCAACTTGGCTTCAATTATTTTCACTTATTATTAAATTTAAAAATTCAAGTTCTTACATATGTTGCTTCCAGATTGTATAAGATTGCTTTTATTTTCAGCTTCAAAATATATCAGCATGCCTTTATAGTTCAGTACTCATTATGTGCAGTCACTTGATTATGCTTCATGCCAGTTTGTTTCACATACCAGCTTATGATTGATTACCTGCCTAGTTAGCTTATCTGTGGATTTTGTTTATTAGTGGACATGTATGTTTTCCAGCTTTTCCTATTGACTCTTACTATCCGCAGATTTTAGTACCCAGTAGGTACGATTAGCTATTTCTTGGCTCGTCGTGCCCACTGGGATACATGTACAGTGTATCTCACACCCCCTGGGTGACCATTTTTCAGGTCGCTTGGGTGATGGGATGTCGGGACACGTTGGTGAGACGATTGCGATAGTATCGACCCCTATGTAGTCAGTATATTTTATTTTCCGCATTTCAGTTTAATTATTATAAATTGACTAGTTTTGCATGCGTAGTTTAGACTACTCTGGTATTGACTGATTATGGTTAGCCGTGCATGTATAGGAAAGGCTCTGTCCAGTTGGGCAGGGAATTTACTATACATGTGGCGGTCTGTTACGCCCGGTTTGTGAACTCTGATTTATAAAAAAAAAAAAAAAAAAAAAATTTTTTTGCCTGCTTTTCAAAACTCGGGGCGTGACACGTCCCCCCATTCGTCGCGTCTAAATAAATAAAACTCTCTTACATCTAAAACGCCAAAAATACCCATCATATTAGTTGCCAAAAATTTACAAAATAAACAAAACCAACCAAAAAAAAAAAAAAACCACATGTTAAAAATTACAACAACCCCACAGCAGTGTAGTGTTGTTGTTGTTTTTTTTTTTTTCCCCCTCTAATTAAGCGAAAAAAAAAAGAGAAAAAAGAGAATATTAAAATTAAACAGAAATTAAAAGGAAAAATAAACTCTCTCTTCATTCACCCGGACGCCAAAGCCCCCAAAAACGCGGATTGAGTAAACCCGTCACGTCCGCCCACGTGTTCTTAAATCCGAGTCACAAGTTCCACTCCCCCCCCCTGCGTGTTCTAAACACGCAGGCTCAGCCTGCGTGTTTAGAACACGCAGGTTACATCTGCGTGTTTAGAACACGCAGATTGTATCTGCGTGTTTAACTTGGCATTCCAAACACACCGGCTGATGTGGCGAGCTGACATGGCGCACTGGCTGACGTGGCTTGCCCAGTTGGCAGGAAGAGGGCCATTTTTGCAAATACAAATTTTGCAGGGCCATTTTCAAAAATTTAAATTTTTATAGGGTCAATTTCAAAAAAAGCCCTATTTAAAATCATAACTGTATAAAATTTATTTATTTATTTTAAATATAATCCCCTATATTATTCTTACTATTACTGTTGAACTGTCGACATCCATTGTTTCTTCATCCCCGGTACAAGTATTATACTGAACCAAATACATAAATAAATAAAGTCCCTGCTTGTACATATACTTCTCTATATCCCCGGACTAAATCAAATAAGTAAATCGGGTAGAGTTATATTATACAATAGAAAAGGTACAATGCATGAATACAAATTGATGCATAAGTAAGCAGTTTACGTCCTACAATTTTATCCCATCGGATTGTACAACTTATATATATGTACAGGTCATTGTCAATAGATACAGATGTGTACTTCATGCATATCACAAACATTATATTGCGAGTACCTATAAATGATTGCGTACTAGCGAGAAAAAGTTGTATCGATAATTATTAACAACATATCCATTTGGCAAAATGAGACGTCACATTGCCAACACATTACGGAGGGCCGTTCCCTGTGCAGGATTGCCACGACTCTATTTCCACATTTATTTTCCATTCGCGATTTCCCACAATGAGCGTTACACACTCTGGGATTATTTGTAGATCAATACATTTGATCAACACACGGTAAAAGTTGATAGTTCGGTGGAGATGGCAGGGGTCATCACCAGCAACAAAACGTCCAAAACTAGATACAATATTTTTCAATTGTTCATAGTCGGAACAATGGGCCGGTAAATCAGGCAAGCGAATCCATACCAAATACGCATACCGTTCACGGATTCGACCTACGTTGAATTCAAATGGCTTTACCGTAATCGTCATTTTCTCGGTCTGCAGAATAGACCGCTCTATGGCTCTATCCCGAATCATAGCAGTAGGAAAATATATAAGGTAATTGGCACCTTCACATTGTGCAAATCCGTAATCATCGGGAATACCGCCTACCTGTTCAGCTAGGAAAGAAGCCACTCCATCTTTTGAACAATCATTTTCAGTATCGTAGGCAAGAATGACCACCTTTGCTACACGATCCATCAACATATTAGCATCAACAAAATCATCCTTCCAGGGCATAAAACAATATGTGTTATTCGGGCGTGTGGAGGTAGCGCTTGACATGGAAGGTTGTGAAATTTGACAATTACTGAAATATAGTGAGCTGTGATATATGTGTGAACTGGAGATATATGTATGAATTAGATAGCATGCATATATATATGTGCCACCTGGTGAGAGCAGCTATATGTATATATTGCCTTTTATACATATAGACCTTACATTGGATGTTGTTAGCAAAAGTGGCCAGATTGTACGGGAAGATATATAGCTGTTCCGGTATTCATATATATCTGTTCCGGTATTATACATGGTTGTACTGGAAGCCTCTATAGCTGTCCCCAGATTTAATATAGGTGTGCCCAAAGGGAAAAGACAATATACAGCTGTCCCCTCTATAGCTGTCACCTTTTGAGTATAGGTGTGCTGAAAGACACTATACAGCTGTCCCCTCTATAGCTGTCCCCTCTAAAGCTGTGACCTTTTTAATATATGTGTGCCAACCTTACAAAACAGCATCCAATGCCCTTCCTCCCCTTAAAATATGTGCTATATAGTTGTTAAAAAATACAGTTCTGTACTACATACATTGCACACACACCATATTGTGAATACGAAATAAAAAGTAAGCAACAATAAATTACTCAATACAGAGGACACAAAACTGTAGCCCGTCAAATGTAAACAAAATGCTAGTTGGGCAAAGATGCAGTCACAATCTAAACAACAATTAAGGACTGCAGGAACTTATGTAAGGTTCCCACGACTCTATTTCCACATTGATTGCCCATTCGCGATTTCCCACAATGAGCGTTACACACTCCGGAATGTTTTGAAGATTATTACATTTTATCAACAGACGATAAAACTTGAGATTTTCGCGAACACGACAACGTTCATCACCACCAATAAAACGTCCAAAACTAGAGACAATAGTTGTCAAATCAACAGACTCATAACACTGAAGCGGTAAATCATGCAAGCGAATCCATACAAGGTACTTAAAAAGTGCCCGGTGACCAAGGTTGAATTTATATGGCGATACCATAATGCTGAGTTGGTAGGTCTGCAGAAAAGAATCCCGAATAGCTCTATTCCGACTCTCTGCAGTAGGAAAGTATATAAGGTAATCGGCATCCGCACATTTTCCAAATCCATATTCATCGGGATCTCCACCTACGTGATGAGCTAAGAAAGCAGCCACTCTATCCTTTGAATAATCTTCGTCTGTGTCGTAGGCAAGAATTGCCACCTTTGCTGCCCGATCCATCAACTTATTAGCATCAAGAAATTTACGCTGGAATGGAATAAAACATTTGGTGTCTTCGGGCGTGTGGAGAATGGGTTAGACATGATGAATGGTAAATTTGATATAAACTGAAATATAGTGGACGGTGATAGATGTGTGAAATGTGATATAGCTATGAAGTAGATAACAGCTATATATATGATCAATTTTTCTTCTTATCAATTCTTACCACTACTAATAGCTAAACCAATGATGCTATATATAGTTTTCGCTACACCAATGAGCTAAACAAAAAATAGTTAAAGATCCACACCATACCAAAAGGGCATGCATAAAGATAGTGAAAATAGTGTTATTTGGGAGGCCACAGACAGGTTTGGACCACTATTGAGAAGGGCAAATAATATAGAATATTCAATATTATAGAATATTCTATAGCATTGGATCTTGTTTTGCAAGTCCACAGCTATAGCATGGTTTTGTACTGTCGTATATCCAAATGGCACAGCTGTAGGCACCTGCCAAGTGGGTAATAGTGTGCCTCAGTTGCCTTTGAACAATTTGGAGAGGGCTATGAAAAGGTGGTGAGTGTAGTCAAATCTATACATGCTTTGAACAATGTTAATAGCATTGGATGCTGTTTTGAAATTGGGGTATGTGCCAAAGGTTTAGGGAACAGCTATAGGTTATTTTCGTACAGTCATAAGTGCCAAAGGGAACACCTGTACGCATCATTGGCGCAGTGTGATGTGGGTCTCATGATTTAGTACCGCTACAAATGGGGAACACATTCATTGTACCGATACCCAGGATTTAGTACCGGTACAAATGGGGAAAATATTTATTGTACCGGTACCTAGGATTTATTACCGGTACAAATGGGGAACTCATTGTTTGTACCGGTACCCAGGATTTAGTACCGGTACAATTGAAGAACACATTCATTGTACCAGTAGCCAGGATTTAGTACCGGTACAAATGAAGAACACATTCCTTGTACCGGTACCCAGGATTTAGTACCGGTACATTTGGGAACACAATCCTTGTACCGGTCTCCATCCCAAATTCAGAGGACAGGTATAGTTGCTGTCCGTACACTCCTATATGCAAAAGTAACAGCTATAGATGGGTTTGTGGCTAGGACACGGGTTTCGTACAGTCTTATATACAAAATAGCATTGATTGCTGTTTTGAAAAGTGGACAGCTATAGAAGGGCACACCTATATTTTATATTATAATTTATATTATAATTTATATTTTTATATTATAATTTATAATTTATATTATAATTTATATTTTATATTATAATTTATATTTTATATTATAATTTATATTTTATATTTTATATATTTTATTTTATATTATATTTTATATTATAATTTAATTATAAATAATAAATTACAACAATAGAGAAAGGATCATAAATAATAAATTATGATCCTTTCTCTATTGTCTACATATAGTGTTATTTGGGAGGCTATAGAGGGGTTTGGACCCCTATTGACATGGGCAAATAATATAGAATATTTTATATTATAGAATATTCTATAGCATTGGTAAGTGTAGTCAAATCTATGAAAAGCTGGTAAGTGTAGTCAAATCCATTGGATGGTGTTTTGCAAGGGGACAGCTATAACCTGGTTTTATACTGTCGTATATCCAAATGGCACACCAGTAGGCACATGCCAAGTGGGTAATAGTGTGCCTCAGTTGCCTTTCAACAATTTGGAGAGGCCTATGAAAAGCTGGTAAGTGTAGTCAAATCTATACAGGCTTTGAACATTCTTGATAGCATTGGATGCTGTTTTGAAATTGTCCTATTGTGCCAAAGGTTTTGGGAACACCTATAGGTCATATTTGAACAGTCATAAGTGCCAAATGGAACACCTGTACGCATCATTGGCGAAATGTGATGTTGGTCTCCATTCCAAATTCAAAGGACAGCTATAGCAGCTTTCCGTACACTAATATATGATAAAGGAACAGCTATATGTTTCCCTGTTTTATGGTCCAAATTTGCCCTCTTTTAAAGGGCTATATGACTGTACAAAATCCATATTCAGCTGTTCCCTTTTGCCATTTGATACTACCAAAAGTGTGCCTGGATTTTTGCCATTGCATTTTCCTTACATGATATTCTTCAAGCCCAGCAAGTATCTAATTGACGAAACTGGATTATCAAAACCCACTCCTATTTGGGAGGCTTTAGAGGGGGTTGGACCCCTATTGAGAAGGGCAAATAATATACAATATTTATTATTATAGTATATTCTAAAGCTGGTAAGTGTAGTCATATCTATGAACAGCTAGTAAGTGTAGTCATATCTATGAAAAGCTGGTAAGTGTAGTCAAATCCGTTGGATTCTGTTTTGTAAGGGGACAGCTATAGCCTGGTTTTATACTGCCGTATATCCAAATGGAACACCTGTAGGCACATGCCAAGTGGGTAATGGTCTGCCTCAGTTGCCTTTCAACAATTTGGAGAGGCCTCTGAAAAGCTGGTTTGTGTAGTCAAATCTATACAGGCTTTGAACAATCTTGATAGCATTGGATGCATTTTTGAAATTGGGGTATGTGCCAAAGGTTTTGGGAACACCTATAGGTCATTTTAGTAAAGTCATAAGTGACAAATGGAACACCTGTACGCATCATTGGCGAAACTGGACTATCAAAACCCACTCCCCTCAAGCACACTCTTCCCCTCATTCTCACTATCGACTAATCTCCCTCTCTATCTCACCCTAACTTTATCAACCTCTCAATATCACTCTCTTATACCTAATATAGGTATCATGTCTACATTTTTCTCTAATGACCCCCTTCCTAGTAGCTCTAGCTCTAATTCCTCCCCTCCTTGCATCTCTAGCTCTAATAACCCCCATCCTCGCAACAACTACTGTATCATTCCTTGTACGCCTGCGCATCATGAGACTGATAAATTATTGGAACGTGCAGCGCAGATAGTTGTCGATGCCTACGGGACCGATCTAGAATGTTCACGGGATGCTGTAGCTGCGTTGCTCGCAAATCGGATAGGAGGACAACCATCACATTATCAATTTGCAGAAGGTCCAGTGGGTAATTATATAGTATTTTTTCCCACAGTGAATTCGATGAATAAAGCTATTCGTCGGTCTCCGATTCGAAATGACTCATTCGCAATGACGGTATCTTCATGGGAAGCCCAACGTGGGACAAGCAAGCCAACATTTAGATACCATGTAATGATTCGTCTATCTAACTATCCTATTTATTGCCATCAGGATGAAGAGGCACAACAAATCGTTTCGGGTTTTGGACGCTTCATACGTGCGGATGCCCCGAGCCAATATGCCGAGAATCTAATGTACTATCGTGTTCTAATAAAATGCATTGATCCTCACATGATTCCGGAGGAAATATTAGTATATGTAGGGAGTAGAGAATGGATAGTACCTGTTGAGATTGAGAGCTGGGAAGATTGCGGCCCCACAGATAGCCCTTAATGTACTATGTAATTTATCCGCTGCATCTAAATGCATTTTCTTCAACCTTAATATATGCATCTATTTTATTTATTCGAAATAAATAAATAAATAAATAAATATATATATATATATATATATATATATATATATATATATATATATATATATATATATATATATATATATATATATATCCTTTAATTTTAATACAATTTGTACCAAATTTGGGGAATTATAAAATTTATTCGGTAACTGGTCCTTTATGCTATCAAAAACTATCCAATACTATCTTCTATAATTATGACTGAACGAAACCAGTCTATAGCTGTACCATTATGATATATGACCGTACAGTAACTAGACTATAGCTGTACCTTTCCTAACTAAAGGGACAGCTATATAGGGGACAGCGCTGGCTGTGCGAAACCAGTATATAACTGTACCATTTTGCATATATGACCGTACACTAACCAGACTATAGTGTCCATTCTATCTTCCTGTACGTATATATGACTGGTCATACAGGAACAATCCCTTCTGTCCCTTTTATCGCATGGAAATAACTGTTTAATCTTCACTCATAATACAACTCTCCCTTTTATCTCATGGTGACTGGTCTATATATATATGCTCATAGAAAACAGATTGCAAGATATAAATGCATATATTGTAACCTTATGATGGGCAACACCAAATTCCCACCCTAATTCGTGTTGTAATTCGTGTTGTAATTATGAACAGATGTCTGTCCTGTACGAATTCTTACATTTTTATAATTGGACTTGCGTAAGTGTATGTTGTAAGGGAACACTTGTGCTAAGATGTAAGGTTATTTCACATGTACAAAGCTATAAGATGTATGTCTATACTATGCTAAGTTGTTTGTGGTAAAGGATTGGATTTGTTGAAGTTTAATGTTACGCGACTGTGTTAGAAAAAGCTTGGGTACCGGTACTTATCATTGCGTACCGGTACAAATAGCCTTACCATTGGGTTGCTCATTCTGTACCGGTACTCAAGATTGCGTACCGGTACAATGGGTACCGGTACACTTCTAAGTTCCTCATAACCCGAATGCATCACTCATGGATTTCTCCATCATTACCGGTATACAACATTGAGTACCGGTACTGATTGACAACTCCATGTATACTACTTTCGGGTTTTGAGGAACTCACTGGTGTACCGATATAGTGTGTACCGGTACCCAATGTATTGTACCGGGTTTTGAGGATCTTGGAGTTGTACCGGGTCAATTGGCACATCTGTACCGGTACGAAATATTTAGTACCGGTACGCATGGTCTGGTATTATATAATTTAAATATAAATTATTTTAACTAAAAAATATTAAAAATTTTGGTTCAACACTTAAATCAATATTAAAAATCCATGTGTCAGGAATCAAAGTGTGCGGCCTCAATAAATGGTTTTCTCAGAATTATATGCCAATCTTATATGAATTTGTAAATATTACAAATACTAATGTTGGCAGAAGTAAAAGGAAATGGATAATTAAGATTTAGTAATAGATTAAGTTTACAAGGGGAGAAGTCCTCACCTATATTCATATATATAGAAGATAGGAACATTTATACATTTATACATTCATACATTCTGCACAGGCATTTATAGAAGAGTCTAAAAGTAATCGAGACTTGAAAAGGGAACATAGGTATCACTCATCCTTGTGGGTAGCATCATCGTCGGGTTGATGGGAAAAACTAGGTCCGACAACACCTGGAATCGTATCATCATGTCGGCACACAAGGAAATCCACAATTTTCTTTAAGCCATCCTCGAGCTTCTTGAATCCCTCGTCGACTCTTTTCTTCAACGCTTGCAAGTCGCGATCCAACGACTCCAATGTAACATTCCCTTGGTGACGGGACGAACTGTGATGTTCCGGACGGTGAGGAGGACGCCTCGACGATACTTCAGTGTAGGCCTTCACGTTTTGAAACGTCCTCAAGGTACTTATTGATTTTGCTAAAGTAACCCCGTCAATGGGACCCAAGCTATATTCATAGTCATCGCACGTTATGTCTACACCTTGATCTTCCAAAAGCCGCATGTGTCACGCCCCGAGTTCAAAAACCAGTGTATAAATTTTTTTTTTTTTTAAATCAGAGTTGCAAAACAGCCAGGGCAATGACAGACCGCCACATATATAGGAGAGTCCCAATCCCCCATGGAATTGAGCCTTTTCTATATATGCACGGCTAGCTTGGCAACAACATCAGAGTACTAACTACGTACTAACAATATTACAAAATAACTTTTACAATAACTTTACAAATTACAAGTCTTTTCCCCAAATTACAACATCTTTCAACTTTAAACTCTTTAACTAAGTACACGGCTGTCCAGGGTCGAACATCTATCTCGATACCTCGCCAATTCGTCCCGACATCCCAACACCCGCTTGACCTGAAAACAGTCACCCGAGGGTGTGAGACACACCGGAGTGTATCCCAGTGGGCACGACGAGCCGAGGATCAGCTAATCGTACCTACTGGGTACTAAAATCTGCGGATAGTAAAGATCAATAGGAAAGCTGGAATGTATAGATGTCTACTAATAATCAGAGTAAGACTGCCAGTAAGTATGCTGAACAATCAGGGTATATCAGAGATAATCTATCATGAAAACTGTAGAGCATGCCTGTCGGAAATCAAAAGTCAACTACAAGGATCATGTATAAAGAACTACAAATGATATAAACATGTCTACAGATAATAGTGCTGGAAACAACTGAATAACAGTACGAGTAAGAGTAATGCGTCAAAGGTAGAAAACCAAATATCCAATCATGTGCCAATATTGGTCTCAGAGAACCTCAGGCAATGCCACTGTTCGGCACCTTTTCGGCTGACATAACCTTGTCGAGGGCTCACGGGTCTATCATCAGACCACTTTACCGGTAAAGAACAATCTCCACGGGGAGCTACCCCGGCCATGTTCGTGAAGTACAGCAGTGCATGGCAAGTCAAAATGATCAATCTCACGGTCTAGTGACCGGGTAGTCGGCAACATGCCGAGATCCCAACGGGGATCATCTGTCTGTATCTATCCATCGGAGTCAATCAATCATGCATATCAAACAGTATCTATCAATCAGGATCAATCAAGATGCATATCGAGTAGTGTCTATCAATCAGGATCAATCAAGATGTATATCGAGTAGTGTCTATCAATCAGGATCAATCAAGATAATAGTCGGCTGATCATGAATAAGTAATCACAGGTTTAATCAGTAAATGTCAATCAAAGGGTCATGCTATGTCAAACAAGATCAGTATAAGTCAAGCTAAATCATATAGGTAAAATCAGCATATGTCAAGGAGTATCGGTATATGTCAAGGAATATCGGTATATGTCAAGGAATATCAGTACATGTCAAGAAATATCAGTATATGTCAAGAAATATCAGTATATGTGTGTAATCAGCAGGGTAAGTCAATAACAGGGGTCCGACTGGACTAAAGCAACCAGAGGGCCAAAAAGCTGAGGCCCGGTTCGAAGATAACCCACCTGTCAAAACGCAGGCGAAAAGACCGGATCTGCAACTAACTCGAAGATCTACTGGAACACCTGAATCAGATATATATATATTGTTCAGAACTTAATTGACCCCTTATAACTTAACCTTTTCTAGAATTCACATTTTAAGACCGTTTTGAGCACTGTTTTTGCTCGTTCTTTCAACTGGAATTTAATTTTGACGAACCGTCACTTCCAGCAGGTGACACTCGTCTTGCTGAACACCGTGCTCACCAATTTGTGGCAGCACGGAACCCGAGGCAAACTTCGGGCCATAAAATTCCTCTCTAACATAGCCAAAATGCATTTTTATTTCTCCGGGACTTCAAACACCAAATCTGACGCGAGCACCGCGTCCAGTGACCCCAAATTAGCCTAGGACACACTGTCGCGGCTTCGCAAACAGCCCGGAGCATTGTTTTATTCCAACATTAATGTTTTATGTAAATTTTACTACAACTTTTAATCTAGACTTCATACCAGAATATTTTGTATATCAAAGTTGGTCTGGGCACTGCCAGGACCTTAGTGCTCACCCTGGTTGAGGCCCAGGGGTGCTGGTTCAAGCAGAACCAAGGTTAGGCTTACACCCTAATTCACAATGCACCAGAACTTCATCCACACAGAATCACTTTGATCTGAAGTGAGCACAGAGCTCAGGGAATGTGTCTGAGAAACTTTTATATTTCAAGTTTTGTCAAATTCCAATTCTAAGTTCATTGGGGCATTTAATCGAACACCCTACATGCACCACACACAACACACATACACAAGCATAAATCCGAATTGGGTTCTCTGTTTCTTGTGACCCAGGGGCTTCCCAGAATGCAAAGAAGTGTTCCTCCAAGTTGCTGGAACTTTTCTCAGCAACCTGGAGCATCCAAACCCATCCCCAAGGTGGCCGGACACAAGGAAGAAGGTGGGCTTTTGCATGGATTTTCGTGACCATGCCTCCAAGGGGTCTGGGTCCCAATTTCTTGCACCAGCAGGTGCCAAATCCTTCACTGAAACTCCCATGCATGCAGCTGACCCCGGGGTGCGGCGGCGGCGCGGCGGAGCAAAACTCCGATTTGGAGCTTGAGGGCTCTAATGGCGAATTTCCTTAGAGTCAACCAGAGGCCCCCAGACTTGCATGGGAGGTTCCCTGGGGTCATATGAAGCTTCCCGAACCTACCACCCCGGCCGGAGTTGGCCGGAGCGCCGGCGGCCAAGTTCCTCTCTCTTTCGGTTTCAACCATGGCCCCATCGTTTTCATGGTGCATGGGGCCCATGCAACAGCATGAGAGTATTCACCTGGGTCCCCGCATCACTTTTGGACAAGTGGCCGGCGTCGGGGTGGCTTGCCGGCGCCGGAGCACAAGGCTCGGCCACGTGCATGAAAAGCACAAACCTAGGGCATAAAACTGCCATTAACTGGGTTGACCGTACTTCCCCAGATTTGGTGGAATTGGTGCCCATCACCAACAGTCCAAGAACCCCAAATCTCAGCCCCAACAAGTCCATGGTTGCTGAGTTCTTCAAAGGTGGAGAAATATTAGGTTTCCGGCGACCCTTTGTGGCCGCCGGCCAACCGGACTGCATGGGGGCACGGGGCTTTGTATGGAGCATGCTTAGGGCCTAGGGAAGCTACTGCACACAATCTAGGATGTCAACAATCAATGGTTCGAGAGCCTTACCTCAGCCGAGCTCGGGGAAGAAGGGAAGTAGCCGGAATTTGGTCCCCTCTCCACGTGCGGTCACAGCAAGCTTCAGCAAGAATCCTCCTAATCGCAGGAACTCCACAGGCCCTCCAACTCCAACCTTGATGCACCTTGGTCCCAACTTCCTCAACCTCCCTTTCTCTCTCGAGTTCTATCTCTCTCTCTAATGTGTTTGCTCCCTTTGGCTTCTCTCCACTTGGGCTCGGTTTTGAAGACAGCAGGGAACCAAAGGACACCTGAGTGGAGCAGTTTCAAGAAGTCTAAGAGGCAGGAGTTTTAATACAAGATTCTTTAACCCAAAACCCCCAAACTCCATTCACACCTAAACCTAATGCTCCGAGATCCTCTTAATAGGTGCAAAATGCACCAAACCCCTTATGGTACAAGCTCTAGCACTTAGGCACATAAAATATTACCCTTTTATTACAATTTAGTCCATTTTGAGCACTCTTCACGCATTTCGAGACAATCCGGTTGCCGTTTCGCGAAACGGACTTCGCCACGACGTCCGGCTCGTCAAGACCTGTCAGGTAGCGTATTTGTTTGGTTCGTTCGACGCCCGGATAAAAAGTCGTTCCATAAAGTTCGACTCAATTTAGCGCGTGGCACGCACTTCGATGCACCCGGATCGCCAAACGCGAAATCCGTCAGCGCCATCGCGCTCAAAACGTCGAAATTAGCTAGGGTCCATTATTAATACCCCTATGTTATAATTTAAAACAGTGAATCGGCCATTGGTGGTCGCGAAGAGATTAAAATAGGAGTTACTATGCACAACTTAAGTTGTGGGGCCCACTATTTCTTCGCTGATTTCTGGAAGATCCGACCGTCAGATCATCGACAAGTGAATATGAAACTTCTATGTTTCGACGAGACGATCGTAATGGTGATCTCGGATTTTCAAGATCAGGCCCCGATCAAAAGTCGATATTTTAGGCCCCGATCTACCAATTTTTGCTATTTAAATAATTCTGGAAATTATTTAAACCTGAATTCTGGATTTTAAAATCATGGTTACTACATCACTCACCACTTTAAGAAGTTTCGTCCCCGAAACTTAAACTTAACTAATCCACTATTAAGCCTCTAACAGGTTCACCGTAGTGACAATCAGTCACAAAATATCAACAATCCCAAGGCTACCATTTTAGACCCAATCTGATATTCCCCATCACAGGGCAAAGTATTTCTCAATTCTTTCGAAAGTACGTTGTCTGCAGCCAACGTGCTTACCAAAAGAAAGGTGAAATACCACAAATCTGTCGCCAACAACTTGTTGGGGACACCCCTCACAACTGAAGGTACATCACATATCTTCCTTCACAGTCTCTTTGCCGATGATATAACTTCTAAGTTCCCAACTTACTGTACCAAAACCTCGCGCTCTCACGTGACACGAGTCATCCTAGGGTTCGTTCCTAGCCAAACCTAGACATCGTATTCCTATTGCTCTGATACCATCTAATCTGTCACGCCCCGAGTTCAAAAACCAGTGTATAATTTTTTTTTTTTTTTAAATCAGAGTTGCAAAACAGCCAGGGCAATGACAGACCGCCACATATATAGGAGAGTCCCAATCCCCCATGGAATTGAGCCTTTTCTATATATGCACGGCTAGCTTGGCAACAACATCAGAGTACTAACTACGTACTAACAATATTACAAAATAACTTTTACAATAACTTTACAAATTACAAGTCTTTTCCCCAAATTACAACATCTTTCAACTTTAAACTCTTTAACTAAGTACACGGCTGTCCAGGGTCGAACATCTATCTCGATACCTCGCCAATTCGTCCCGACATCCCAACACCCGCTTGACCTGAAAAACAGTCACCCGAGGGTGTGAGACACACCGGAGTGTATCCCAGTGGGCACGACGAGCCGAGGATCAGCTAATCGTACCTACTGGGTACTAAAATCTGCGGATAGTAAAGATCAATAGGAAAGCTGGAATGTATAGATGTCTACTAATAATCAGAGTAAGACTGCCAGTAAGTATGCTGAACAATCAGGGTATATCAGAGATAATCTATCATGAAAACTGTAGAGCATGCCTGTCGGAAATCAAAAGTCAACTACAAGGATCATGTATAAAGAACTACAAATGATATAAACATGTCTACAGATAATAGTGCTGGAAACAACTGAACAACAGCACGAGTAAGAGTAATGCGTCAAAGGTAGAAAACCAAATATCCAATCATGTGCCAATATTGGTCTCAGAGAACCTCAGGCAATGCCACTGTTCGGCAGACATAACCTTGTCGAGGGCTCACGGGTCTATCATCAGACCACTTTACCGGTAAAGAACAATCTCCACGGGGAGCTACCCCGGCCATGTTCGTGAAGTACAGCAGTGCATGGCAAGTCAAAATGATCAATCTCACGGTCTAGTGACCGGGTAGTCGGCAACATGCCGAGATCCCAACGGGGATCATCTGTCTGTATCTATACATCGGAGTCAATCAATCATGCATATCAAACAGTATCTATCAATCAGGATCAATCAAGATGTATATCGAGTAGTGTCTATCAATCAGGATCAATCAAGATGTATATCGAGTAGTGTCTATCAATCAGGATCAATCAAGATAATAGTCGGCTGATCATGAATAAGTAATCACAGGTTTAATCAGTAAATGTCAATCAAAGGGTCATGCTATGTCAAACAAGATCAGTATAAGTCAGGCTAAATCATATAGGTAAAATCAGCATATGTCAAGGAGTATCGGTATATGTCAAGGAATATCGGTATATGTCAAGGAATATCAGTACATGTCAAGAAATATCAGTATATGTCAAGAAATATCAGTATATGTGTGTAATCAGCAGGGTAAGTCAATAACAGGGGTCCGACTGGACTAAAGCAACCAGAGGGCCAAAAAGCTGAGGCCCGGTTCGAAGATAGCCCACCTGTCAAAACGCAGGCGAAAAGACCGGATCTGCAACTAACTCGAAGATCTACTGGAACACCTGAATCAGATATATATATATTGTTCAGAACTTAATTGACCCCTTATAACTTAACCTTTTCTAGAATTCACATTTTAAGACCGTTTTGAGCACTGTTTTTGCTCGTTCTTTCAACTGGAATTTAATTTGACGAACCGTCACTTCCAGCAGGTGACACTCGTCTTGCTGAACACCGTGCTCACCAATTTGTGGCAGCACGGAACCCGAGGCAAACTTCGGGCCATAAAATTCCTCTCTAACATAGCCAAAATGCATTTTTATTTCTCCGGGACTTCAAACACCAAATCTGACGCGAGCACCGCGTCCAGTGACCCCAAATTAGCCTAGGACACACTGTCGCGGCTTCGCAAACAGCCCGGAGCATTGTTTTATTCCAACATTAATGTTTTATGTAAATTTTACTACAACTTTTAATCTAGACTTCATACCAGAATATTTTGTATATCAAAGTTGGTCTGGGCACTGCCAGGACCTTAGTGCTCACCCTGGTTGAGGCCCAGGGGTGCTGGTTCAAGCAGAACCAAGGTTAGGCTTACACCCTAATTCACAATGCACCAGAACTTCATCCACACAGAATCACTTTGATCTGAAGTGAGCACAGAGCTCAGGGAATGTGTCTGAGAAACTTTTATATTTCAAGTTTTGTCAAATTCCAATTCTAAGTTCATTGGGGCATTTAATCGAACACCCTACATGCACCACACACAACACACATACACAAGCATAAATCCGAATTGGGTTCTCTGTTTCTTGTGACCCAGGGGCTTCCCAGAATGCAAAGAAGTGTTCCTCCAAGTTGCTGGAACTTTTCTCAGCAACCTGGAGCATCCAAACCCATCCCCAAGGTGGCCGGACACAAGGAAGAAGGTGGGCTTTTGCATGGATTTTCGTGACCATGCCTCCAAGGGGTCTGGGTCCCAATTTCTTGCACCAGCAGGTGCCAAATCCTTCACTGAAACTCCCCATGCATGCAGCTGACCCCGGGGTGCGGCGGCGGCGCGGCGGAGCAAAACTCCGATTTGGAGCTTGAGGGCTCTAATGGCGAATTTCCTTAGAGTCAACCAGAGGCCCCCAGACTTGCATGGGAGGTTCCCTGGGGTCATATGAAGCTTCCCGAACCTACCACCCCGGCCGGAGTTGGCCGGAGCGCCGGCGGCCAAGTTCCTCTCTCTTTCGGTTTCAACCATGGCCCCATCGTTTTCATGGTGCATGGGGCCCATGCAACAGCATGAGAGTATTCACCTGGGTCCCCGCATCACTTTTGGACAAGTGGCCGGCGTCGGGGTGGCTTGCCGGCGCCGGAGCACAAGGCTCGGCCACGTGCATGAAAAGCACAAACCTAGGGCATAAAACTGCCATTAACTGGGTTGACCGTACTTCCCCAGATTTGGTGGAATTGGTCCCCATCACCAACAGTCCAAGAACCCCAAATCTCAGCCCCAACAAGTCCATGGTTGCTGAGTTCTTCAAAGGTGGAGAAATATTAGGTTTCCGGCGACCCTTTGTGGCCGCCGGCCAACCGGACTGCATGGGGGCACGGGGCTTTGTATGGAGCATGCTTAGGGCCTAGGGAAGCTACTGCACACAATCTAGGATGTCAACAATCAATGGTTCGAGAGCCTTACCTCAGCCGAGCTCGGGGAAGAAGGGAAGTAGCCGGAATTTGGTCCCCTCTCCACGTGCGGTCACAGCAAGCTTCAGCAAGAATCCTCCTAATCGCAGGAACTCCACAGGCCCTCCAACTCCAACCTTGATGCACCTTGGTCCCAACTTCCTCAACCTCCCTTTCTCTCTCGAGTTCTATCTCTCTCTCTAATGTGTTTGCTCCCTTTGGCTTCTCTCCACTTGGGCTCGGTTTTGAAGACAGCAGGGAACCAAAGGACACCTGAGTGGAGCAGTTTCAAGAAGTCTAAGAGGCAGGAGTTTTAATACAAGATTCTTTAACCCAAAACCCCCAAACTCCATTCACACCTAAACCTAATGCTCCGAGATCCTCTTAATAGGTGCAAAATGCACCAAACCCCTTATGGTACAAGCTCTAGCACTTAGGCACATAAAATATTACCCTTTTATTACAATTTAGTCCATTTTGAGCACTCTTCACGCATTTCGAGACAATCCGGTTGCCGTTTCGCGAAACGGACTTCGCCACGACGTCCGGCTCGTCAAGACCTGTCAGGTAGCGTATTTGTTTGGTTCGTTCGACGCCCGGATAAAAAGTCGTTCCATAAAGTTCGACTCAATTTAGCGCGTGGCACGCACTTCGATGCACCCGGATCGCCAAACGCGAAATCCGTCAGCGCCATCGCGCTCAAAACGTCGAAATTAGCTAGGGTCCATTATTAATACCCCTATGTTATAATTTAAAACAGTGAATCGGCCATTGGTAGTCGCGAAGGGATTAAAATAGGAGTTACTATGCACAACTTAAGTTGTGGGGCCCACTATTTCTTCGCTGATTTCTGGAAGATTCGACCGTCAGATCATCGACAAGTGAATATGAAACTTCTATGTTTCGACGAGACGATCGTAATGGTGATCTCGGATTTTCAAGATCAGGCCCCGATCAAAAGTCGATATTTTAGGCCCCGATCTACCAATTTTTGCTATTTAAATAATTCTGGAAATTATTTAAACCTGAATTCTGGATTTTAAAATCATGGTTACTACATCACTCACCACTTTAAGAAGTTTCGTCCCCGAAACTTAAACTTAACTAATCCACTATTAAGCCTCTAACAGGTTCACCGTAGTGACAATCAGTCACAAAATATCAACAATCCCAAGGCTACCATTTTAGACCCAATCTGATATTCCCCATCACAGGGCAAAGTATTTCTCAATTCTTTCGAAAGTACGTTGTCTGCAGCCAACGTGCTTACCAAAAGAAAGGCGAAATACCACAAATCTGTCGCCAACAACTTGTTGGGGACACCCCTCACAACTGAAGGTACATCACATATCTTCCTTCACAGTCTCTTTGCCGATGATATAACTTCTAAGTTCCCAACTTACTGTACCAAAACCTCGCGCTCTCACGTGACACGAGTCATCCTAGGGTTCGTTCCTAGCCAAACCTAGACATCGTATTCCTATTGCTCTGATACCATCTAATCTGTCACGCCCCGAGTTCAAAAACCAGTGTATAATTTTTTTTTTTTTTTTAAATCAGAGTTGCAAAACAGCCAGGGCAATGACAGACCGCCACATATATAGGAGAGTCCCAATCCCCCATGGAATTGAGCCTTTTCCATATATGCACGGCTAGCTTGGCAACAACATCAGAGTACTAACTACGTACTAACAATATTACAAAATAACTTTTACAATAACTTTACAAATTACAAGTCTTTTCCCCAAATTACAACATCTTTCAACTTTAAACTCTTTAACTAAGTACACGGCTGTCCAGGGTCGAACATCTATCTCGATACCTCGCCAATTCGTCCCGACATCCCAACACCCGCTTGACCTGAAAAACAGTCACCCGAGGGTGTGAGACACACCGGAGTGTATCCCAGTGGGCACGACGAGCCGAGGATCAGCTAATCGTACCTACTGGGTACTAAAATCTGCGGATAGTAAAGATCAATAGGAAAGCTGGAATGTATAGATGTCTACTAATAATCAGAGTAAGACTGCCAGTAAGTATGCTGAACAATCAGGGTATATCAGAGATAATCTATCATGAAAACTGTAGAGCATGCCTGTCGGAAATCAAAAGTCAACGACAAGGATCATGTATAAAGAACTACAAATGATATAAACATGTCTACAGATAATAGTGCTGGAAACAACTGAACAACAGTACGAGTAAGAGTAATGCGTCAAAGGTAGAAAACCAAATATCCAATCATGTGCCAATATTGGTCTCAGAGAACCTCAGGCAATGCCACTGTTCGGCACCTTTTCGGCTGACATAACCTTGTCGAGGGCTCACGGGTCTATCATCAGACCACTTTACCGGTAAAGAACAATCTCCACGGGGAGCTGCCCCGGCCATGTTCGTGAAGTACAGCAGTGCATGGCAAGTCAAAATGATCAATCTCACGGTCTAGTGACCGGGTAGTCGGCAACATGCCGAGATCCCAACGGGGATCATCTGTCTGTATCTATCCATCGGAGTCAATCAATCATGCATATCAAACAGTATCTATCAATCAGGATCAATCAAGATGCATATCGAGTAGTGTCTATCAATCAGGATCAATCAAGATGTATATCGAGTAGTGTCTATCAATCAGGATCAATCAAGATAATAGTCGGCTGATCATGAATAAGTAATCACAGGTTTAATCAGTAAATGTCAATCAAAGGGTCATGCTATGTCAAACAAGATCAGTATAAGTCAGGCTAAATCATATAGGTAAAATCAGCATATGTCAAGGAGTATCGGTATATGTCAAGGAATATAGGTATATGTTAAGGAATATCAGTACATGTCAAGAAATATCAGTATATGTCAAGAAATATCAGTATATGTGTGTAATCAGCAGGGTAAGTCAATAACAGGGGTCCGACTGGACTAAAGCAACCAGAGGGCCAAAAAGCTGAGGCCCGGTTCGAAGATAACCCACCTGTCAAAACGCAGGCGAAAAGACCGGATCTGCAACTAACTCGAAGATCTACTGGAACACCTGAATCAGATATATATATATTGTTCAGAACTTAATTGACCCCTTATAACTTAACCTTTTCTAGAATTCACATTTTAAGACCGTTTTGAGCACTGTTTTTGCTCGTTCTTTCAACTGGAATTTAATTTTGACGAACCGTCACTTCCAGCAGGTGACACTCGTCTTGCTGAACACCGTGCTCACCAATTTGTGGCAGCACGGAACCCGAGGCAAACTTCGGGCCATAAAATTCCTCTCTAACATAGCCAAAATGCATTTTTATTTCTCCGGGACTTCAAACACCAAATCTGACGTGAGCACCGCGTCCAGTGACCCCAAATTAGCCTAGGACACACTGTCGCGGCTTCGCAAACAGCCCGGAGCATTGTTTTATTCCAACATTAATGTTTTATGGAAATTTTACTACAACTTTTAATCTAGACTTCATACCAGAATATTTTGTATATCAAAGTTGGTCTGGGCACTGCCAGGACCTTAGTGCTCACCCTGGTTGAGGCCCAGGGGTGCTGGTTCAAGCAGAACCAAGGTTAGGCTTACACCCTAATTCACAATGCACCAGAACTTCATCCACACAGAATCACTTTGATCTGAAGTGAGCACAGAGCTCAGGGAATGTGTCTGAGAAACTTTTATATTTCAAGTTTTGTCAAATTCCAATTCTAAGTTCATTGGGGCATTTAATCGAACACCCTACATGCACCACACACAACACACATACACAAGCATAAATCCGAATTGGGTTCTCTGTTTCTTGTGACCCAGGGGCTTCCCAGAATGCAAAGAAGTGTTCCTCCAAGTTGCTGGAACTTTTCTCAGCAACCTGGAGCATCCAAACCCATCCCCAAGGTGGCCGGACACAAGGAAGAAGGTGGGCTTTTGCATGGATTTTCGTGACCATGCCTCCAAGGGGTCTGGGTCCCAATTTCTTGCACCAGCAGGTGCCAAATCCTTCACTGAAACTCCCCATGCATGCAGCTGACCCCGGGGTGCGGCGGCGGCGCGGCGGAGCAAAACTCCGATTTGGAGCTTGAGGGCTCTAATGGCGAATTTCCTCAGAGTCAACCAGAGGCCCCCAGACTTGCATGGGAGGTTCCCTGGGGTCATATGAAGCTTCCCGAACCTACCACCCCGGCCGGAGTTGGCCGGAGCGCCGGCGGCCAAGTTCCTCTCTCTTTCGGTTTCAACCATGGCCCCATCGTTTTCATGGTGCATGGGGCCCATGCAACAGCATGAGAGTATTCACCTGGGTCCCCGCATCACTTTTGGACAAGTGGCCGGCGTCGGGGTGGCTTGCCGGCGCCGGAGCACAAGGCTCGGCCACGTGCATGAAAAGCTCAAACCTAGGGCATAAAACTGCCATTAACTGGGTTGACCGTACTTCCCCAGATTTTGTGGAATTGGTCCCCACCACCAACAGTCCAAGCACCCCAAATCTCAGCCCCAACAAGTCCATGGTTGCTGAGTTCTTCAAAGGTGGAGAAATATTAGGTTTCCGGCGACCCTTTGTGGCCGCCGGCCAACCGGACTGCATGGGGGCACGGGGCTTTGTATGGAGCATGCTTAGGGCCTAGGGAAGCTACTGCACACAATCTAGGAGGTCAACAATCAATGGTTCGAGAGCCTTACCTCAGCCGAGCTCGGGGAAGAAGGGAAGTAGCTAGAATTTGGTCCCCTCTCCACGTGCGGTCACAGCAAGCTTCAGCAAGAATCCTCCTAATCGCAGGAACTCCACAGGCCCTCCAACTCCAACCTTGATGCACCTTGGTCCCAACTTCCTCAACCTCCCTTTCTCTCTCGAGTTCTATCTCTCTCTCTAATGTGTTTGCTCCCTTTGGCTTCTCTCCACTTGGGCTCGGTTTTGAAGACAGCAGGGAACCAAAGGACACCTGAGTGGAGCAGTTTCAAGAAGTCTAAGAGGCAGGAGTTTTAATACAAGATTCTTTAACCCAAAACCCCCAAACTCCATTCACACCTAAACCTAATGCTCCGAGATCCTCTTAATAGGTGCAAAATGCACCAAACCCCTTATGGTACAAGCTCTAGCACTTAGGCACATAAAATATTACCCTTTTATTACAATTTAGTCTATTTTGAGCACTCTTCACGCATTTCGAGACAATCCGGTTGCCGTTTCGCGAAACGGACTTCGCCACGACGTCCGGCTCGTCAAGACCTGTCAGGTAGCGTATTTGTTTGGTTCGTTCGACGCCCGGATAAAAAGTCGTTCCATAAAGTTCGACTCAATTTAGCGCGTGGCACGCACTTCGATGCACCCGGATCGCCAAACGCGAAATCCGTCAGCGCCATCGCGCTCAAAACGTCAAAATTAGCTAGGGTCCATTATTAATACCCCTATGTTATAATTTAAAACAGTGAATCGGCCATTGGTGGTCGCGAAGGGATTAAAATAGGAGTTACTATGCACAACTTAAGTTGTGGGGCCCACTATTTCTTCGCTGATTTCTGGAAGATTCGACCGTCAGATCATCGACAAGTGAATATGAAACTTCTATGTTTCGACGAGACGATCGTAATGGTGATCTCGGATTTTCAAGATCAGGCCCCGATCAAAAGTCGATATTTTAGGCCCCGATCTACCAATTTTTGCTATTTAAATAATTCTGGAAATTATTTAAACCTGAATTCTGGATTTTAAAATCATGGTTACTACAGCATGATCAGAAGAGGGTAAGGTAATAGATCGCGATGCGCTGTACCTTGAACTAACTGTGACATTCTGTACCAAATCAATGTTGGAATATTGATGTTCATTCCAACAGCTAGCTCTGGGTGAGCAAGTAAATATAAGAGAAGCAGTCTATCCCATCGAATCCTCTTTGCACCCAATGTGGGCAGAATATTATAGCACAATATTAAGGATAGGATGTGATACTCTGGTCTCAATTCCTTCGATTCAACGTATAGTCTATTTGTTACTGTTCCTGGCTTGCAGAGAGCATTGACAATGGTGTTCCAATGTGTGGATTGCTGAATGGTTCCAAGTGTATAATGCACTCCACTTTTATCCACATTTAATCCAAGCATTTTCCCAATTTCGTCTGGAGACACTACAACTCTGACACCACGGACATATGATTCTACTACCATAAATCCGGTATCTCGATCCTGCCCAATAATGCTACCTCTCATATAAAATTGGCGAATGAGTTCTAGACAGAAACCTTTACGACGGTGTATGCGGCCGACCGTTTCGATAGGGGCCCTTTGCAAAAGCTGGGGAAATTCAGGAACTTCACTAGTCAACTCGTCAAAGTTGACATATCGCTCTCCGATGCAAGTTCGGCTTGAAAAGTCTTCCGCTCGTTTAGGATCTACGTCAGACGTGTCTGCTGATTGTTTTGATCGCTGATCTCTACGGGCCGCACCCGTATGAGAAATTGAAGGCATAGGCGCCTTTCCTTTATCCTGTGTGGCCGCCATTTCAACATGAGTAGAATCCTCAGAATGTTCAGATGAATCACTACTCTGTGAATCATGCGAACGGTCCCTCTTGGAGGCTGGTTTCCCTCCACGGGCAGGGCCACGACCACGGCCACGCCCTCGTCCACCACGTTGCCCATCACCGGCCATTACGTATAGGAGCTGAGCGTACAGAATGAGTTAGCAGCGATCTTGTATGCAGTCTTTGAAACTATTCGGAAAAATCATATAAGTTCTGAACAGCTATAGATAAGTTCTGTACATGAATATATACAATATGGAACATTCATAGAATTATAGACATTATGGTATGAAGATACATTATGAACAATTGAAAGTTAAAATCATACAGTTGAACATTTGAAATTAGACTTGATCACTTCAACAAGATGGAACCCGAACTACAATATTGCTAAAAATTGATCCCTTTTACCCATGTTACATATACATTACATATACATTACAGATATCATGTTAAAACCCTGATTAATGAACAAAATTGCACTTAACTAAATTAGTATAACACAAAAAAGGCATTAGGGATTTAGTGTTTTACCTTGAGATATGAAGGGTTAAACTTAGCCCCAAAATCAAGGTAGTAATAGACCGAAGCGTAGACCTAAGGGAGATTTATGGTAGATGTATTGTTAGACAGTGAACGAGGGAGTATCGAGCAAGACTAGTGGATGAAACAACAGAGGACACCGGAAAGTTAAACCGATTCCGCAGATCGCGTACCGGAATACGCCCTAGCCCTTCCTCCTGATAAGAAACGGTTTTATTTTGCAAAAGCCCTCTGCGTACACCTTGCCTTTGCGTTAACTTCACGTTAAAACTTGGGAGAAGTGGGAAAGGCAGTTACTAGGCGGTTTTCCTTTGGCCGTCTGTGTACCACACGCCGGTTCGGCTCCTTGAGGCTAAAATTAGGGGAAGAGGGGATTAAGGCATGGGTGAAATACTTCTTCATTTCTTTTACGGTTTCCATCTTTTACCTTCTGTACCGGTACTCCCCCCACCTCTTTCCCAAGGCAGAGGTCTTCCCAAGGCAGAGCTCTGCCTTGGGAAGGGTTATTTTTTTTTTTAATATTTTTTTATTTTTTATATTTATTTGTTTCCTTTTCTTTGACAAGGTTATAGTTAGTTGCAATTTTTTTTTTTTTAATTAATATTTGAAATTTTTTAAATATATTAAAATTTTAAATTTTAAATGTTATAAATTTTAATTTTATTAATCAAGGTAGTAATAAAAATAAGTATTAAATATTATTTTTAATAACATTGTGAGCTCGCTCCCACACGTTGCCCGGTGCAGAGTGTATGCAGGGTGTATGCAGACAAAATTTGTTTAAGGATCGTTTATTGTGAGCGATCCCCTGACTGTGAGATCGCTCTAAAATATTTTTGTATGCAGACTAATTATACAAGTTTAAGGAAAAGACTATATAGCAATAATTTTGTATGAAATCTCTTAATACAGTTGTTTAAGGATCGTTCATTGTGAGCGATCCCCGCACTGAGAGAGTTAAAGGGACACCCATAGAGGGATTCTGCACAGTCATATATATAAAAGGGAACAGTGAGGGATCCTCTCTACGCACAGTGAGGGATCCCTCATTGTGAGGGATCCCTCTGTTATCACAGTACCCATGCATGTCACTACTTGTATGTTTGCTACAAGTGTCCCTTAATACACTGTACTAATCGTGAATTATAAAAAGGTTTAATAATTTTCTGGATTAATAAATAGCAGAAAATAACTAAATTACACCCCAAAAATGATCCGGTTGCATCGAAGTGCGTGCGTCACTTTGCGACATACAGAACAAGATGGGCCGAGATTTTATACGAGCACCGAATCAAGTAAACGAATACAGTACTTAATAGCTCTCGACGAGCCGGACGTCGTAGCGAAGTCTGTTTCACAATTCGTCGAGCGGATTGTCTCGGAAAGAGTGGGAAACGCCGAAAAAGCAAGTATTCTTGCATTAAACTTGATATTGTATGTATCAAATTCTAAGAGGCTTAAATGCAAGGGTTCTGGGTGCATTTGTTGCTCACTGAAGGGACCTAGGGGTTCAGAGTTGAATGTACAAGGGTCTTTTTGCCAAACAATGCAAAAATGCATTTGCATTAAGTAAAGTGCCTCTTGGACTACCATGGGCCAGAGCACGAGGGGTCGTGGGTGTAAATCGAAGCATCCACTACCCTCTGAGTTCCCCATACTTAGCCCGAGTGCTGGTGGCCGAGGAGTCACAACTCCATTTGTTGTGAACTCGGGAGAGAGAGAGAAAAGAGAAGGTTGGGCCAAACTCTTCCACGGTTGGAGTTGGAGTGCTCTGGAGATTCCTCTGTGTCGGTGAAGCAACCTGGGAGCTTGCTGTGGCCGCGCGAAGAAGAAGAAGTGGAAACCGGCTTCTTCCATCTTCAACAACTCCGGCCAAGGTGAGGATCTCTAAACCATTGGTTGTCTGAGCCCTAGACCCATAGCAATGGCTTAATTAGGCCCTTAGGATGCTCCCTGCAAAAGCCTGAGCCCCCATGCACGCTGGTTTGCCGGCGGGGCCACACTCTCGCCGGAAACCTAGCCAAGCTCCGCCGCGGCTTTTCTTTGCCACCAGTGGACCAGATCAGAAACCAAAATCATGGGCAATGACTGTAGGAGATAAGGATCAACTCCACCAAATTTGGTGGAGTTTGATCAAGTAAATCGTTTGCAGATCGAAAGCCTAGCTTTGGTGGATTAATTTTGCACTTCGGCCGAGCTCTCTGCTCCGGCTTGGCGTGCTTCCCCACCGCCGGCCACATGCTCAGAAGAATTCCTGGGAGTGTGAGGAGTGCTCCAATGCAATTGCATGGCATCCATGCAGACCCGATGCTGGCGCGGCCATGAATGACCCGAGATTAGACTAAAATGGGGTCGCCGGAGCTCCGGCCATCTTCGGCCGGAGTAGGTTGGTCCGGAAGCTTTCGGTGGATCATTGGTGAGTTTCCATCCAAGTTGTGAAGCTCCATATAGCCTCTGGTGAAATTCTCCATTAGAGGTGGAAAAGCTCGAAATGGAGCTTTGCTCCGCCGCGCCGTCGCCGTGTCCTGTCGCCGGGCACAGGCACAGGAAGACTCACAGAGAGTTTTAGCACCTGTTGGTGCTATTAGTTGGGTCTCATATGCTCTGGGTTGCGGGTCACGATTTTCAAAACTAAGGCCTCATCTTCTCCACCTTGCCCGCGGCTATCCAATGCTGCATGTTGGCCCAGGCATGCAGGAATGATAGCTTGAACCCTCAGAAACATTTCCTTCCAAGTTGGAAGAGATTTGGTGCTGTGGTTGCAGAGATCAACCTGGAAATTGTGCTTGGGTAATTGTATGTAAATAATGCACACCAAGTGCTTGGTGAAATGCCACAAAGAAGAGAACAATGGAATTAGGGTTCGAGTTGAATATGAAACTTGCTCCAAATTGTCCCCTGAGCTCAATGCTCACTTCATATCAAGTTGGATATGTGTGGAATATTGTTTGGAGCATTGTGAACTTGTAAGTGTGCAAGGCTTTGGATCTACTTGATCCAGCAGATCTGGGCTGCAAATATGGCAAGCCCTGGGGTCCTGGCATTGTCCAGAAACTTTTTGATTCAGGAAGTTTCAGTTTCTTGATGTGAAGATTTAAAGTTACATCAAAACTAAGCCTTATGTCAAAACTAATATATTCAGATGTTTGGAGCTATAAAATATTATTGTAGGGAACAGTCATATATATGATATAAGGGACAACCATAGAGGGATTATGCACAGTCATATATATAAAAGGGAACAGTGAGGGACCCTCTGTTGGCACAGTGAGGGATCCCTCATTGTGAGGGATCCATCTGTTATCACAGTACACTTGAATGACACTAGTTGTGTGTTTGATACTAGTGACCCTTAATACACCTACAAGATGGAACACTTGTTCAATTTTGGAATGACTCGTTAGACAATCTTGTCACAATTAAAATGTAAATCGGTCCATCTTGTATATATGAATGGTCATAACTTTACTATAGCTATTCAAAACTTGTATATGTGTGCCATTCGAAACAGAACCTTTATACTGCATTATGTTCTTCATAGGAGAATGGCATTCTCTTTGCTACTGGTACTTGTGGTTTTGATGGCCAGTGGGAGTGGAAGTAGACGTGGAAGTGGGAAGAAGAAATCTTCAAAAAGATCAAGGAATGATGTTTCAACAAGCTCTGAATCTGAAGATTCATCAGAAAATGAGGCAGAATCGGTAATAGGGAAAGGAAAGGCACCGATGCCTTCAAGGAAACAGAAAGATAGAGAATATTATCCACAAAGATTTAGCGGTGGACCTGTAATTCGCGAGGGCTCTCAATCAGGTCGCCGAGCAAGTTATGGAGAAGGTAAACCACAAATTACTGCACAACGGCGTCGATTATTTCAAAATAGAACATGTATTGGCGAGCGACATATAAACTTCAATGAATTGTGTCGACAAGTTCCGGAATTTGAAAGGCTAGTAGAACGAATTCCTTTGGGGGCTCTAGCGAGAGTTCCAGCAAATCAGGGTTTCTGTTCGGAGTTAATCAGGGAGTTCTACATAAGGGGAGTTATAACTGAAGAGGATCATGACACCGGGAGAATCAAATTCGAAACCCTAGTTCGAGGGGTCAAGTTTGATATAACTCCTGAGGTAATAGGTGCGAATCTTGGTTTGCCTGTTGATACATCTGGTGTGCATTATACTCAGGGTGATTTTGAGAGTGACACTCATTGGGATGTCGTTGTCAATGCTATTTGCAAGTCGGGTACACAGACCAACGAGGAATATGTGGTATCAAAGGATTTAAAGCCGGAATACCACATTCTATATTTGATTCTTTGCTACAACCTGTTGCCTACGGTGGGGACTAAAAGGGTACGATGGCAACGTCTACTTCTTCTTTATTTTCTTGGTCACCCAGAGAGTGCAGCGGGAGTGTGTGTCAATATTCCTTATATTATGTGGGAAAACATGGCACATGTAATGAGGCTAAAGATAGCCGTGAACTTCTTCCTTACCCGATCTTCATCACTACCCTATTGGAAGATCACGGAGTTGATGTCACATGTGACAAATATGACTATGGCTTGGGTTCTATTGATAGAATAACTTTGGCCAAGTCAATTGGAACTCTTAGGACCTTTGGGCAAGTGAAAGGTCGTGCAAGTGATGCGACTACAAGTGCACCGCCTCGTCAGGTGCAACATCAAGCAGGTACTGGATCAGATGAGGGAGTGTCTGTACAATCATTACATCGGAAAGTACAAGGAGTAAAGAAAATTATGGAACAAGGGTTCAAGAAGATTGAGGATGGATTAAAGAAGCTGTTTGATATCCTCGGCTGCAAGCAAGTTGATGTAGTTCCGGGAGCGACTGGAACAAGTACTTCACATGGACATACATCACATGATGATGATGCTGAGGACAGACATGACGATGTGCGACCCGGTACACCACCTTGTTCTTCCTTTTATATATATATTTTTTCCCATCCATTTGTAAGTAGTAATTTGTTTTAAACATGACACTTCTCAATGTTTTATGAGTGTTGGCATGTATTGCAGCTATTGGAAGCTATGAACACTATGAAATGCCAAGAGGAATACTCATTGGAAGCATTAGAAGCACTTGGAGCTTCGAAAAGCTGACTGCACTGTGTTTCCGGGATTTGAATTGGAGTTGTAATTATGGAAAGCTTATTTTTGTATGCATTATGTTATGTAATTGACTCAGTGTGTTCTCCAACATTTAAAATTAATTGTTATGGAATATTATTAATTTGTGCTGTAACCGCTAAACTTATATGTAAAGTATATTTCTATTTGTGAAATTCCAGAATTTCAAAGTTCTTCAAGTTTTTAATTCTATTGAAATTTACCACTAAGTACCGGATCTCAATTATTAGTACCGGTACACAACAAATATGTACCGGTTCTAATTTATGAGTACCGATACCGGTATACTGTGTTGAAGTCTTGAGTAACGCGACTGAGTTAGAAAACCATGTGTACCGGTACATATAATTACGGACCGGTACAGATAGCCTTAGTTTATGGATGCTCAATGTGTACCGGTACTCAAGATTGCGTACCGGTACTGAAGGTTTATATTTTGGGTTTATTTACTCCCCCCACATCTTTCCCAAGGCAGAGCTCTTCCCAAGGCAGAGCTTTGCCTTGGGAAGGGCTTTTTTTTTGTTTTCTTTTTTTTTGATGTTATTTTTTTGTTTTTTTTTTTCCTTTTGTTTGACTTTTCAAGTTCGTTGTTTTTTTTTGTTTTTAAATAATATTTGAAATTTTTTAAAAATATTTAAATTTAAAATTTT
>CM054947.1:14784508-14849630 GCA_029168755.2 Tillandsia fasciculata | reverse complement strand
ACATAGTATCTCAGACTGGAAATACAAATACAACTGTAATAAGTACAATAATCTCCCAGCTCACCAAAATAGTACATCCAGCTGGCGGAAGCCAGACCCAAAATAAAAGGAGAATATCACAGTCTGAGTGGAGGGTACATTATCTGTCTACTAGCTCTCAGCTCACAGGAGATCTATCTATTCAGCGATCCCCTTACCTCGATCCGCTGCCGATGGCCTAGCAGCTCCCGCAGATGACTCTGCAAAAATAAAGGAGAAGAAAGAACAGAAAATAACAATGGGGGTGAGAACTACCAGATAAACCAGCAGCCTCCCCTAGTGGGTAAAACCTCAACTCTGACGCACCCACTAGGACTACTAGAGGCAACAGGAAGAACAGTTGTAAGCTATAAAGACTGCTGATAAAAAGGAAACTACCACCACCATGCCTCTAAATGCCAAGAAAATGTATGAATCAGTGTATAAATGCCTGTCTGAATGAACTAAATCTGGTGTCACTAGCAAAACTGGTACTTCCTGCTGTGCCTTGCCAAATCGGGTATAACGCCGATGGGGGATAGTATTTGCCAAATCGGGTATGCCAATAGGGGATAATGTTGGCCAAATCGGGGGTGCCGATAGGGGATAATGTTGTAACACACTCCGGAGTGGCACTCGAGGGGAGCGACCCACACGAGTAAAGTATCTCAGTAATAAGTATCAGAGGTGCCATACATCAGCAGGACTGGATCATGACTATGATCAAAGTGGGAAAACCATCCACTAGGAAAACCCGATCCCAACTGATGCAATAAACCAGACTCAACCCCAATCTGATGCAAGGATAAACATCTGGTCGACCGCCTACTGTCCGCGGTCACCGCAATACCCCACAAGTCCACAATCTAGCACAACCTTGGCTACACTATCCC
Source organism: Tillandsia fasciculata (assembly GCA_029168755.2). Classification (NCBI taxonomy): domain Eukaryota; kingdom Viridiplantae; phylum Streptophyta; class Magnoliopsida; order Poales; family Bromeliaceae; genus Tillandsia; species Tillandsia fasciculata. The sequence continues at coordinate 14,848,719 of CM054947.1, read as the reverse complement.
AAACCCCTGCTCACACTTGAGCAACAACATCTGAATGCAAAGGACAACAATAAAACATGTTCAAATCCCAATATGATAGTGTAGCAATGAATAGTGGCCTTACCTGATGTCCGGGCATGCATGCAACTGTCTTTATTTTTAAAAGTGGTAAAATAGTGTCAAAGGTTTAAAACAATTGATTTACTGAATAAAATTCATTTGCATGCGAGATCATAGCCTTTGTCTCGATCACAGTGTCCCAATATAAGTCATCATATCATTTGTGGGGTTATATTAATTTTTAGGGGAGTTTGTCCCAGCGGTCCTTGTCATTTGTCATATTAATTTGTCCCAATGGTTCTCATTAATTGTCCTGTTAGTTGTCCTGTTAGTAGTCCTGTTAGTAGTCCTATTAGTTTGTCCCAATGGTTCTCATTAATTGTCATATTTTAGGGGATTTCTAGTAATCCCAGTGAGCTTGTCAAAAATGAGGTAAGCAACAACCGCCCACCTTGAACAGCTCAAACAACACCCCAGGTAGTCTCCTGGCTGTCCGCAGTCCTCAATTCCTGCAAACCAACGCTCCCGGTATAAATACAAATCCCAAAAAGCACAATATTTGCTGTTTTTCAGACAGCACGGGAAAAGAGGAATTTTTCACCTCTAAAATGAGCTCCTAAAATCCCAGAAAAATCACGGTTGCGTTCCTTGCGAAGAGTAGATCAAAATCGACTCCTAAAACGCCTCGATCTGACGCTCCTACGTCAAGATAAAAATCGGAGAAGTCGGTGCTGTCCAAAAAACATCACAGTAAAAAGGGGGGTCAAAGAGGACTCGGGAGTCGTGCCAAAAGTACGAAATGGAGCAAAATGATCAACACGGAAATCGAAGCCTTACCTCTTACGGTCGCGCTGCCGCAAAAATCGTCCAAAAATTCCACCCGGTTAGCCCGCAGTGAATTTTCGACGGAACTGCGACGGGAAATGGGCCGAAAAAGAAAACCGTCGCAGTGCGCCGCGTCGCAGATATCTCACTATCTGTAACTTCTAAATTCCTGAGATTCTAGAGAGAGAAAGAAAAGAGAGAGAGGAACAACTTTTATATAGAACACTTTCTCTGATTCTCTCTCTTCGGCGCGCAAATCGAGGTGAGAAAGTGAGGGGGGGAAAACTCTTATATAGTGGGCCAAAAGGGAATATTCCCACACAGGATCGGATCCGAACAGGAAACACCGAAACGGGCCAACCGTATTGCGCCACGCGTTGCCCAAACAGGAAACAGCCGGTGCAAGGGCCACTGAGAAACTGCCACGTGTCCCACGTGGTCCATGTGCAGCTCCGCGCTCCGGGTTTTCCGGAAAATGTCGGCCAATAGGGAAGCGCCACGTGTCATCCATCCAGAAGCTTCTAGAAACCGGCCAGCCACTCAGGAGCTGCCACGTGGCACGGGAAAAAGTCGGTGCACCCGGTGCACGCCAAGTCCATGGACCGCGCGGCCGCGCCTGCTGCCCGCGCCTGCCCGCGCTGCCCGCGCCTGCCCGCGCCGCGCTCCTCCGCGCTCCGCCGCTGCCCCGCCGCTGCGCCGCTGCCCGCCGCCGTGCGCCGCCGCCCGCCGCCGCTCGCCGGCGGCCGCCGCCGGCCGGAACAGTAATTCCGGCCGGCGGTTACTGTTCCGGTGAACAGTACCAAGTGCCGAAAAAATAAAGCGAATATACCGTTTTGACCGTTTTCGCGCGCTGAGTCCAAATACGATGTCCGTTTCGCCAAATTCTCATCCAAAATTTTGCAAAAAGCTCCCGGAAATTCCCGTTTGCTCCGATTTTCGCGCAAAGTCTATTAAAAATATCCAATTTCGTTTCTACAAGCACCGTTGCACAGTACAAGCCTTCTACAGTCACTATTAATGTTGCGAAGGTTCTGCGGGAGTCCGGATCATCACAATCCATGCCCGAAAAGCGGGGCGGATCGAACCGCCGCAGTCTCATCAGCAAATCAATAACCTCCCGCTGCTTTGTCTCAGTCAACACTCCCGTCGTCCCAGCCGGTGGCCTACTCAAAACCGGCTCAGCAGGAACCGCTGGCGCCGGCTGCACCACAGGGGGTGCCACAACAGGGGAAGAAGGCACCGGCGAAGCCTCAGGGGGTGCCACTGCCGGCTGTGCTCTCTGCTCCAATAAGAGCGTCAGCCGCGCCACTGCCTCCTTCTGGCGTCTAGTCGCCTCAGCCAACTGTGCCATCTGGGCACGGAGCTCCTGAATCTCAGCCTGAGGTCCTCGCCCCGAGTCCTCCTGCTCGGGCTCTGAGGACGAAGGCTGCGAATGCGTCACCATCGAATGTCGAGGAGGCATTCCCACCTGAGGGACAAAACACACAATCAAAACCAAAAGCAACACTCGATCCAATCTAGCGAAAGTCAAAAGGCATGTCCCCCTTTCCGAAGCACTATGTTGTCTGCAGCCAACATAGTTGCTACAAAAGGGAGGCATGTCTATCACTCGTCCCTATCCACTCGGGAGAGTTGGAAACCCAATCCAGACTTTCGCTAAAAAAATCTCGACTCTCACGTGGGTCATCCTAAGGTTTAACCATAAGCCTAGGGTTCCTAAGTCCTCAAGACCTACACCCTAAGCTCTGATACCACTCTAATCTGTCACGCCCCGGGGTCAAGACTGTACCCCGGGCTCGCCAATAGATCCGCCGTCCCTACAGGAAGCCCTGTAGAGGCGTAGCGCCTAACCTGCAAAAAGGGAGATACTACACTAAACAGATATCAGAGCAAAGTAAACTGCTAGAAATAAAATAAGTACAACTCTCATAATACAATAAGTCCTCACCACAAATACAAAAGTCTCTCAAAGAAAGAAGCTCGATACCTCACTACATAATCTCTCAAACATCACACAACCAAAATAGAAGGGTACCTCTACAACACTGAAGCTGAAGGGGGAAGGGATCTATCTCGCGACTCCCTTACCTCGGTCTAGAAGAGCAGGATCAGCAACAGGCACCGCAGGAACTGGAGCTGAAGTCCCTGGGGAAAAGACACCACGACGGGTGTGAGAACTACCTCCCACAGTAGTTCTCAGTGGGTGCCGCCAACAAGCCCGACGGCCTGCCCACTAAGTCTACTAGAGATAAAAGGTAATAAAAGAAATGCAGTATGAAGAGCGGGAAAGTAAACATCTACTGCTACTATGCCCCTATCTACAATGCTCAAGGGGAAGAACAGGAGGACGATATGCCACAACTGATACTCAACTCGGAACACCCAATCCAAACTGACTGCCACAACGGGCCCAGTCAAACCTGCGCCTACCTACAGCTGTAGGTATGTCCGGTACTCCAACCCGGTATCTAGCTCAATCTCAAAGCCGGTACTACAACCCGGTCTCGCCTACTCCGGAGTGGCACTCGAGGGGAGCGACCCGCTCGAGTCAAATAACTGCGCAACACTGTCCAGCACAAAGGTGGCACATGCAGGCTATGATCCAATCACTATCTCACTCACTGGCTAAAAAATCCACACTGTCACTATGACCATGTCCCAAAAATCCCAGATCCACCGTCACTATCACTATCACTATCATTATCTCAATGCAAGCCGATCTACAGACTGCTACGGACGCCACTCGGTCCCCAGACGCGAGTACAAATGCAATCCCCAGCTAATAAACCTCCCGGCCCACGACTCGGGGAAAAGATCACTATGACCAGAGTGACAAGAGTACTACCACTGTGGAACAGCTAAGGTGATAAATAAATCTGATGTATGTTCAAGTTACTGTAGTTTAATGGCACATGATAATTAAATAACAGGCAATTACGCTAAGCTAATTTCCTAAGTTGCAGAGTTTATCAAAAGATCGACAGATTAGCAATTAGCGACAGTGGTTATCATGTTGTAAGAGTTCAAATACTGCAAGTGGTTCAATGAGGTCATCAGGTTTAACAATTATCAACTGTGAGTACTAACATACAATTCTCACCTAAAATTGGGGCCATAAATTAACGTGCATGTTACTACATTCATAGAATTAGAGTGCAGTCCATAGAATTTGAAAGCAAGATCACCCACCTGATCGCGCTAACTGTCCGGGGTCGCACAGATAAAAGCCCAGAAACTGATAAAACTCCGAGTCCACTAAGCAAAGAGCACCATAGTGGTGCTTACAAAGTCCTGGGTACAACAACAACTCACAATTACAACCAATTAACACATAACAATCACATTCCAGAAATCTGCACACACAGTTACTGTTCACACGCGATTTTCACCTAAAAATAAATTTCCTAAAATTTCAATAAAAATATCACGACGATCCTCGCGAAGTGTAGATGTCGATAGGCTCTTGAAACGTCGAATTCCGATGTCCGGATGAGGAGATAAAAATCCGTGAAGTGAGTGCTGTCCAGGAATTTCACAGCAAAACAGTGGCTCAGTAATGCCTCGAAATCCATGCCAAAAACCCAAATCTAGGCAAAACACTCAACACGAAAGCCGAAGATTTACCTCTCGTGAATCCAACGCCACAAAAATCGCTGAAATCGGCTGTCGGGGTAGCTCTGTGGAATTTTTAGACCGAAATGCGACGATAACGGGCCTTCAACAGAAATCCGTCGCTCCGCACTTCGAGGCAGAAAACACAGTCTTCGCGGCTTCCAAAAGTTCTGAAACTTTGCAGGGAGATTGGCAAGAGGGAGAGGAGAAAATCTCGTGAAGGGCTCAAGAGCTAAATCCCTCGGAAAAAGCCCCAAAATCGTGGCCCAAAGGGCCTATTTATAGCCTCTCCCCAAAGTTAGCCCAAAAACAAACTATCCAGAATTCGGGCCCATTTCCGGGCGCCCGAAAATTTTCGGGCGGCTACAGTAACGGGCCGGCCCGTTACTGTGCGCGCCCGAAACGCCCTCAGGCAGCCACGTGTCCCCCCTATCCGCCTCCTGCACCCGGCGCACGACCCCGACGAATCACGTGGTGCCACGTGTCCCGACCAGGCGTCGTGCACCCCTGCGCCGGACCAACCACGGGGCGCCAAGTGGCGCCACCACGCCGACCCGGTCAACGCGCACGTCGCGCGACGTGCGCGGCCGCGCCGCCGCTGGAACCGGGTTGGGCACGCGCCCCGAGGCACCGCCTCAGCTGCCGCCGCCGTGTGGACCGAGTGCACGAGAACCCGCCAACCACGCAACGCCACGTGTCCCTCGGTTCACCGTGCACCAGAGCCGAAGGTCCGTGGACCGCGCGCACAACACCGCACCAACCACGGTGTGCCACATGTCCTACCCTCGGTCCACCGTGCACCCCGCCAAGGCCCGTGGACCGCGCCCGCTGCGTCGGCCAACCGCAGCGCGCCACGTGGCCCGCGCCCGGTGCACGCGCCCCCGCGGTGGACCGCGCGCCTGCGCCGCCGCCCGCCGCCGCGCTCCGCCGCCGCCGGCGCTCCTCCGGCCGCCGGAACAGTAACCAGTGCCTCGGTTTCCGTGTTTTCGCGTCCGGGCTCCGAAAAATTCAAGTAAATAGTCCATTTCGCTCGTTTTCGCGCGCTGAATCCAAATCCGGGGTCCGTTCGGCCGAATTCCACCTCTAAAATTTTCCAAAATTCTCGGAAAAGTAAACTTGATCCAATTTCCGTTCCGGGTCACATTCTTAGCTCCAATAAGCGCGCAAACGCCTCACACACCCAAAATGGACTCTCAGCAAACTCCAATCTCACCAGAAACTCAAATCTGGGGCCCGACACGCACACCCACACCCCAAAAACCTCCAAACCAACAGTAAACCCTGCCGTGGGGATCCGGGTCCTCACAGGACAGCTCCATCGTGACAGGCTCACTGGATCGTCCCGATATCTCACCACCCGACAGACCTGAAAAATGGTCACCCAAGGAATGTGAGATACACTGTACATGTATCCAAGTGGGCACGACGAGCCGAGCACCAGCTAATCGTACCTACTGGGTACTAAAATCTGCGGATAGTAAGAGTCAATAGGAAAAGCTGAAAGGTATAGATGTCTACTAATAATCAGAATCCACAGATAGGCAGGTAATCACTCATAAGGACTGCAGATATGAATACTGTAAATCAGGGTATACAATGATAATCAATCATAAGGACTGCAGATAAGAATGCTGTAAATCAGGGTATACAACGATAATCAATCATAAAAACTGTAGATCATACATACTAGAAATCGGAAGATATCGACAATAATCAGGCATAAAGAACTGCAAGTGATAAAAGCATGTCTACAGGTAATAACACTGGAATAACTGAGCAACAGTACAAAGTACAAGTAATGCGTCAAAGGTAAAACCCAAGTACCCAATCATGCGCCATATTGGTCTCGCAGGACCTCAGGCAATGCCACTGTTCGGCACCTTTTCGGCTGACATAACCTTGTCGAGGGCTCACGGGTCTATCATCAGACCACTTTACCGGTAAAGAACAATCTTCACGGGGAGCTACCCCGGCCATGTTCGTGAAGTACAGCAGTGCATGGCAAGTCGTCATGATCAATCTCACGGTCTAGTGACCGGGTAGTCGGCAACACGCCGAAATCCCAACAGGGAATCATCAGTCTATCAATCAGGATCAATCAATCATGCATATCGGAATATCAAGCAACATCGCAAGTGACAGGAATCAACGAGTAAAATCGAATCATGCAAATCTATGCACTGGGATATAAGAGCTGATGCACAAGTACATGTGATATGTCTCACGTAAATCAAGTACTGTCAGGAACAATCATAGAACATGTCAATACAATCATCAAGGATATAAAAGATGATAAGCAGGTACATATGATGTGTCTCAAGTCGATCAAAATCTATCAGGAATAATCATGGGGTATGTACACAATAATCAGGCTGATCGTGAACAGGTAATCTCAAGCACAGGTCCAATAGAGTCAATGTCAATCAGAGGGATCATGATATGTCAAAAGAGATCAGCATATGTCAAGATAAGTCATATAGGTATAATCAGCAGGGCAAATCAAAAACAGGGGTCCGACTGGACTAAAGCAACCAGAGGGCCAAAAAGCTGAGGCCCGGTTCGAAGATAACCCACCTGGATGAAGGCAGACACTCGAACTCCCGCACAGCTACTGGGAGGCTATTGCTGAACAACTGGGCCCTGTATCAGAAAGTCTGGTCAGTAATAGACTCACACAAACCCTTCCCGACGACGCGACAGTAACGGAAAGCTTAAACGGGTCAAATAGGCCGATTTATCGATCAGAATCCGATTCCCGATCAACGAGGACTGACGGGACCCCAACAAGATGTCCAGTGGGTGTGAAAATGCTATTTAAAGAGAGCTAGTACGTCCATTTTGCGTTTTGGTCCATAACATTTCTTAATTTGCATAATTATCCTTTAGTAAATTACTGTTTTAGTTCGTTCTTACAATCCGGGGGTCCAACGACGACACCGTAAGTTCCAGCGCGTCCGTTACGTCGAGACGGAGCCCGTGCTCACAAGTTTGGGCTGGCACGGGGCCCGATCACGAAGTTGGCCCATAATCTTTAAAGGTCCAATATACAACTATGTGGAAACTTAACATATACATGATCTTTTAAGCATTTAATAGAAGCATCATGTTTAGAGGACTAGATAGGGTTGAAGGCTCACCTTACGCGCGCCGGAGGTCGGCCGAAAAGCTCGTCGGAGCAACACCCAATTTTATATCAAGGCTCGGTTTGGTGTTTTTGGAGCAACTCTGGTCCAGACCTGGAACCAAGGTGAGCACGGGTTAGCAGAGAGTCCCAGGTGAGGACTGAGCCAGGTTGGGTCGAGCCCCGGCGGCCGGAGGCGGCGGCGGCCGGAGACCAACCCAAACAAGGCCATTCGGGTGCAAGTTAGTGAACTCGGCAACAGGGGCCACTCAGGCCAAAAATAAAATAGTGGGACTCCTATACCTGGTATTTAGAGCCCACCAGCACGGTTGGCCGGAGCCCAGCTCGCCGGAACTGGCCGGAGTCCGGTTTTGAGGCAACTCGGGTGCAACTGCAAATAACCCAAACCCGACGTTAAGATCCTCATGCAACACAATGGGAGGACTCTAGGGGATCATAGGAGCCTACCTGCACCGTTGCCGGGCGTCCGGAGGCGGCAGCATGGCGCGGCGGCGGAGCTCGGGGAAGCTTCAATGGCCCACAATGGCGGATTCCGGCGCGGCGGTTCCGGGCGGGAGCAACTTGGACCAAAAGGTTCTACTCCCCACCACGAAGCTTGGTGCAGTGGTGGCCGGCGCCGGGAGGCCGCGGCGGCGCCGGACGGCGGCGATCGGGCTAAGTGAAGAAAAGCCCGATTCTAGGGCACGTTCGCGCGGCGTCGATCTCCACCCGATCGCCCTCCAACTTCGTGGAGAAGCTACAGTCGTCTAGAGGCGTCGATCCAACGGCGCTGATCTTGGGTTTAAGGGTCGGATGCGGCAGCGCCCACGATCGGATAAGAAAAACGATAATCCGGCGACCGATCTTCCCGCCGGCGATGGCTCGGCCTGCACCCGAGAGGTCCACTCGGTGTCAGGAACACGATGGTCATGTTCAAAAGCCGAAATGCAAAAGAAAACTCCAAGGCTTACCTTTGCCGGAAAAAGAAGGAAGGATATGGGTCTCTCGCGGCGGCGCAGGGCGGAGCTGGAACCGGTCTTGCCTCAGCTCGGTTGCGACTTCACCAAGGATACCTCAGGGAAGGATCTGGTCACCTGAGTCCCTCCAGAACCTCTTCCTCCTCAAGAACCCAAGGTCAAGACGATTCTTAAAGCTTTCTCCGCCGGCGACGGGGTGGTGGCCGGTGCGGGGTGGTTCCGGGGAGCGCGGCAGAGATGTGGATTCTGTTGGGAGGCGGCTAAGGCATAGGCTGCTATAGGTTTAGGGTTTTGCCAAAAGCCCTAGCCGAGGGTACCAATATATATATATGTATATGGTACATTTTGCATTTTCATCCCTCCAACAATAGTATTTAGTGGTAGGTCCTCTACAGTAGCTCTATCTTGCACTTAGGTCCCTCTCTATGCAGTGGCACACTTTCTGAGGCACGTTTTATAGGGATTTATATGCAAAAATCATATTTTTCCTCGTTTTTCACGCTTCTCGAGGTCTTCTGGTTGTCAGATCGAGAAACGGACTTCGCCACGACGTCCGGCTCGACGAAACCTATCAGATAGCGATTTTCGTTTTTTGAAACAGTGTCCAGATAAACTTTGGGTCCATAATAACTGTGTCAAAATACAGTTTTCGTGCTTTTCGAGACTCTAGGGTCGTCAAACATAATTTCCGTCAATGCCATTGCGTCCAAAATGACGAAACCGTTTGAAACGACTACCTGAAGTGCTATGATCGGATTCCGGATAGTGAATTGGCTCAACGTTGGTGCTAAGGGGATTTAAATTTAGGGTTTACTGTTCATTGTACTACCCACTTAAGTCGCGGGTCCCGCCCGTTTCATCGCTGATTTCTGGAAGATCCGATCGTCGGATCTGAACTTGTTTAATATGGTTTTCGATCAGTTCGACGAGACGGTCGCACTGGTGGTCTCGGATCTTCGAGATCGGGCTCGGATTGAAAGGCGATATTTCTGACCCTATTTCTGTGCAATTTACACTGCAGAAAAGGGGCATTTTGGCTATTCGTGCTTTTGTGATCCAAAATTCAACTTGGCTTTAATTATTCTCATTTATCTATTCATTTACAAAAATTTGAATTCTTACAATATATATGACGAGTCTCAAGGATCAATGTCTATCAGGCAGATCATGTGATATATGCAGTCATCATAAGTCGTATAGGTATAATCAGCAGGCTAGTCAAAAACAGGTGTCCGACTGGACTAAAGCAACCAGAGGGCCAAAAAGCTAAAGCCCGGATCGAAAGTAACCCACCTCAATGTAGGCCGATCCCGAACTCCCGCTGGTCTACTGGGAAGCTGGTGCTGAACTGCTAGGCCCTGAACAGAAAACTGTGATCAGTGACTGACTCGCTCAAACCCAACCCGACTAACACTTAAACAATATGAAAACTATCCACTACATTTACTGATCCCTAAACATCATATTTTAGACATTCAGGTAGACTGAGTCGTCAACTTGACAATTTAAGTGATTGATTTACCAAAATGCCCTTAGCAATCCTTTTAGAGCCCAATTTGGATTTCGGAGTTTTCCGACAATAATACCAAGGCACCAGACCAACCAGGACAGTGTCGTAGGTGTTCTGAGGCATCAACAATAATTCAAAATCTAAACCGGAATGCGTACTCGCGCCGAAAACCATAAAATCGACGATTTTGCCGATTTACGAAACTTAATCCCATTTCCGCTCAACTGGAGCCTTTGGAACTTATATAAGACATCTAGTCGGTGAATAATTACTATCAGAAGACAGCCACAAGGTTATAATTGCAACTTGATCCCCAACAACTTTTAAATTTACATAAAAACATAATTTTATTCACTATTTTGATCCGTTTTCCAAAACCAGGAATCCAAAATTAGCGTCGTAAGTTTCAGCGCATCTGGTTTGACGAGACGGATCCCGTGCTCACAGACTTGGGCTAGTAGAAGGCCCACATACAAAGTTGGACCATAATTACATAGGGCCCAAACACACTTTGCTAAATTAAATAGCATACTTGATTAATCTATGACTCAACTGTGAGCATCAGTAGATGGGTCTCGGTGTAACTAAACCCGTGCTTGCTGTTAAGATGGAGCACGAAGCTCAGCGAACAACTTTGGTCCATAATTGCTAAGTCTTAAGAGCTTAGACTGCTACATTGAATTAACTACCCATGCAATTCAGTAATTAAAGCGAGCATCATGATCAGTAAACTCAAAGGAGTCGAGGGCTCACCTTCGATGCGTCGGAGACCGGCCGGGAAGTTGGTCGGAGCAAGGTGGAGCAACCACCAACAATGAGCAAGGCTCGGGCTTGGGCAAGTTGGGATCAAACCAGGCTCAGACCTGCAACAAGGGTGAGCATGAGTCACTGCAACTCCCAAGAAGTGCCTCAGACCCAGCCAGACCCGGCAACGATGGCCGGCAGTGGCGGTTGGCCGGAAACAAGGCTCAATTATCCTTATCATTTACAAGGTTGGATCAACATAACTCACAGAGGTCTAGGGCCAGAACTAACTTGCTGGAGTGCTAACATACAACACATAAAGCTTACCTGGGTGGATGGTCGGAGCCCAATGGCGTCGGCGGCGGCCGGAACAGAAGCTCGGCCAAGCTTCGAGGAAGGAAACTACAAAATGAATCTTCACGTTCAAGTCCACATGCAAAGAGTTGGGGAGCTCCAAAATAACCTAATGAACGTACCTGAGTTGGTTTCCCACCGCGCGAAGCCCCGGAGTCGCCGGAAAAGGAGTTCGCCGGAAAACGGGCACTCTGATGGCGGATTCCAGTCTGCAGCCCCAGGCCCGGCGCAAGATGGACCAAAAGAATCCCCTCAGCGCCAGGAAGCTTCCTGCAGTGTTGGTTGGGGTCGGGGACGAGCGGCGGCGCCGGACGGCAATGATCGGCCGTTGTGGAGGAAACCCGGTTTCTAGGGCACGGCCGATCGAGCCCGATCTTGATCCGATCATTCTCCAACTTTAGGGAAATCTTGCAGTCGCCCAGAGGAGCAAGATCAACGGTTCTGATCTTGTGCACAACGGCCGGATGTCGCCCGTGCTCAAGCTCGGACCAAACAGGGTTTTTCGGCGATGGGTTGCTCCCGCTGGCAGTCGGAGGCACGGCGACGGCTCGGGCTTCACTGGGAGACCTCACACAATGTCAGGAATCATACCCACACACTCTTGAGCCAAAATAATTAAATTTTCTCCAACAACTTACCTCGCCGGAAACCGTGGATGGAGAAAGGTGGTCCCGCGGCGGCGCAAGGCGGCGGCTGGGGCCGGGGTCACCTCAGCCTGGTTGGGGCTTCACGAGGGACTCTACAGACGAGTTCTTGATCGCCCCAGTCCCTGCCGAGCACCCTCCTCTTCCAAACTCCCGAGATCAAGGTGCCTCTTGATCTTTCTTCTCTGGCGAGAAAGAGGCGGCGGCCGTGCGCTAGCTCCGGTTGCGAGGTGTGCGCAGAGAGGAGAGGGGGGGGGGGTAGTTAGAATCTGGTGATCGAGGGCTGAGGCTGCGGGGTTTTAAGAATTCAAATTACAACTTTGAATTTTGAATAGTGCAATCTTGCGCAATTGTAGTGTAAGTCCTCTAGCTTTGGTATTTTACTGTCCAGTCCCTCCCTGCACAATTATCTTACATCCCAGTCCTTCTCCAAACAGTGGCACGCTAATCGAGGCATGTTATATAGGGTTTATGGTGCAAAAACCACATTTTTTGCCTTATTTCACGTTTTTCGAGGCCTTCTAGTCGTCAGATCGAAAAACGTACTTCTCCACGACGTCCGGCTCGACGAATCCTATCAGGCAGCGATCTTCGTTTTTCGAGAAAATGCCCAGATAAATTTTGGGTCCATTAACACTATGTCAAAATACAGTCATCGCACTTTTCGAGACTCTCGGGTCGTCAAACGGAATTTTCGTCAGCGCCATTGCGTCCAGAACGACGAAACTGCTCAAATCCACTATTTGAAGTGCTATGATCGGCTTCCGGATGGCGAATTGGCCCAAGTTAGCACTTAGGGGTATTCGAAAAAGGGTTTTACTGTTCATCTACAGTGTTAACTTAAAAACACTGTGCGCAGGCCACTATTCCATTGGTCACAGCAATTCACCCACTTCTTCGCTGATTTCTGGAAGATCCGACCGTCAGATCTGAACATGTTTAATATGGTTTTCGATCAGTTCGTCGTGACGGTCGCACTGGTGGTCTCGGATTTTTGAGATCAGGCTCGGATTGAAAGGCAATATTTCTGCCCCGTAATTTGCGTAATTTATACCGCAGAAAAGGGACAATTAGGCTATTTATGCCATTTATGACTCAAAATTCAACTTTACTTTTATTCTCCTTTCTTTTTATTCATTTACAAAAATTCGAATTCTTACAGAAGTGTCCAGGTAAATGTCTATCATCTAGAAATAAAAGACATGTAGCATAATCAAGGCTAAATCAAAAACAGGCGTCCGACTGGACTAAAGCAACCAAAGGGCCGAAAAGATAAAGCCCGGACCGAAGATAACCCACCTGAATGTAGGCCGATCCCAAACTCCCGCTAGTCTACTGGGAGGCTGGTGCTGAACTGCTGGGACCTGAACATAAACTGGAATCAGAAACAGACTCACTCATACCCATCCTGAGAACACTGCGGTAACAAGACGCTAACCCAGAACAACTTAGCCGGAACAGGCTTCTCCCGGAAATTTCGAAAAACTATTCAACACCGAAACTGACCCGTCGACAGTCTATAAATACTCAAATACTGTGAAACGAAACCTGCTGCCCCTAAATATCATAGCGTTGACGTTCGGGCAGATAGAGGCAAAAATCATAATTTTCGATGTCCAGATGTTGCCATTGCTACTCGCGCAACTCCCGAAAAGCCCAATTCGACTTCGGAGTCTCCCGACGAAATACCAAAAACACTGGACCAGCTAGGACAGTGTCGGGGATAACCAGAGGCAACAATTGACGACCAGAAATCCAAACCGGAACGCGGAACTCACGCCTGAAATCGTAAAACCGGCGATTTCGCCAATTTACGGAACGGGATCCGATTCCCGCTCAACGAAAACCTACGGAACTCTAATAAACTGACTAGACTGTGCGTAAATATTATCTAGAGACAGCCGACACACTACAATTGCAACTTAGTCCATAAATTTATTCTAAATAGCATACTTTTACTAAACTTGAATACAAAAACGTCTCGTTCTCTAAATCCAGGAATCCAGAGACAACGCCGTAAGTTTCAGCGCGTCCATTATGACGAGACGAAGCTCGTGCTCACTGGCTTGGGCCAGCATAGGGCCCAATTACAAAGTTGGCCCATAACATTTAGGGCCCAATTACATGACATTGCTACTTCATATATTCTACTGGACCAAACTACAATATAACTAGAGCATCATGCTTAAAAGGGACAGAGAGGGACTGTGCTCACCTGTGGCTCGCCGGAGGGTGGCCGGAGGGTTGGCCGGAGAAATGCCACACTAAGCACAAGGCTTGGGTTGCACAAGTTGGGACCAAACCTATATCACAAGGCCAAAAGAAACAAGCATCAGTGCAAGGGTGCTCCCAGAAATACTTTGGACTTGGCCAGCCCCGGCGCCGGCGGCCGGATGCGGCGGTGGCCGAGAACCACCCACAAAAACCCATTTAGATGAAAAGTTGGACCAACTTTAATCACATGGGTCAACTGTCCAAACTAACTTGATGGAAAGCAAGAACATAGCACACAAGGCTTACCTGGGTGGATGGCCGGAGCCCGGAGGCGTCGGAGGCGGCCGGAGGTGAAGCTCGGATTGCAACAATGGTGCAACTACAGAGGAAGGAAACTACACGTTAAAACCCCCATGCAACTTGATGAGGAGCTTCCTACAGATCCTACAAGCATACCTAGATGGTCGGCCGACGACTGGAAGCGACGGCGACGTGCGGCGGCGGAGCTCGGCCAAGCTCGAGGAGCTCTAATGGCGGATTCCGACCAGCGAGTTCAGAGCCCTTCCAACTTGGACCAAACTTCCTCACACGGTGCAAGGAAACTTCCTTTGGTGGTATCCGGCGGCGCGGGCATGTGATGGCGCCGGACGGCGAAGATCGGCCAAGACTCGCTTTTGCCCGAACCTAGGGCTGACTTGTACGCCCTCGATTCTTATCCGATCAACACCAAAATTTATGGGAAGCTTACAGTCGTCCGGAAGATGAGATCCAATGGTCCTGATCGGAATTCCAACGGTTGGAAAAGTCTCGAGATCAAAATTGACTGAAATCGAACTTCCGGGAAGAAAAGGCTCCCGCCGGCAGCCGGGACTACGGCAACTGCCCTAGCTTCACAGGTAAGGTCCCCTTAATGTTAGGAAAACACTACTTAGGCTGTTGGTCCATTTAAAAGAAATATTTCCAAAAAACTCACCTCGCCGGAAAATTCGAAGAAGAAGACAACCCCCGCGGCGGCGCACGGCGACGCCTGGCGTCGGCTTCACCCTGGCTCGGTCGCGGCCACACAGAGGGACACTTCAGTTGAAGTTTGGACCAACCCAACCTCCCAAGGCACCTCCCACAACTTCAACCCGAGAAGACAACTTTTGCTTCTTCTTCTCCTTCTCCGGCGACGGGGCAGGAACGCGCGGCGCGTCGGTTGGAAGAGGTGGAGAAGGCGTTGGTTTGCAGAGGAGAGGGAGGCCAAAGGGCGCTCGGTTGTGGGTTCTCCAAAAGACAACAACCGCAACGAGTAATATAGTGCATTAAGCACAAAATGCTAAAAGGCCCTTCATCTTTCTGTATTTGGACATGAGTCCATAACAGAAATTGCTCCTTTTACAGTTTAGTCCCTCACCAGTAAGCGGCATGCTTTTCGGAGCAGAAAGTTGTGGGTTTTTCTGCAAAATACAGTATTTTTCATCGTATTTCATGCTTTTCGAGGCATTTCGCTCGCCGAAACGAAAAACGAATTTCGCCACGACGTCCGGCACGTCGAAACCTACAAGATAGCGATTTTTGTTTCTCGACGCGATGCCCGGATAAAATCTCGATGCATGATTATTGTACAAAAATACAGTTTATTACGCTTTTCGAGACTCCACGGTCGTCAAACGGAAATTCCGTCAGCGCCATTGCGTTCACTTCAACGAAACCGATCAAAACGACTACATGGATTACTATGTTCAAAGTCCGAACAGCAAATCGGTCAATGTTAGATCCGACGAAGTCCCAAATCGAGGTTACTGTTTATCCACGGTAATCACTAATTAACACTGCGCACAAAGCCACTGTTTCACTGGTCGCTATACTCGCCCACTTCTTCACAGATTTTTAGAAGATTCGACCGTCAAATCAAAATGTGCTGAATATGAATCTCGCTCAGTTCGACGAGACGATTACAACGGTCATCCCGGATTTTCAAGATCATGTCCGGATTAGAAAATAGCCTTTTTGCCTCGCAAATTGTGCAACTTGCCTACTGGCGATTGACCAAGTAGGTCAATATAGATCTTTTGAATCCAAACTCAGGCTGAAAATCACCTTTAATTTATTTATTAAAAAATAAAATATTTCAAATTATTACCAATTTGTTAATTTTAAGACCACTAGAATACAATACAGTGACATTTAACAAAATCACACAATTGAATTTTAAAAAAATTTCAAGTACATTAAATCATGTGCATATTTTTTGGAATGCTCTTTTTAGGCCCAGCAAAAAAAAAAAAAAAAAAAAATGTTTACCACAGGGAGATTTTTTATTTATTATTATTTTTTATTTTTAAATCTCTTTTCACGTGCCATATGTTTTATGTATTATATTAGGAGTTAGGATAGAATATTATTAATAACACCAAATTATTGGTGTTATTAAGTTTTTAACTTTTGAATTAAAAGATATGTGGTTGAGATGATAGTGAACCCCTTGAATTTAATAGGTGGTTGAAAAAATAGTAAAATCTAATGGATAAAAATGATCAAAGTGATTGATTTAAGATTAGAAAACTTAATAGCACTAAATACTTGGTGCTATCGATAGTATAGTAACCGGACTCTTATATTAGTAGGGAGTGAAGGGATGAGATATTAAGATATATAACAAAATCATCTTAACTTAGGTGGACGAGGGGCTCTGATAATAAATTAAAGTTTAAGGATCAAAATATCATCAACGAATTCTATCTGGAATCAGATAAACGGAATTTCGGCCAAAATCATCGTAATTTTGTAACGCTCCCAATAGTTTCACATCGGATGCGGATGAAATTGTAATTAGATTTATATGAGATATGGACACTAATAATAATAACTGGACTTACGTATTTTGGGCTATGGTTTGGGTCCAACGAGTTATTATTGTTAGTGGGCAGGATGGTTACAAATTTAGTTTTCAAATAAGATAAGATTTGAACTTATCAGAAAAATTAGATTGTGATTAGTGAGACAGAGATTAAAAATAATGTTGAACTCTTTGAGACCATCTTAAAAGTGGTGGTTGTTTTTCTATTTGAGTCCAGAGTAGGATAGTTCAGTTCTTTTATTAGTTTTAGTCTGAGAGTCGAAATAACTTCGGAACGTTTTTAATAGTAGGCTTCTTCTTTTTTTTCTTTTTTTTTTCTTTTTTTTTTTTAAGCTAAATTACAAAAAAAAAAAAAAAAAAAAAAAAAAAAAAAAAAAAAATTATAAATAAAAATTTATATTTTATTCTTTCAAAAATTTAAGTTCCGATTCCGTTACCATTCTATTTATTTCTTATAATTTATGTCGAAAATATTTTTAAAATTACATAAATGTTTTAAAATTTATTATTGTTTTTTTTTTTTATATAACGGTAATAATTTGATTATTTCACCTTGTCCATAATTTTTGCTTTTGATGAATAAAAAAATATTTTCTTCTTCCATATATATTTTTTGGTTAAATTATAAAAAACCTCCCTATAAATATTTTTTTTATTATTTTTAAAAATTTATATTTTATTCTCTCAAAAATTTAAGTTGATGACCGTCAGGATTTCGTTACTATTTTATTTATTTTTTTTATAATTTATTTCGACAATATTTTTGAAATAACAGAAATATATTATTATTATTATTATTATTTTTTTTTTTTTTTTTTTTATAGAACAAGTATGGATAATTTAGTTATTTTATCCTATCCATAAACATCATAATCTCCTGAAAAAATATTTTTTTAAAATTTTAACTGAATAAATTGTAGATTTTTAAAAGTTAGAAAAGAAAAAGTAAAAAAGTAAATATTTACATGAAGATTTTTTTTATATTTTAGCTTTTTAATTTAATTTTTTGTTTTCAACATTTGGGATGCAACAAAGAAAAGTTGGAAGAGACCCAAATGTTTTTATTTTTATTATTTTTTTTACCCTCAAAAAGTGTTGAAATAAATATTAGACAATTGGATTAGCACATGATTATTAACACTTGATTAGTACTAATCCCTAATGAAGAGACCCACATGGAACACATAAAATTGTGTTTGGCTATGCTGTAAAGTGAAATCTGAATCAATTGCATAAATTTATTTCTTTGTATAGTACAAATTGTGTCCTTTTTGTAAATTAAAAACAAATAAGAAAAAAAAAATTTAAAAATTGTGTATTTTAATTAGAAATATTGTACTATTTAATCCAGGTATACATATCCCTGTCTGTTGTGATTCATTGGCATGTCCTTTTGGAGTAATGCACTTCATAAATTCGATTTCGGGTGTACGATATACATTTCATTCATTCAGAGTTAAGATTTTTTTACTGGTCACTTCGAAATCAGGATGGGTAGGATGTAAGAAGTACATCCGATTTCGAGTGTACAACAAGTAGTTTTCTTTATGCCGCGGGGAGGGGGGGGGGGGGGCGAATTATAAAAAGTCCACTTGCACTTTAACTTCGGTCTAAATTACCCTTCAGTATTAAAAATTAGGGTTAATTGTATACGGATCCCCGTAAACATATCGAATAGCAAATATATTGCTACAAAGTTTAACTTTTCATATTTATCTCTTCAAAAGTCCTTAGTTATTTATATATATTTTTCCGGTTTATTAGCGTTAGTTCTTTTTTTATTCTTTAACGAATTATATATAAAATGACTGTTTTGCCCTTTCAAAATTGTTCCATTAAAAGACCTAATTGTTAATATTTTTTAACGGATTACATTATTATTTGTTTAGTGATCAGATAAAATTTGTTAATTTTAAGACGACTAGAATACAATACAGTGACATTTAACAAAATCACACAATTGAATTTTAAAAAAAATTTCAAGTACATTAAATCATGTGCATATTTTTTGGAATGCTCTTTTTAGGCCCAGCAAAAAAAAAAAAAAAAAAAAAAAAAAAAAAAATGTTTACCACATGAAGATTGTTTATTTATTATTATTTTTTATTTTTAAATCTCTTTTTACGTGCCATATGTTTTATGTATTATATTAGGAGTTAGGCTAGAATATTATTAGTAGTACAAAATTATTGGTGTTATTAAGTTTTTAACTTTTGAATTAAAAGATATATGGTTGAGATGATAGTGGACCCTTGAATTTAATAAGTGGTTGAAAAAATAATAAAATCTAATGGATAAAAATGATCAAAGTGGTTGATCTAAGAGTAGAAAATTTAATAACACTAAATATTTGGTGCTATCGATAGTATAGTAACCGGACTTTTATATTAGTAGGCAGTGAAGGGATGAGATATTAAGATATATAACCAAATCATCTTAACTTAGGTGGACGAGGGGCTCTGGTAATAAATTAAAGTTTAAGGATCAAAGTATCATCAGTGAATTCTATCTGGAATCAGATAAACGGACTTTCGGTCAAAATCATCGTAATTTTATAACGCTCTCAATAGTTTCACATCGGATGTGGATGAAATTGTAATTAAATTTATATGAGATATGGACACTAGTAATAATAACTGAATTTAAGTATTTTGGGCTGTGGTTTGGGTCCAACGAATTATTATTATTAGTGGGCCGAATCATTACAAATTTAGTTTTCAAATAAGATAAGATTTTAACTTATCAGAAAAATTAGATTGTGATTAGTGATAGAGACAGAGATTAAAAGTAATGTTGAACTCTTTGAGACGATCTTAAAGTGGTGGTTGTTTTTCTATTTGAGTCGAGAGTAGGATAGTTCAGTTTTTTAGTTTTAGTCTGAGAGTCGAAACAACTTCGGAACGTTTAAAATTTTTCTATAAATAAAAATTTATACTTTATTTAAAAAAAAATTTAAGTTCGGATTTCATCACCATTCTATTCATTTTTCATAATTTATATGGAAAATATTTTTAAAATTACAAAAATATATTAAAAATTATTTATTATTTTTTTTTATAGAACGGTAATAATTTGATTATTTCATCTTATCCATAATTTTTACTTTTGATGAATAAAAAAATATATTCTTCTTCCATATATATTTTTTTGGCTAAATTATAAAAAATTTCCCTATAAATATTTTTTTATTAATTTTTAAAAATTTATATTTTATTCCCTTAAAAATTTAAGTTGATGACCGTCAGGATTTCATTACTATTTTATTCATTTTTTTTTTTATAATTTATTTCGACAATATTTTTAAAATAACAGAAATATATTAAAAATTATTATTATTATTATTATTATTTTATAGAACAAGTATGGATAATTTAGTTATTTTATCCTATCCATAAACATAGTAATCTCTTGAAAAAATATTTTTTAAAATTTGAACTGAATAAATTGTAGATTTTTAAAAGTTAGAAAAGAAAAAGTAAAAAAGTATATATTTACAAGAAGATTTTTTTATATTTTAGCTTTTTAATTTAATTTTTTGTTTTCAACATTTGGGAAGCAACAAAGAAAAGTTGGAAGAGACCCAAATGTTTTTATTTTTATTTTTTTTTTTACCCTCAAAAAGTGTTGAAATAAATATTAGACAATTGGATTAGCACATGATTATTAACACATGAATAGTACTAATCCCTAATGAAGAGACCCACATGGAACACATAAAATTGTGTTTGGCTATGCTGTAAAGTGAAATCTTAATCAATTGCATAAATTTATTTCTTTGTATAGTACAAATTGTGTCCTTTTTGTAAATTAAAAACAAATAAGAATTTTTTTTTAAAAAAAATTGTGTATTTTAATTAGAAATATTGTACTATTTAATCCGAGTATATATATCCCTGTCTGTTGTGATTTATTGGCATGTCCTATCCCTGTTTGTTGTGATCCATTGGCATGTTCTTTTGGAGCCATGCAATTGTTACATTCGATTTCGGATGTACGATGTACATCTCATTTATTGAGAGTTGAAGATTTTTTTAATGGTCACTTCGAAATCAGGATGGGTAGGATATAAGAAGTATATTCGATTTCGAGTGTAGAAAAAATAGTTTTTTTTATTGGGGGTAGGAATTATAAAAAGTTTCCTTGCACTTTAACTTCTGAATTACCCCTCAGTATTAAAAATTATGATTAATTGTCCCCTCAGTATTAAAAATTATGATTAATTGTATATGGCTCTTCGTAAACATATCGAATAGCAGATATATTCCTACAAAGTTTAACTTTTCATATTTATCCCTTTAAAAATCATTAGTTATTCATATATATCTTTCTGGTTTATTAGCGTTAGTTCATTATTTATTTTTTAACGGATTATATGTGAAATGACAGTTTTACCCTTTCAAAAATGTTTCTCTAAAAAACCCAACTGTTAAAATAATACAAAACTGTCTGGAAGGGTAAAAAGGTAAATTTACCTCATTAACTAACTAAGATTAAGTATTTAACCTATAGTTAACTAGATTTTTTTTTACAGAGATAAGAGATAGAAGGTATGGATATATATGAATAACGTTAGATTTTTGAAGGAATAAATATAAAAAATTAAACTTTATAGAAATATATCTGCTATTCGATATGTTTATAGGGAGCCGTATGCAATTAACTATAAAAATTACATCAATTATTACTTTACATTTTATCATCATTTCAAATAGATTTAAAATATTAAAAAATTAAGGCTATAAAATTTTACTAAAATAAGTTGGTATATCACATTGTGTATATTCAATTTGCAGCTCCTATTTTGTTAATAGTATTAAAATTAATAATTTATTGAGCAATTTATTCAGTTTTAATAATTATATTACATTATTTATAAATAACTTTATTTGTAAATTTATTTTTACAAAGTTTTTAAGCAGAATTCAATAATTAATTATACCAAATATTTGGATCTTTTTGAGGTAAAAGACAATGTAATTATTTTATTTTTTTCTATTATTTAACTAATAATTTGTTTAGCTGTAATTACGGTTTCACCGTTATTTGTTTGGTAAAAAATCAATAACTATGGAATTATAATTACCCCACTTTTACC
The DNA here is from genome assembly GCA_029168755.2 of Tillandsia fasciculata. Taxonomy (NCBI): domain Eukaryota; kingdom Viridiplantae; phylum Streptophyta; class Magnoliopsida; order Poales; family Bromeliaceae; genus Tillandsia; species Tillandsia fasciculata. The sequence goes on along the minus strand of CM054947.1, from coordinate 14,826,742 downwards.
GTTAATTTCTACGTGGTAGAGAATGGAAAAAGAAAAAAAAAAAATTACGGCATATAATTTAGGTTAAATTACATAAACCCTCTCTAAAATTTTGTTGTTTCATTTTTTTTTTTTTTTTTTTTTCTTTTAAAAACTTATATTTTAACTTTTTTTTTTTAATTACAAAATTATTTTGAAGGGACAATGCGGTTAATGGAATATACCATTTGACGGTAATGCTCTTATCCTTGTGCCCTCTCCTTCTCTCCTCCGACGAGGGATGTCAATGGGTACGAATATTCGAAATTTTATCCGAATCCGCCGAATGGAATGGATTTATCCGATGTTAAACGGATATGGATTCGGATATGAATATAAACAATAAAAATTTGACGGATTTAGATTTGGATTTGAATCTGGATTTTGATTGTACACGACCCGAATCCGAACCCGATCCGAACCCGAATTAATTTTACACTATATAATATATGTATATAAATATTTGATATTATATTTAAATTTATATTTTAAAATTTTAAATTTAATATAATATATTTTGAAATATTGTAATGAAAAATGAAAAATAATTATTTTTTGTTTGAATTTTCGGATTCGGGTTCGGATTTTGAATTTTTGGTCGGGTTCGGATTTGGATATGGATTTTTAAAATCCGTCGGATTCATGTTCGGATTCGGATTTGGTAGTCGGATTCAGGTTCGGATTCGGGTTTTTAAAAATTCGTCTCGAATCCGACTCGTTGACATTCATACATTCGACTCTTTCTCTCTCTCTAACGCGGTCACTCTCTCTCTCAAACGCAGTAGCTCGAGACCCCGATCTCCCCCGTTTATAGTGCCGACACCGGAGAAGACGACGTCCACAATGCCCGCGCAGTCTCGATCTAGTCCCTGATGGTGTCGTCCTTGGTGGCGGCCCTCACCATCTCCACGTCCATCTCGATGAGCTTGAGCACGCAGCGAACCTCCGTGACCTTATGCTCCTCCACCTCGCCGCACGCGGCTATGCATGGCCTCAGCCCGCGCTCGCTCCGTCGTCCTCCGGCGATTCTCGCCGGGTGGATCGTGACTTCGGACAGAGAATGGCGAAGGCAAAACAGAAGGAGGAAGAATGAATTTTGAAGGATATTTTTGATATATCTACTAAGAAATAGATAGAGTTAAAATAGCAAAATTTTAGGAAACAATTTTATGTAATTTAGCCTATAATTTATTATTATTATTTTTTCTCTATTTCTCTTGTATTTGGCTCGACGTATAGCAAAGCCAATTACGATATTTTGAAAAAATTGAGCTAGAGATGAATTTATTACAAATCAAATAATAGAAATAGATATTTACTATCAAAAACACCTTCTTTCATTTTGGGGTGGAACAAAAAAGCAAACATTTGGATTATAATATATGGCTTAATGTCACCTTACTATGCTGTAGTTTAGCATTATTTTTAGTTGCCATAAAATACTACACTCTTTTTCTTTTTTTTTCAAAACATTATCAAACCATCATCTAAAAATGTTTGTGGGTCAGGTCGGGTCGGATCTAAATAGTTGATATACTATATTCGTATTTAAAAAAAAAAAAATAATTGTATGCAGATTCTTGAAAATATATCCAATAGCAAATATATTCCTACAAAATTTAATTTTTCATATTTATTCTTTCAAAAATTTTAAGTTATTCATTCATATATATTTCTCTGATTTATTACCGTTAGGTTACTGTTTATATTTTAACAGAATATAGATGAAATGTCTATTTTGTCCTTACAAATATATTCCTAGAAAGTCAAATTTTTAGTATTATTACAAAAATGTCCCTCTTCATCATCTTCAAATTATTATGGCCATCTTAATGATTATAATATAAAAAGAATAAAAAAATAAATTTAGTTTTTTACCTAACTAAGGTTAGGCATTTAATCTATAATTAACTAAATTTTTTTAACAGAGATAGACGGTAGAGATATATATGAATAACGTTGGATTTTTTAATAGATAAATTTAAAAAGTTGAATTTTATAGAAATATATTTACTATTCGATATGTTTTTAAGTATCTATATGCAATTAACCCTTAAAAAAAAAAAAAAAAAAAAAAAAAAAAAAAAAAAAAAGTAAGACAATATATATATATATATATATATATATATATATATATATATATATATATATATATATATATATATATATTCTACTCATTTAATTTTGAATTGGGTCTGAATCTGAATACTTAAGTTACTAACATATTCATCAGATCTATTTAAACGAATCTGGATAGTGACTATTCGTATACTACCCGCTTAAGACAGGATAACGGATTGAGTTTAAATCAGATATAAGTACTTATATACATATATTTTTTATAAATTTTATTAAACAATCTATGAACAAATCATAAATCTCTCGCTGTAGAAAATTCACCTCTTAATGAGTTAATCCAATCTAATAAAATTCGTTCAAAAGAAAGAATGAAATATACCAATACAAGAAAAATACATTATTTTTTATGAGTACAAAAGTCATAAAAATGCTATCATACTTTACCGGATATTGCTATCGGATATTTTACCAAATTCGAATATGAAAACTATTTCGGATCCTACCCATTAAAAGGTCGAATTCCTTAAGTCGGATATGGATATAAAATATTCGACCTCATATCTAAAATTTTAGTGAATATTTTTTTTTTATCTGTATATTATTTATTTTTTATTAGATCCGGATTACATCCAAATCAAATATGAGATATCGAATATTTTGAACAGTTTTACTATCCGCAAGGAAGTGATAATTTTAAGATAGAAGCTAATTTAATAGCTTGAGAAAAGCAAAAGGAGCAAATTAAAATAGTGTCATTTAAAATTTCTATCAAATTATTTTCAACTATTTTAAATTCATATTTTTATTTTTTTCTATATTAAAATAGGCCAAATATATATAAACCCCTCAAAGAAAGCTACTATCTTTTTCTTTTTTTTTTTCTTTTTTTTTTCTTTTTTTTTAAACAAAAATTATAGATTTATTCTTTATAATATTGAGATTAAAAAAATATAGATTAGTGGTGTCTTTAACCCAAAAAAAAATTACATAATATAGAAAATAAAAGAAAAAAACCTGAAGTATATAATATAGTAAAAAAATAATGTACAAAATTTAACTAATTAACAACACATTAAAACTGTACAATTTGCTAAAAATTGAACATACGTACGTAGTTATTGAATTAAGATCAAACATCACCTTATTTCGAACAAACCCTAACCATTCACATAAGTTGTCCACTTTTGACGAATTTTAAACTTTTTGATTTAAAGTGAAAAAAGTGATATTCAGCTATTATAATTCACTCGACCACTTTATTTTTATTTTTTATTTTTTCAAAACTTGACCTTCCTGTGTACATACGGATTCAAATCACTCTCTAAAATATTTAAATTCAGTTATTATTTTTAGTATTCATGTCTCTTATATACCAATCACAATTTCATTTTCATCCGATGTGGGACTATTGGGTGTCGTGGACTTTTCGTCAACCCAAACACACACAGTTTAAGATCACCAAGTGATATGAAACTTGTCTTGCTAGCTCTGTCATCTAGACCTAGGCTCAGTCGAGACTTATCACATACTTCCGGCTGGTGATTGGTTCTGACACCAAATATAACGATCCGGTCCACTAGCAATAATAACTCGTTGGACCCAAACCACATTCCAAAATACTTAAGCCTGAAAGATATTAAAGAAGTAGAGTAGTTTGGTGGAAGCAGTCACACTTGTCTTTTGTGTGCTACCTACATGTTAATATATATGGCAACAAAGCTCGCCAAGAATTACATAGAATAGCAACCCAGATTTACATTTAATAACAACCGGGTTGTTATAAATAGCTAAGAATAGGGTTTGTTGTAAATAGGTTGTTATGAGATTATAAGTTTGTTTCTTTTATTCTATCTATCTAACACCCTCCCTCAATCACAACCGGACTAGGTTGAGATTGCGTTTGAAATTTTCTAACTTCTGTATAGGAAGGGCCTTTGTAAAACCATCTGCCACCTGATCTCCTGATGGAACAAAGTCAATGTCAAGAAGCTTCCTTGTAACACGTTCTCGCACGAAGTGGTAATCAACTTCAATATGCTTAGTTCTTGCATGAAATACAAGATTTTCAGAAAGGTACTTTGCCCCAATATTGTCACACCAGAGCTTAGCAGCTCGTGGTGCATTAACACCAATTTCCTGTAACAGCGTCTGTATCCACATTACTTCTGCCGTTGCATTAGCTACTGCCTTATATTCAGCTTCAGTGCTCGATCTTGACACAGTAGGCTGTTTCCGTGCACTCCATGACACTAAGTTTGATCCCAGAAATACAGCAAAACCTCCTGTAGATCTCCTATCATCAATATATCCGGCCCAATCAGCATCCGAGAAGGCACTGATTAACAATGAACTGCACTTCCTAATTTTCAGCCCTACCTTGATGGACTGTTTTAAGTATCTCAAAATTCTTTTGACTGCTGCCCAATGATCAACAGTAGGACTGTGTAGAAACTGACATACCTTGTTAACAGAGAATGCAATGTCTGGCCTTGTTAGTGTCAAATATTGGAGGGCACCAACTATACTTCTGTAATTAGTTGCATCATTAGACCCCAAAGGAGATCCTTTGACCGAAGATAATTTTTCATTGGCTGGTAGGGGTGTAGGTGCACCCTTGCATTTTGACATGCCAACTCTTTTTAGCAGATCTGATGCATATTTTTCTTGTGTCAGAACTATACTACCATGTATTGGATTTACTTCTATCCCCAAGAAATAATTAAGTGTTCCCAAATCTTTAAGGGCAAATTCTTGACCAAGTTGCTTTAGTAACAAATCTGTTGCCTTCTGCGTTGAGCTGGCTACTATGATGTCATCAACATATACTAGCACAAACATGATAACACCCCCTTTATTAAAGAAGAACAGAGAAGTGTCGGCCTTTGAAGAAGTAAAACCAAGACTTTGTAATTTCTCACTTAACCTTGAATACCATGCCCTTGGAGCCTGCTTTAGCCCATATAGAGCCTTATCTAGCTTACACACATAATTAACCCTGGTTTTATCTTCATAGCCTGGTGGTTGTTTCATATAGACCTCTTGTTCCAACAGACCATGCAGAAAAGCATTCTTAACATCAAGTTGTCGAAGACTCCACCCTCTAGATACTGCTATAGATAAGATCACTCTAATAGTGACTGCCTTGATAACAGGACTGAATGTGTCCTCATAATCTATACCATATCTTTGCTTAAAACCTTTTGCAACAAGTCTGGCCTTATATCTATCCAAACTGCCATCAGCTTTACGTTTGACTTTATAGACCCACTTACAATCTATTATGTTACGACCTTTTTGAGGTGGCACTAGGTGCCATGTTTTATTTTGCATCAAAGCGTTGTATTCGTCATCCATTGCAGATTTCCAATTTTTATTTACTAGTGCTTCTTCAAGACTCTGGGGTTCACCCGTTGCCGTAAAGAGACCATAGCGAATAGTGCCATCTCTATATACCTTAGGTTTTCTGATTCCAGCTTGAAGTCTGGTGCGAGGTCGCGGCTGAGTTTCTTGTTGTACTGCTTCGGTGAACACTGGCGCCGGTTCCACAGACAATGGCGGCGACGCAGGAGATCCAGGCGTGATTATCGACGGCGCAGGAATGTCGGCTGCTGCATCAGTGCCCCCGTCAGCCGAGACAGGAGCGACCGCAGGAGGGTATGTGTCGTCGTCGTGTAGGGGCGGAGCCGGCGCACCCAGGTCCTGTATGGGAGAGCCTGCTGCCGTACGAGGTGGCGATCCCGGGGAGGAGTCGGTCGGGAGAGCAGCTTCGGTAGGAGAGACCGGATCCTCTGTGGCCTGAGCGCCTTCCTGTATACCAAATATTTCTCCAGAAAAATCATTAGCAGGCAAAATATTAGTCACTGGATTCCCAACAGATTCAGACCCAGCCGGGTTGGACTATGTGGAATAAGCTGTGTAGGAAGGAGCAGGATTTCAGACCGTAGTGTGGCTCCTGCATTGGGATGTAATTTGGAGAAAGGAAAGACATTTTCATCAAATATAACATCACGAGAGATATAAACACGGCCAGAAGCAGGGTCAAGACATTTAAACCCTTTGTGCATGTTGCTGTACCCAAGAAACACACATTCCTTGGATCGGAACTGAAGCTTATGATGATTGTAAGGTCGGAGATGTGGCCAACATGCACACCCAAAAATTCGTAGAGAGAAATAATCAGGTTTGACTTTATATAGACGCTCAAGAGGTGTAGCATAGGAGATTACTTTGCTTGGTGTACGATTTATGAGAAAGGTGGCGGCTAGAAAAGCTTCATCCCAAAATTTGAGAGGCATTCGAGCCTGAGCAAGGAGAGATAGCCCAACCTCTACAATATGTCTATGTTTACGCTCGGCAGATCCATTTTGTTGGTGCGTATGAGGACAAGAAACATGATGGGAGATGCCTATTTTAGTAAAAAAAGAATGGAGCTTCTCATATTCACCACCCCAATCAGTTTGCATTGTGATGATTTTGCGATCAAAAAGGCGTTCAACCATGGCTTGAAAATCATGAAACTTTTGAAACACTTCAGACTTGAATTTTAATAGATAAATCCAAGTAAATTTGCTATAATCATCAATGAAACTCACATAGTACTTGTACTTGTTAATAGAGTTGGGTGCAGGCCCCCATACATCTGAAAAGACTAGTTCTAAAGGATGACTCGATACATGAGGCGACTTAGGATAAGGAAGCTGATGGCTCTTTGCCTGTTGGCAAGCATCACAAACAACCTGTTTATTGGACTCAACATGACACGGGAGATTGAAACTACTGATAACTCGCTGAACTATGGGGGCCGCAGGATGACCAAGGCGATTATGCCACCTGTCAAAGGATGGTTTGGTGGTGACTCCAAGAGCTTGTTTTCCAGGGATGGATGGCAGGGGATAAAGGCCTTTGTGGCATCTCCCTTTAAGCAGTGTGCTCCTCGTGTCCCGATCCTTAATCAAAAAGAAATTGGGGTGAAATTCAAGAAAAACATTATTGTCTGAGGCCAGACGATGAACAGACACAAGGTTTTTAGTGGCTTGTGGGACATGTAAGACGTGATTTAGACATAGATCTCGATGCTGGGTGTGAATTTTGGCAATACCAGTATGACTAATATTCATACCTGTTCCACTCGCTGTGTTAATCTGGTCGCCGCCATTGTATTTCTCCCTGAGCGAGAGCTTTTCTAACTCACCAGTGATGTGGTCGGTGGCACCGGTATCAGTGTACCAGTTTGTGTCGACACCTAAGGCAGCAGTACCAGCATATCTTTGATCTGGAACAAAATTTTCATCGTACCTGTGCCAGCACCTGTCCGCCGTGTGCCCATACTTGCGACACACTTGACATTGCGGGCGATCATCGGAGGAGTTGTTGCTGTTGTGGGCGCCATTCCCTCCTGGATGAGGGTTGTTGGGGTTAGGTCCATGACCACCCCTATTTGCCGGAGCATTATTGAAGCGGCCACCACGACCTCCACGGCCGGAGCGCCCGAACCCCCTTCGCCCACGCCGATTGGCAACGTTGGCGGAGGATCCAGAGGAGTGCCCACCGGAGTTGCGAAGGCTCAGTCGAGTCTCAAATGCAAGTATCTGAGAATATAGCTCGCTAACTGAGATTGCATCTGACCGGCCAATCACGGAGGACACGACCGGGTCATATTCTTCATCAAGGCCGGTGAGGATGTACTCAACCAGCTCATCATCTTCAAGTGGCCGCCCTGCTGCAGCCATCTCGTCCCCAAGCGCACGCATCTTCCCAACGTACTCAGTCACCGTCATGTTTCCTTTTTGAGTGGTGGCTAGGGCAAGGCGCGTATTCACCGCACGAGCTCGCGTTTTGGACGCAAACATTACTTCAATTGCCATCCAGACTTCGGCCGCAGATTGTTTTGCGGCAACTTGAGCCAGAACTTCCTTGCACACGGAGGCGAGCAGGTAGCTGAGAACCTGCTGATCAGCCGCCAGCCAATCTTCGTACAGGGGGTTGTCCACCTTGATGGTCTTGTCACCGTCTTTGCCATCGATCTGCACGGGAGGCTTAACAGCCTTGCCGGTGAGATATCCTTCGAGACGAGCACCACGAATTGTGGCGAGGACCTGGGCTTTCCAGGTAGCATGATTATTCTTGGCGAGCTTCTCTTGTACGGGATGAGAGATCATGGAAGCAAGACCAGGAGCGAAGGAAGAGGTGCCGGCCATGTAGATTATATCTATCCTAGTGGCTCCGATACCATGAAAGATATTAAAGAAGTAGAGTAGTTTGGTGGAAGCAGTCACACTTGTCTTTTGTGTGCTACCTACATGTTAATATATATGGCAACAAAGCTCGCCAAGAATTACATAGAATAGCAACCCAGATTTACATTTAATAACAACCGGGTTGTTGTAAATAGCTAAGAATAGGGTTTGTTGTAAATAGGTTGTTATGAGATTATAAGTTTGTTTCTTTTATTCTATCTATCTAACAAAGCCCAGTTATTATTTTTAGTGTTTATATCTCTAATATACTAATCAAAACTTTATTTTCATCCAATATGAAATTATTAGGGTTTCACACATGCTTTACTTTCAACCAACTAATCTAGCTAGATCGAGGAGGCCGAATCTTCCATTTCTTATTTAAATCAATCTTTTCGGTTACATGGCATCAAAGTTGGGTTGCACCACTTTGTGGCATATATTTATATTTATTATTTTATTATCATTTCAGTCGGTTCAGGTGGTATAATTTATTTGATATTCAATATATACGTAAGAGAAGGTGGTAGGATAAATTCTTAGTCGTTTCCTAATAAATTGATCTTAATTTTAGGTAACAATTATTCTTTCAAAAGAATTGTTTATTATAAATACTTAAATCATGATGTAGGTTTTGCTCTTTAATAATTTTGCTCTCTTTAGAAATGGTAGCATTTCAACTTGCTACTACCTTATATTATCACTATGTGCTTAATATTTCAACCTACAACTGTGCATACTATAATGGTTTGATTTATATATGATTAACCTCCCATCTTCCTGGATCTCAATCTCCTAAAATAATAAAAAACTTATTAGCTAAATCCTAAACCCTAAATTAATGTGTAATGTATAGTCATGTCCATCAATTATTTAATTCTCATCCACAATAAAAAAAATTTGATTGTTCTCTCTTATACTTATTTAGCCTAGCTTTTAAAATAACTTTTTTACTTCTAAAGTTGGTGATTAGATAGTTAATGTAAGAATTCGAATTTTTGTAAATAAATGAATAAAAGTCAAGTGGATTTTGACTCATAAATGGCACTAATAGCCAAATTGACCCTTTTCTGCGGTGTAATTGCACAATTTACGAGGCAGAAATATCGCCTTTCAATTCGAGCCGAATCTCGAAAATCCGAGATTTCGAGTGCGACCGTCTCGTCGAACTGATCGAAAATGATATTAAGCATGTTTAGATCCAACGGTCGGATCTTCCAGAAATCAGCAATGAAGCAGGCGGGACCCGCACTTAAGTGAATAGTGCTTTTGAACAGTAATGAGCAGTAAACCCTAAATTTCAAATCCCTTAAGTGCCAACGTTGGCCAATTCGCCATCCGGGAACCGATCGTAGCACTTCAGGTAGTCGATTTGAACGGTTTCGTCGTTCTGGACGCATTGGCGCTGACGAAATTTCCGTTTGACGACCCTAGACTCTCGAAAAGCGCGATAACTGTATTTTGGAACAGTATTTTATGAACCCAAAGTTTATCCGGGCGTTTCATCGAAAAACAAAAATCGCCACCTGATAGGTTTCGTCGAGCCGGACGTCGTGGCGAAGTCCGTTTTTCGATCTGACAACTACAATGCCTCGAAAAGTGTGAAAAATAGTGAAAAATACATAAATTTACACAATAGTCCCTATATTTCATGCCTCGATTAGCGTGCCACCTCTGTGGTGAGGGACCTAGGTGTGAATGATGCATACTGTGGGGGACTGAACACTTAATATGAAGAGAAGGAGGGTTAAATGGCAATTGTGCCATATGCATTGGATATATATAGAGCTCGGGCTAGGGTTTCTTTAAACCCTAACCCTGCAACCCGAGCCCCCCGCCGCAAACCCAACTCCTTCCACCCCTTCTGCCGCACTCCCCGGGAGCCCCGCACCGGCCGCCGCCGCCTCGTCGCCGGAATGGGAGGGAAACCAAATTCGTCTTCATCTCGGGTGGGGAAAAGGAAGATTCTTCCTGAGGACCCAGGGTGACTCCAAATTGCACCCGAGGATTCCCCCGTGTCGGAGAAGCCGAGCTGAGGTGAACCCGAGGTCTCCCGCCGCCGTGCGCCGCCGCTGGAGTGACCTTCCTCTTGCAAATCTCCGGCGAGGTATGATCATGTAAGTTTTGATCCTTAATTCTCCTAAGGACCCTAGCATTGTGTTGCTGACACCGAGGGCACCGCCCTGGTGCAGGCCGAGCCTTGGCTTGTTGGTGGTGTTGCTCCGGCGATCTCTCCGGCCACCCTCCGGCGCACCACAGGTGAGCACCCATGTTCTTGGACCTTATTTAACACCGTGCTCCAGTTATCTCCTGTTTTGATTCAGTAGAATGTAAGAATCGCAATGTCAATAAATGGGACCCTAGATGTTTATGGGCCAACTTTGCCCTCGGGCCCCGTGCCAGCCCAAGCTTGTGAGCACGGGCTCCGGCTTGTCGTAACGTACGCGCTGAAACTTACGGCGTCGTTGTTGGATTCCCGGATTTCAAGAACGAGTCGAAACAAGCGATAATGTTAGTATTTTTATGCAAATTAAAAACTATTATGGACCAAAATGCAAATTGGACATGCTAGCTGTCTTTAGACAGTGTTTTCACACCCGCTGGGCATTTTGTTAGAGGCCCGTGGGCTCTCGTTGATCGGGAATCGGATTTATCCCGCCAACCAGCTATATTGTTCAATAAATCGGCGATGTTGTTCCGTATTAGCGTTCCGTTACTGTAGTGTAGTCGGGATCGGTTGTGTGAGTTTATTACTGATCATAGCTTTCTGTTCAGGACCTAGCTGTTCAGCACCAGCCTCCCAGTAGCTGTGCGGGAGTCCGAGGATCTGCCTACATCCAGGTGGGTCATCTTCGGTCCGGGCTTTAGCTTTTCGGCCCTCTAGTTGCTTTAGTCCAGTCGGACACCTGTTTTTGACTTAGCCTTGATTGGGTATACCTACTCATAGATTATGACATTTCCTGTTACTTGTCATTATTCAGTACAGTTGATACTTGTGGTCTGATCATGCTTCTTAGCTATCAGTTAGTACACTGCATTGATACCCAGAGATACTTGCTTTTATATTCCAGTTATGCATGATAGACCCATGATTGATTGATATATACAGACATCTTGATTCCTAGCATTGTGCATGTTTGATATGCTATTATTCGGGTTTATATACTTCTTGTATTCCGGATTACATGATTAGTCCTGAAGATTTCATCTATATACCGCATGATTTTCCTGATAGACGTTGATCCCTCAGACACACTATATAGATATATATATATATCTGCTCGTCAGCTTTCATATCCTGATATATAGATGTCATGATCGATTATTCCTGCTAGTTCCATGTCATTTGTCATACTGCTTTATTCAGATATTCATGATTGATCCTGACTGATAGATACAGACGGATGATTCCCTGTTGGGATCTCGGCATGTTGCCGACTACCCGGTCACTAGACCGTGAGCTTGAGCATAGCATGATGATTGCCACGCATTGCTGTTGTCACGCCCCGAGTTTAAAAATCAGGTCTGAAATTTTTTTTTTTTTTGAAATCAGAGTTTGCAAAACAGGCGTAACAGACCGCCACACATATAGGAAACTCTCTATTCCGAGAACAGAGACTCCCCTATATATGCACGGCTAGGCTAGTAATCAGCAACAGATATCTCAGTACAACTACTAATCTAATCAGCAGGAAATTCGAAATCAGTTATTACATCAATATTGTAAATGTCTAAATAAAATAGAACTGAAATAAAATGCGGGAATAAAAATCTGCATAAGTCATCAGGCTCAATATCTACGATCATGGGGACAGCTCTATCGTGACAGGCTCACTGGATCGTCCCGCTATCTCCCCACCCGACGGACCTGGAAAATGGTCACCCAGGGGGTGTGAGATACACTGTACATGTATCCCAGTGGGCACGACGAGCCGAGGATCAGCTAATCGTACCTACTGGGTACTAAAATCTGCGGATAGTAAGAGTAGGAAAAGCTGGAAAGCATAAAGGTCTACTACTAATCAGAATAAGAACTGCAGGTAAGTATACTGAAATCAATCATAAAACTGTAGATCATACATGCTGGAAATAAAAGGCAACTGAAAGGTATACTAGAACATGGAAATATAGAATCTATGCATCAATCAGAAGAATACCAAGTACCCAAACAATGCCAATATTGGTCACGGGGACCTCAGGCTCATATCACTATCTGCACCTATCCCACTGACATAACCCCGCACCCATAAGTGCTATCTGGGGCTCACGGGTCCTTCCTCTAGACCACTTTACCGGTAAAGAACAATAGCCACGGGGAGCGACCCCGGCAATGTTCGTGAAGTACAGCGATGCGTGGCAAGTCGTACTGATCAATCTCACGGTCTAGTGACCGAGTAGTCGGCAACATGCCGAGATCCCAACAGGGAATCATCTGTCTATCTCTATCAATCGGAATCAATCAATCGTGCATATGAACAATATATCAAATAACATCTCAGTGACAGGAAACAGTAGGTATCAACTAATCATGCAAATCTATATATCAATCAATCAGGATCAATCAATCATGCATATCGACGTATATCAAGAAATATCTCAAAGACAGGAATCAACAGGTGTCATCTAGTCATGCAGATCTATATATAAATCCATCAGGATCAGTCAGGAATAATCAGGGAGTATGTATATGATAATCAACGGATCGTGACAAGAGATCTCAATCATAGGTCTAATCAGTCAATGTCCATCAGAGGGATCATGCTATGTCAAACGAGATCAATATATGTCAGGCTAAGTCATATAGGTAAAATCAGCCGGGCAAGTCAAGAACAGGTGTCCGACTGGACTAAAGAAACCAGAGGGCCAAAAAGCTGAGGCCCGGTTCGAAGATAACCCACCTGGATGACGGCAGATCCTCGAACTCCCGCGCAGCTACTGGGAGGCTGGTGCTGAACAACTGGGCCCTGAGGCGCGTCGGAGGCCGGCCGGAGGGCCGCCGGAGCACGGTGGAGATCCAAGCCAAGGCTCGGGTTAGGGCGTTCTTGGATCAATTGTGGTTCAGCTCAATATCTGAGATGAGCACTAGCTTGGTGGAGTCCCCAGAAGGTGTCGGGTCCAAGTTGGGTCGGCCGGCGGCGGCCGGAGGGGAACCGAAATCTGGGTGGTTGCCGGAGCCCTGGAGCACCGGGGATCGCCGGAGCTCAAGCCAAAGCCCTCCTCGGGTGCAACTGAAGGTTCCCGACGACTGAGGAGCGCCGGCGAGGCGGCGCCGGAGCGGCTTGGTCGAGCTACAATGGCCGGTAATGGCGGATTCCGGCCGGGGGACTCCGGGCCGGTGCGACCTGGACCAGAAGGTCTATCCCGACGTGGTGAAGCTCGGTGCAGGGTTGGCCGGTGCCGGAAGGCCGCGGCGGCCGGAGGGCAGCGATCGGTAAAATGCGAAAAATCGGGTTTTCTAGGGCAACTCCGCGCGGCTCCGATCTTCGTCCGATCGAGCTGGGGTTTCGTGGGGATGTTGCAGTCGCCCCGATGAACCGATCCAACGGTCCCGATCTTTGGCTGGCCGGTCGGATGGAGGCGGCGACTGGCGGCGGCCCAAATAGGCGATAATCCGGCCGAGGATGGTCCCGCCGGCAAACGGGATGGCGGCGGCGACTCAGCCTGCATCCGATCGTTGCTCTCAACACCAGGAGCACCATGGTCGCGTCCAAATGCCACAGAAACTAAAGGAAGTCCAAGATCTTACCTCGCCGGAAAATGGAGGAAGGAGGAGGTTGCTCCCGCGGCGGCGCTCGGCGGCGGAAGGGCGCGGGACCACTTCGGCTCGGAAGCAGCTTCACGCGGGACCTCACCAACCTAGGTCTTGGTCGTCAAAGGCCTTCCTGTGAGCCCTCCCCACCTTGCACCCGAGATCAAGAAATTCTTGATCTCCTTCTCCGGCGGTGGCAAGGCGGCGGCCGGTTGCGGGGAGGCTCGGGAATGAAGTGCAAGAGAGAGAAGGGAGGGTTGTTGCGTCTGGTGCAAAGGCTGCGGCTACGGAGGATCTTTAAAAGGATCAATCTTGAATTCGAATTCTTGAATTCGAATGCAAGTTGGAATAATTGCATTGTAGTCCTCCAATGCACAGTATTTTGGGTTTTGGTCCACTGCAGCATGCACCACTTACATCAAGGTCCCTCTCCCATGAGTGGCACGCTTTCCGAGGCAAGAAATATAGGGTTTTATATGAAATTTTCACATTTTTCGACGTATTTCACGTATTTCGAGAAGATCCGTGCGTCAGATTGAAAAACGGACTTCGCAAGGACGTCCGGCTCGACGAAACCTATCAGCTAGCGATTTTCATTTTTCGTGAAACTGCCCGGATTAATTCTCGGTCCATAAAATACTGTGTAATTTTACAGTTTTCATGCTTTTCGAGATTCCAGAGTCGTCAAACAGAATTTTCAACTGCGCCATTGCATTCAGAACATCGAAAATAGCTAGAATTGACTACTCGAATCACTATATTAGGAGTCCAGACAGTAGATTGGCCAACGTTGGCGCGAAGGGGACTCGAAAATAGGGTTTACTGTTCACTTGTACCCGCGACTTAAGTCGCGGGTCCCGCCGGCTTCAACGCCGATTTCTGGGAGATCCGACCGTCAGATCTGAACAAGTTTAATATGGATTTCACTCAGTTCGTCATGACGGTCGCACTGGTGGTCTCGGATCTTCGAGATCATGTCCGGATTGAAAAGCGACATTTCTGGCCCACTAACTGTGCCATTTACACTGCAGAAAAGGGGCACTTAGACTACTGGTGCTTTTCATGATCCAAATTCAACTAGACTCAAATCAATTTCATTTCTTTATTTATTTTCAAAAATTCATGTTCTTACAGCTGTACTTAACGAGCATGGCCGGGGTCGCTCCCCGTGGAGATTGTTCTTTACCGGTAAAGTGGTCTTGAGATAAGACCCGTGAGCCCTTGAGTGCAGGGTATGTCAGCGGATGGGGTGCGGATCTGTGGTTTTTGCCTGAGGTCCTGTGAGACCAATATTGGCACATGATTGGGTACTTGGGTCTCTGTTCTTGATGCATGATTTTACCTCGTACCATTGTGGTTCTGTTTATGTTGATTTCCAGCATTTATTATCTGTAGATATACTTTCATCCTGCTGCATGATTATCACTTTATATCATGATTTCCAGTATTGTCACTTGCAGTCCTTTATGCATGATTCTTATAGACATTTCCCTGATTTCCAGCACGTATGATCTGCAGTTCTAATGACTGATTATTTTCGTTATATCCTGATCTCTAGCATTATTCATCTGCAGTCTTACTTATGATCGATTACCTGCCTAGTTCAGTTTACCTGTGGATTTATTGCTTTCTAGTGGATGTTATCGGTTATCTATTTACCTTGTACCTTCGCTGGTTAGTTATGCTTGATTTTTCAGTTATGTCATGATTACTAGCATTATCTATCTACAGTTTCCTCATGCTTGATTATCTGCCTATTCAGTCTTATCTGTGGATTATTTGATTTTCAGTAGACATTATTTGTTATTTCATCTTTACACATCGATTATTACTATCCGCAGATTTTAGTACCCAGTAGGTACGATTAGATATTTCTCGGCTCGTCGTGCCCACTGGGATACATGTACAGTGTATCTCACACCCCCTGGGTGACCATTTTTTCAGGCCCGTCGGGTGGAGGGATGTCGGGACGATCGCGTGAGGCCGTCACTATAGAGCTATCCCCATGATTGATAGATATTGATGATTGAGATCTTCGATGGTTGTAGATGACTTTCATTTCCAGTTCTCCAGCATTGATTTTACTTTATATGGATTTTCTCCATAGATGTTAGCATGTTCTATTTTGGATTATTCTTGTTGATTAGATTATTGTTTAGTTAAGATATTTATTGCTCGCTGATGATTATACTAGCCTAGCCGTGCATGTATAGGGAAGACTCTGTCCACCTGGGATAGAGGATTTCCTATATGTGTGGCGGTCTGTTACGCTCAGTTTGCGAACTCTGATAAAAAAAAAAAAAAAAAAAAAAAAAAAAAAAAAAAAAAAAAAAAAAAAAAAAAAAAATCAGACCTGATTTTTGAAACTCGGAGCGTGACAGTTAATAAATAAAATAATTAGATTTTATTTGGATTTTTTACATTTTTTTGCTTTTTAGTAAATAAAAAATTGGTGGTATTTGGTTGTGCCAGTGCATGGACTTTCTTACTCTTTTATCTAGAAAATAAAAGAACAAAATTTAATAAGACTTCTTAAGATAGAAGGGAAACAAAAAAAGAGTACCAAACAATTAAATATAGAAGCAAAAAAATATTATATTTTGCTAAATTTTTAGTTTTTATTGTCAAGTTAGAGAATATTTACCAAAATAAGTTAATTACTAACCAAATTTTTTTGAAAATATGGTTGTACTCTTTGAGAATGAAAGAAGGCACCAAGGTTTTCGATCACTTAAATACATTCAACAATATTATTTGTGAGCTTGAAAGTACATTTCGGAGAGAAGATGAAGGATGAAGATAAGGCCATCACCTTGTTATGCACATTACCGGATTCCTATGAGACTTCGATTACAAGTTTATGTTGCAATAAAGAAGATTCTCTTGATCACTTGGATACTGTTTGTAGTGCATTGTTAGTCGATAAATTTCGAAAGAAGTTAACTTTGGAGAGTTCAGAGGGTGAAACGGAAGCACTTGTACTAAGAGGTCGTAACACAGAACGTGAAAGTGCGTCAAGAAATTTTTCAAAAAGCAAGTCAAAAAATAGATCAAAGTCTAGAAATCGGAATGACAAAAGACTTTTTTGGTATTGTGGCAAATCTGGGCACATGAAGAAAGATTGTATAAAACGAAAGGACTTTAATACTGGAAGAGACAATGGTGAATCAAGTAACGGTAAACAAAACTCGGAATCGAATAATGAAGCACATCAAGTTGAAGAAACAACATCGGATGTTATTGATGATGAGGTCTTAATGGCGGGTTCTAGTTCGGTGTTTCATCAAAATTGGATTCTTGATAGTGGCGCTACACATCATTTGTGTCCACATCGTTCATGGTTCATTACCTATGAGGAATGCGACGGTGGTATTATTTCGATGGGAAACAAATCAACTAGCTAGTAGAACGGTAGGAGTTGGTTCGATGCGCTTGAGAATGTATGATGGAATGATCTGGGTGCTTAAAAACGTGCGACATATTCCGGATTTGAAGAAAGGTTTAATCTCTCTCTTCGAATTGGACAATAAAAAATTATAAATTTACTGGGCAATGTGAAGTTATAAAAATCTCCAAAGGTACATTAGTTGTCATGAAAGGCATTCGGGTTGGAAATTTGTACAAGTTATTGGGGAGTTCAATGACGGATGAAACTTGTGCGGCGAAAGAAAATAATGGTCTTCTCTCTAATTATGGTATACGAGGTTGGGTCATATGAGTGAGAAAGGTATGAAGATTTTAGTAGAAAAAAAATTTATACCAG
Source organism: Tillandsia fasciculata (assembly GCA_029168755.2). Lineage (NCBI taxonomy): Eukaryota > Viridiplantae > Streptophyta > Magnoliopsida > Poales > Bromeliaceae > Tillandsia > Tillandsia fasciculata. The sequence continues at coordinate 14,808,897 of CM054947.1, read as the reverse complement.
ATATTACTTTTAGTGATTCCAAATTTTGTGAGCATTGTGTTTATGGGAAACATCATAAGCAGAGCTTCAAAGTTGGGAGTCACACAAGTAAAGGTATTCTTGACTACATTCATATGGATGTGTGGAGCTCTCCTATACTTCATATGGTGGTGCTAATTATTATATATTATTATTGATGACTTCTTACGGAAGGTTTGGGTGAATTTTCTTAAGTCCAAGGGTAAGGCGTTTGAAGCATTTAAGCACTTCAAAGCAGAAGTAGAGAACCTCATCGGACGCTGTATTAAAGTTCTCCGATCGGACAATGGTTTGGAATACAAATTGAAGGAGTTTGAACTATTTAGCAAGGAGAATGACATTTCAAGACAATATACAAATCTATATGATCCACAACAAAATGGGGTGGCCAAGAGGATGAACCATACATTAATGAAACAGGCTCGTAGAATGTTAAGTAATGCCAGTTTGGAGCACGAGTTGTGGACTGAGGCTGTGTCCATAGCATGTCATCTTGTTAACCGCTCACCTTCCATGGCCATAGATGGAAAGACACCGGAGGAGATATGGTTCGAAACTCCTTGTGATTATTTTAATTTAAAAATATTTGGTTGTCATGCTTATGTATTGGTTCCTAGTTGTCAAAGAACTAAGTTAGATTCAAGATAAAAAAATGCATATTTGTTGGTTATACAAAAGGTGTGAAAGGATACCGATTATGGGATCCGATGGCTCGCAAAATTATCACAAATTGTGATGTTCATTTTGAGGAATCAAATGTGTTGAAAAGAGATATAGAATATGAAAGTATCGAGGAGAAAGAAGTCCAGAATAATACTCAAAATTTTAAACTTCCATCTTCAACTTTCTCTCCAAATGAAGTCATTGAATCGGAGAATACGCCGATTGAATATGGTGAAGTAGGGAATCAAATCCATGAAGATTCCAATAATAGAGAAAGTCCTCATAAAGGTGGAGAAACATATGACTTGTCTCGACGTTCTACAAGAGGGCGGCACACACCTATGCATTTGAAGGATTTTGTAAATCCAAATACATTTCGAGCACTAATTGCGAAACAAGAAGAGTCGTACACATTCCAAGAAGCTATAAATACTTTTGATGCTAAAGCATTAGAAAGAGACTATGGAGGAAGAAATTGTGGCACTTTACAAGAATGAAACTTGGAATTTGGTGGAGTTACCAAAAAACTGAAAAGAAATTGGTTGCAAGTGGGTATATAAAATCAAAAGAGGAACATATGGGACAATTCAAAGATATAGGGCAAGATTGGTTGCTAAAAGCTTCTCACAAAAGGAAGGTATGGATTTCTTTGAAGTGTTTGCACCTGTTGTTAAATTGGTTTCTATTCGGCTTGTTCTTAGTCTTGTTGCTATGAATGATTTGGAACTTAAGCAACTAAATGTTAAAACGACATTTTTACATGGAGATATAGAAGATGAGATTTATATGCATAAACCTCAAGGCTTCTTAGAGAAAGGTAACGAATATCTTGTTTGTAAGCTCAAACAATCATTGTATGGGCTCAAACAAGCATCAAGAGAATGGTATCGGAAGTTTGACACTTTTATGTTAAGCCGTGGATTTCAAATAAGTAAATATAATTATTGTGTGTACTTCAAATTCTTCATAAATAATATATTTGTGGTTTTGGTGCTGTATGTGGATGATATCCTTATAGTATGCAAGGACAAAGGTAGGATCAATGAACTTACGAATGAATTGAGTAAAGCCTTTGAAATGAAAGATCTCAAAGACTGTCCAAATTGGCGGTTTCGAGGCGTGACACCAAATTCTTGGCATGGAGATTTGGTGGAATAGAAAAAATGGCATATTATCACTTTTGCAAAAGAGATTTGTGGAAAAATTGATTGAGAAGTTTGGCATGGGTAAGCAAAGGCGGTAAAGACATCATTTGCATCTCACTTCAAATTATCTTCCGAGCAAAATCCAAAGACGGAGGAGGAAAAGGAAATGATGGATCGAGTTCCCTATATAAGTGTTGTATGTAGCTTGATGTTTGCTATTTGCACACTGCCAGATATTGCATATGACGTTGATGTTCTTAATCGGTTTATGGCAAATCCCGAAAAGGTGCATTGGGAGGCGGCGAAATGGGTTCTTCGCTATTTGAGAGGTACAAGTCATTATACAATCATGTATGGTAAAAGCTCAAGGCCAATGCAAAGTTATGTTGATGCTAATTTTGCCGGTGATCTTGACAAGAGAAGATCTACACTATGTTTTGTATTTGTACATAGAAATGGTCGAATTAGTTGGATGTCCAAACTTCAAGTAACGGTGGCTTTGTCAACCATGGAGGCGGAGTACATGGCACTTACCGAGGGAACCAAGGAGGCGATGTGGCTTCAAGGTTTGATGAAAGAGTTTGGTATGAATTTTAAACCTATGTGTTTATTATGTGATAGTATGATTGCAATATATTTGGCTAAAAAAGTAGTTTATCACAAAAGAACGAAACATATTGATGTGCAATATTGTGATACCCCAATAGTCCCACATGTTTGGGCTGACGAGGACGCCATGCCTAAAACGGGGAAGTCTGTGACACCCCAATAGTCCCACGTTTGATAGGAATATAGATGTGTTTTGGTATATACAAGACATGGACACTAATAATAATAACTAGGCTTAAGCATTTTGGGCTGTGGTTTGGGCCCAACTAGTTATTATTACTAGTGGGCCGGGTCAACATTTGGTATCAGAGCCAATAACTAGCCGGAAGTGTGTGGCGTGTCTCGGCTGAGCCTGGGTCTAGATGACAGGGCTAGCGAGACAAGTCTCACATCGCCTGGTGATCTTAGGCTGCTGTGTGTGTGTTTGGGCTGACGATGACGTCAGGCCTAAATGGGGGGAGTCTAACGAGGACGTCAGGCCTAAAACTGGGTACTCGGTGACACCCCAATAGTCCCACATCGGATAGGAATGTGATGTGTTTGGGTATATATAAGACATGGACACTAGTAATAATAACTAGGGATGTGGTTTGGGCCCAACGAGTTATTATTACCTGTAAGCCGGGTCGTTACAAATGCAGTTAGTTGGTATTCTACATCTTTGATCGAGAGATCGAAGGTTTATCCCTAAAATATATATATTTTTATTTTTAGGCTTGTTAAAGGGGAAAAAAATTATATGTTTTTTAATACAGCGTGTGAATAAATAATGGAATGCTTGCGGTTTATATATATATATATATATATATATATATATATATATATATATAGAGAGAGAGAGAGAGAGAGAGAGAGAGAGAGAGAGAGAGGAGAGGAGTAGGGCTATTGTACTCTTATGAGTATAGACCCTTTCATATTCATAAGTTTTTCGTCTTTAGATGAAGAAATGTGCGGTTAGGATGATAGTGGCCCCCTAGAGTTTAGTAGGTTGTTGGTGAAATAGTATAAACTCTAGGGGACCACTATAATACTAACCGCATATTCCTTCATCTAAAGGCCGAAAACTTATGAGCAATAAGGAATATATACTTATAAGAGTATAATAGTCGAACTCTCTCTCTATATATAAATAATTAAGCCCCTAAAATTTTAAAAGTATTAAGTCATTGGTGTTTGTTGGTTATTAGCCCTTGGATAAAAGGATGTGCGGTTAGGAAGATAGTGAGCTCCTTGGATTTAGTGAGTGATTGGTAGAATAGAAAATTTAAGGGGTGAAATTAGTTAAAAAGATTGATCTAATGGTAAAAAACTTACAAGCATCAATTATTTTTAAAAGCATAGTAATCAAACTATATATATATATATATATATATATAATATATTATATATATATATATATATATATATATTATATATATATGTTATATGCTTTCAAAATTGACATAGCTTTATTACAATTGACATGATATGTTTTCTCAAAATTGATTAGAATTTGAAAGATTGAAATTAACGACTCGGCTCACTAGCAATAATAATTATTTAGACCCAATTCACAGTTTAAAATATTTAAGTCCAGTTATTATTACTAGTGTTCATATCTTTTATATATCCAAACACATCCACACTCCTATCCGATGTGGGAGGGTGTCACAGACTCTTCCCGTTTAGGCCCGACGTCCTCGTCAGTCCAGACACATATACAGGACATACCCAGCAGTACTCTCCCAGTTTTGGCCTGACGTTCTCGTCAGCCCAAACACATATACAGGACATACACAGCAGTCCAAAATCACCAGGCGATGTGAGACTTATCTCGCTAGCCCTGTCATCTACACCCAGACTCAGTCGAGAGACTTATCTCGCTACCCCTGTCATCTAAACACTACAGCAGTCCAAAATCACCAGGTGATGTGAGACTTATCTCGCTAGTCCTGTCATCTAGATCCAGACTCAGCCGAGAGACTTATCTCGCTACCCCTGTCATCTAGACCCAGACTCACAGTCGAGACTCGCCGCACACTTCCGGCTGGTTATTGGCTCTGATACCAAATGTAACGATCCGGTCCACTAGCAATAATAACTCGTTGGGCGTAACTCACAGCCCAAAATACTTAAACCCAATTATTATTATTAGTGTGCATGTCTTATATATACTCAAACACATCCATACTCCTATTCGATGTGGAACTCTTGAGGTGTGACATTGAAACTTAACAACAACAAATTTAATTTGAAAGTTATCTATGAAAGTTAAAAAAAAAAAAAAAAAAAAAAAAAAAAAAAAAAAAAAGCCATCAAAGTTAGGGACCATTGTGCAATTAAACTTTTTTATTGTTTTATGAAGGAGACACGGGGGACCAATGTTACATCATTCAAATAAGATCAAATTTAATTTACTAAAATAATTAGAAAATGCAAGCAATGTACTCCTTTATGTATCCCTCTCTAAGTACTACACAAGAGTTTTGTCCTCTTGTGCTATTAACATGTGCTTGATTAATAGACTCAATTATTCCATGAGGCTTGTAATTTAAAATTACTTAGCTAATCTCTCCATGATAAATATAATAAAAGAAAAAAGATTTGAAAGATATTTTCAATTTAATTTAAGGCCCACTCAACCACTAGTCACGATTATGTTGTCACATCAAGCATTTAATTATTATATTATCCATAAAAAAATAAATAAATAATATGTTGGCAGAGAATTTTTTTTTTTTTTTTTTTCTACATATAATACAACAAGTTGCTTCTACGAAACATTATACATGTGAAACATAATATTCTTGGTAAAAATGTATGAAGACCCCTCAATTATAGCCTATTTGGAAATAGCCCTATGAACTTTATTGTCACTATTTTAATTAATTTTTTATGTTTGTGAATTGAGTTAGTCATGTGGAAACGTTTTGAAAATTTTATTGATTTTATTGATGATTTCTTTGTATGTGAAAAATAAACAGGTAAAAGATGAAAGTGCAACCGAATTTAATAAAAATATTTGCTCAACTAAATTAAATAACTCATTTTTTTAAAAAAAACTTACAAGTTAAATTGTGCTACGTGTTTTTATAAAAAGAAAATTTATGAAAATAAAGAAAAGTTAAAATTAAAAGTACAATTTTATAAAAAATCGATCCATTAACAATAATGACTCGTTGGGCTCAAATCATAACTCAAAATGCTTATACTCGGTTATTATTATTAGTATCCATATCTTTTATATATCCAATCACAATTCATTCTCATCCGATATGGAACTATTTGGATTTCACCGACTCCCTCAGGAGATTTGAGACTTGTCTCGTTAGTTTTGTCATTCATATTCCTGACATAATCCGTCACTCTATCTTTCAGATCCTGGCTCAGTCGAGACTCGTCACACACTTTCGGCTGGTGATTGACTCTAATCCCAAATATAATGACCCGATCCACTAGCAATAATAATTCATTGGACACAAATCACATCTCAAAATGCTTAAGTACAGTTATTATTATTAGTATTCATGTCTCTTATATATCTAATCACAATCTATTCACATCTGATATAAAACTATAGAACGTCACATTTTTTTATTTTTTTAATTGTAAAATTACTAAATGACTGCGATTTGCGATCTATCAAAATCAGCCTAAATTAGTAAACCAAAATAAAGAAAAAAAAAAAAAAAAAAAAGCAAAAACACTGAGTAGAAAAAAAAAAAAAGAAAAAAAAAAAAAATCACACTAGTCATAATTAAGGGGCCTAATTAAACATGGCCTTTATTTGAGGGGTCTCAATATATTTTTTACCTAAGTGTCCTCACCCCATACATCCTGGGATCTGAAGATCAGAAAAAAAAAAAAAAAAAGAAAAAGAAAAAAAAAAACAAAGAGAAAATCATATTGATGAAAAAATATATATATTTGGCATGTGCCAACACATTGGAAAATGGGTCAAAGTGAATTAATAAAATATTTAAAGATTATATATATATATATATATATATATATATATATATATATATATATATATATATAAATTATTTTGGTACAATAAGATGCTCAAAATCTGCAGAGGATTTGTGCTAGCTTTGGAAAAGATGGAGGAAGATCATGAAATGAATAGGAAATTAAATAAACATAGGAGACACAAATCAACTTCTCCATCACACATCTCCACACGCACACAAAAGGGGTTTGGTAGGGTTTCGCTTGATTTTTCATATCTTAGATACTAGATCATACCTAAGTTTAATGCATCAATAAGATTGTGATTTTTAAAAGCGCTAGATTCCAACATAAGCTGGTGGTTACTACAAAAAAAATTAATATTTAATAATATATTATTTTTATATTTAATTATGTTTAAAAACGTCTTAATATAGTTTAGCATCATATTTGAAAACATCATTTAAAAATAAAAAGTCATTTTGTATATACTAACACGGTTTATATATTCAAGTGTCGATAAAATATATTTTGACGCTTTAAAGCGCCAGACTTTTTTAAAATCTCAACTCTTTAAAGTGTCGAAAAATTAAAAATAATAGTAAAATTTATTATTTAATAAATTAATTTAATACAATAGAGAATTTATGTGACGACGTTTTTTAAAGCGTCAATATTTATTATATTATAGAAATGTATTACAAAAAAATTATGTTATAGCGATATTTTTAAGTATTTTTAAAATCTGAAAAAAGTGCCGCTAGAAAAAATACCGACACTTACAATTAGTGTCGCTATATGTGCTGTCGCTAAGATGTATAGCGACACATTATTGTAATGTATCCCAAAAACGTGTCCCTATAATCTAATTTTGAATATAGATGAAATATAAATAGGACACTTATATAAAAGTGTCACAAAGATGTGTCCCTATAACCTAATTTTATTGTAGTGTGGTAAAAATACCAACACTTATTATTAGTGTTGCTATATGTGCAGTCGGTAGGGTCTATAGCGACATATTATTATAATGTGTCCCAAAAATATATTCCTATAATCTAATTTTGAATATAGATGGAATATAGATAAAATACTTATAGAAAAATGTCACAAAAATATGTCTCTATAATCTAATTTTATTGTAGTGACGCTCAGTGACGTTTCTTAAAATATGTCCTTATATTGAGAATTCCTTATAGCATTGATAGAGAGAAATATTATTATACAATAATTTCTATGTGTTACAAAATTAATCAGTAAATTTGGCATACTTAGTTTAGGTGCCCTAATTTCATACTTTAAATTATAAGTTACAACCCCATTTTCTCAAAATAATAATAATAATAATAATAATAATAATAATAATAATAATAAACTTCTTAATTTTTAATCTCCCTCTTTTTAATTTAAATACTTCTATTTATTTAAGTGAATTTATCATAAAGTTTTATTATTTCATTAATTGCCATCATGTGACAATTGTTTAGGTGTTGGAGTTAATTGCAATTAATAAAAAAGAATACAATTAATTAAGGAGGTAAATATCAATAAAAAATTTAAAAATAAAGTTTATTTACAGATTTTTTTTTTTTTTTGTCTTAATAATTTTGTAAGCCCTTACACATGCACATTATATTCTTTTTTAACTTAATAATTTATACTCTATCAATCAATGGAACACCTATTAATAATAGTTTATACATTTTAATTTTCAATCTAAATAAATATAAATTCAAAATTAGCTTCTTTTTTTTTTTCTTTATAAAAGGTCATGCATGGTCATTTGACCACAACATTGAACCACCCAATTAGATCCTATTAATATATTATTACTCCTTTTGATCCTTTGACCTCAACTAATACCAATGGGATTGTAATTGTACATGGAATGTTGCTTATTAATTAAATAAATGATGTGTCCATATTTTTGGCCCCAGAGGAATGATCAACACAATATTAAATGCATGGTATCCCATATTTTTTGGGACATGCATTATTTCTTACTCCAACGTTTCATATATGATTTCCCATAAAAATAATAATAATAATAATAATAATAATAATTATTATTATTATTATTATTATTATTATTATTCTACAATAAAATTAGATTATAGGAATATATTTTTGTGACAAATTATAAAAATATATCGCTATACATCCTAGCGGCGGTACATATAGCAATATTAATAATAAGTGTCGGTATTTTTATCGGTGATATTTTTTAGATTTTAAAAACACTTAAAAGTGTTATAATTTTGTTGTAGTGATATATAATATTTTTGAAATAGTTTATTTTTTTTGTTTTAAATATATCTTTAATATATTTCATTGTTATTCAAAAATAGCTCTACTGTTGATACCCGTTAAATCATTTAGGATTAAATTTTTACATAAATTTTTTAAAAAATAAAATATCTATTTTGTTTTTAATTTAAGAGCAAATAAGAAAAGTTGACGACAATAGAAGAGTATATTTAAAAAAATAAAAAATTAAAATACTTTTTTATTTCTAACTTTAAAGTAATTATGAAAATTTTGAGATGGTGGAAAGATATACTTGAAAAAATAAAAAAAAAAAATTATAGAAATAATAGTTATTTCTAACTGTTCACTAATAAAATATAACTCTAAAAATATATTTGAGAAAAATTAGAACGTTAAAAATATATTTTTAATATTAACCTTCTATTTTTAAATAAAAAAATCAAAATTTTTTAAAAAATATGAACAAAAAATAAAACATTGATTGGCTATTACATGTTGTTATTTTGTGTTTGAGTGTTATCCATAGATTTTTAAATTGAATGGATAAAAAAAAGCATGGATACACCACTTATTGATTATCCATTTAAATATACATATATTTGTAGCCTTTTTAATAAATTTGAATTTTTAAGTCAAATCAGCTCCCAATTACTTTAAACATTTTACCAAAAATAATATTAGCATTTTTTTTTTTTTTTTATATGCATGAAATTTATTAGAGTACTTGGATAATAGATGAAGTAAGAGATGAGAATAGTACCGATCAAAATAATACGAAACTATATATATATATATATATATATATATATATATATATATATATATATATATGAGTAGAGTTTATATATTTTTAAAAATATAAGTTTATTTATGTTTATAAATTTTTTATCATTAGATTTTTATTGAGATTTATACAATTGTATTTTATTTCTTTCTCTTCTTAAATATTTTTATAATAATACAGATCTCAATACAAATTTAATGGTGAAAAATTTACAAATATACATAAATCTGTACATTTAAAAATATATAAGCTCTAATATATATATATATATATATATATATATATATATATATATATATATATATCCATTAAAAAAAAAAGAAAAAAAGAAAAAGAAAAAAAGCACCTGTTATCAAATCAAGTAGAAGATCAGGATTGAAATAGAGATATAGTGTTATAATTTACCGCATGCATTAAACCCAAGATTTTACTTTGAGAAATATTTTGGATTTCCCACTATATGTACTCAACTTATATCTATGTATATCTATATATTATTTTTTTCTATTTTTCTTACAAGTGTCATCACTTTCTTTATTTTATATTTTTTCTTTTATTTTTCGACCAACTGGCATTATTTTCTTTATTTAAAATAAATCTGGTTAAATGCCCAATATATTTTTTTTCTTTCGTCGTTGAACAGGCTCATATCTTTCACATATTTTTATTTTTTTTCCTTGAACCAAATTATATGATGTGTCTCTTTTTATTTGAATGAATGGAACCGAATTACACACCGAACTGATTCAAGTTCTGCACATATTTTTTTGTTTCTTTACTTAAATCGAATCGGATCATCCTTGCTGCATCTATGAATTATATTTTCATATTTCTTTATTCGAACCAAATCGGATCATACCTACAGCATTGGGCCGGACCAGTTCAACTGCTTTATAAATTTTCATCTTTCTTTGTTTGAACCGAAATACCGTCTCTTCGTCTTCCTTTTATTACTTAAACCGAGCTGTCGCATTTTCGTCTTCCTTTCTTAGTTTGAACCGAATCACCGCCTCTTCTTTTTTCTTTGGTTGTTATATTTTTTCATCTCCTTTTCTTTCTTGAACTGTTAACTTTTTTTTAAACCCTAAATATTATGTATGTAATAAAATTTTCTCAATAACTGGCCTAAAAACTAAAAAAAAAAAAATTAAATAAATCGCATTTGTCTTTACTTGAGGCGAACCGGGTTACATCTATTGACTATATTTTCATATATTTTTATTCGAACCAAACTGGATCATATCTGGTGCATTTGGCCGAATTGGTCCAACTGTTTCATGTATTTTCATCTTTCTTTGTTTGAACCGAACCACCGCCTTCGTCTTCGTTTCTTTACTTGAACGGAATTACTACATTTTCGTTTTTCTTTCTTAGTTTGAGCCACATTTTTTCATCTCTTTCTCTTTCTTAGATTGTTAATTTTTTTTTTGAAACTCTAAATATTATATGTAATAAAAAATTTTCAATAACTGATTTAAAAACTGAAAAAAAAAAAAACACACACACACACACAAAACGAATACTTTTGATATTACGAAAACTTTCCAATTTAGCAAATTAGAAAAACTGTGAAAAATTAAATCAGTCTATCAAGACGTCATTCTTATATTTTATTTCAGATTGATATGTTCACCTAGGATACTCATAATTTGGTTTCACTTTAATTTTTGGTATATGAATATAAGCCTCTTCAAGATGTTTTTTATTATTTATTATTATTTTTTAAGTAATATTTAAAATATTTTTTCAGAATATTTTTTGTAATAATTTTTTTTTTCTATAATTTTTTTTTTTATATTTTTTGTTGAGTTGTAATTTTATTTAATCTTTAATATATTTTTTATATTATTAAATAAAATTAAATATAATTATATATTTTTATTTTTATTATATTCATATTTATTTATTTAATCAATAAATTTTTACTAAATTTTTTTTTGTCTGATTTAGAATAATATGTTGACATTCATATGCAAAGATTTTTAGGATTTATGATTTAATTATAATATACAAAATTTATCTATAATATTTAGAATTAAAAATATTATTACAAGCATATCAATAATTAATATTTAAGAGAGCCATAAGGAGGGCAAACGCGTGTACATGGTTTGCAAAACTTTGAACATTCAAAATTAATCAATCTAAATATCAATTTCACTAAAAACTAAGCTACCATTTGGTAACGGGGATAGGGGGACAACCCCCTTATCCCCAGTTTTATACCCAAACACTATTTTGTGAGAATTGCTAAACCCCCCTTAGTGGGTTATCCTGGAATAACCCGCTAGGGGGGGTTAGCAATTCCCCCCCTCTGCGGAATTGTGGAATAGCGTGGTCCGGCTCGGTGACCAAGGCATTCACGTGGTTGTTGCAGAGCTCCCTCTTCACTCCATCTTCCTCCCTACTCTCTTCCTCCATCTTCTTCCCTGCCTAAGCACTCCATCTTCTTCCCGAGAGGTGATCACCTTGGAATATTCCGTTACCAATGCTATGTTTGGTTGGGGGATAAAAGGGGATAACTCCTTTATCTCCCATTTATCCTCCAAAAAAAAAAAAAAAAAAAAAAAAAAAAGAATTTTGTTATCCCTCTCTTAACGGGCTATTCTGGAATAGCCCGTTAAGGAGGGGATAACAATTCTCCCCATTGGTGGGAATAAGGTTGTTCCCACCCGAGAACAACCTTATTTTCATTTTTTTTAATTTTTTTTAAATTTAAATTAAAATTTATAAAATTTATAAAATTTTAAATTTAAATTTTTTTATTTTATAAATTTTAAAATTTTTAACTTTAATTTTTAATAAATTTAAAAATTTTAAAATTTATACAAATTTTGTATATATAAATTTTTAATTTTTATATAGAAATTTTTTAATTTATAAAAATTTAAAAATTAAAATTTTTGCATAATTTTTACACATTTTTTGAGATAATTAAAATTTAGAGAAATTTTAAATTTTATAACTTTTTAAATTTGTAACTTTAATTTTTAATAAATTTATAAATTTAACAAGTTTTAAAATTTATACAAATTTTAATTTTTTTAACTTTAATTTTAAAAAAATTAAACAGTATTATTTACTAAAATATAAATTTTAATTTGTACAAATATTAATTATTATTTAATTAATATTTTATATTAATTAATTACATAAAATTTTATTATTTTAAAATTATAATTACTCTTATTTTTTCACTATTCTCGCTTATTCTAAAAAATGAACCAAACATAATTTCAGTTATTTCTAAAAATAACAGTTTTACAAATCAAACACTAATTTTTTTTTTATCCCCAACTATTCCGAAATAACAAGCTATTTCAGAGAATAAAAAATTTAGCCTCAAACTCATAATTGATTGGTTACTTCAAATATTTTGAACCACTCAATTAAGTATATCAACAATGAATAGAGACTGATATTAGGGTGAGGCAGAGAAGTAATTCTCTTATTATATTATTCAATTAACAATTAATAGTGAAGAGCAAGCCGTCTGATGTAAGTAGAAGCATGGGATTCCAGCCTCCGGTTCCGCAGCAAGACACTGACTGGGAAATCCGGGCGGCGATCCTGGCCAGCCTGGCCATCCAAGTCTTCCTGATCTTCGTGGCTCCTCTCCGCCGCCGCTCCGCCTCCCGCTTCGCCCGCTTTGTCGTCTGGTCCTGCTACCTCCTCGCCGACTGGGTCGCCGACCTCTGCCTCGGCCTCCTCCTCAACTCCCTCGGCAACATCGGCGCCCCCGCCCCCTCCACCACCGTCTCCCTCGCCTCCCCCAAATTCACTCCCGCCGCCACCCCGAACAGCGGCGGAAGCGGCACCAGCAGCCCCGTCATCTTCGCCTTCTGGGCCCCCTTCCTCCTCCTCCACCTCGGCGGCCCTGACACCATCACCGCATTCTCCCTGGAGGACAACGAGCTCTGGCTCCGCCACCTCATCGGCCTCCTCTTCGAGCTCTTCGCCGCCGCCGTCGTCTTCTTCTGCTCCCTCCGCGGCAACCCGTTTATCGTCGCCTCAGTTTTCATGTTCATCGTCGGCATCGTTAAGTACGCCGAGCGCACCTACTGTCTCTACCGCGGCAGCGCCGACGGCCTGCGCAGCTCCATGCTAGGCGACCCCGACCCGGGCTCCAACTACGCCATGATCATGGATGCGTACGACGCCAAAATAAAGGCCGGCCTGACTGCGGAGATCGACGTCACGACGGCACCCGACGCCGCTTACGCCGACGCCACGATCGGCCCAAAGCTCGACAAAAACCACCCCGTCGAATCCGCATTCCAACTCTACCAAACATTCCAGTGCCTCTTCGCGGACCTCATACTCAGCTTCAACGAGCGCAAGGTGAGCCAAAAATTCTTCGAACAACTAAATGCCGACGATGCCTTTGAGCTGATCGAGGTGGAGCTCAGCTTCGTCTACGACATCATCTACACTAAGGCCGCGGTCGTGCACACGCGAGTCGGGTACGCGCTTCGGCTGATCGGATCTGCGTGCATTGTAACTGCTCTCCTCATTTTCCTTTTCGTCGACAAGCGTGGATTCACGCTCTTAGACGTCGTCATCACCTACGCACTGCTAGTCGGTGCAGTCGTGCTCGACGCGGCAGCACTCGTGATGCTTCTCTCCTCCGACTGGACCCGCGTCTTCTGCGCTGCCAAGCCGTTCTTCAAAAAGTGGCGGCGGTGGCGGAGGCGGCGGTGGTCGGAGAAGGTTTCGCGGCTGAGCCTCATACGCTACTGCCTCGACGAGCCGGCCAAGGCTTGGCTGCCGAGCGTGAGCCGACTCGCGAGCTGGCTCCCCGACAAGGCGATGGTCATCAAAGAGTTCTTAGATGAGACGCTCTACGTGAGGCGCGAGAAGGTGAGTGAGGATTTGAAGGAGTTCGTGTTCAAGAAGTTGACGGAAATGGCTTCGGAGGCCAAAGACTACGCGAAGATAAACGAGGTGTGCGAGCGAAGAGGCGCCGGGGCGCTCAAGAAGCTGGAGCTCTCGGACTACCCTGAGCACAAGGAGTACGGCCAGGAGCTCATGAAGCACGTAGAGATTGACTTTGACCAGAGTCTCCTCCTGTGGCACATCGCCACCGAGCTATGCCACAACCACGATAAGACTACTCCAGTATATATGAATAACTTTGCATTGTTTTCTCTAATATTTATTTGGTAAATACTTGCAGAGCTTATCTGAGCTATTAATAATTTTTAGTCCGCTCTTTAATTTTTTTAAAATTTTAAATAATAAATATATATAATTTATTTTAACATAAATAATTTTTATTTTATTATTAAATATTTTAATTTATTTAATTGGACTCGATCAATAATATTTTAACATTAAAATTTGGATGAATTATTTATTTTAAAATAATTAACAGAGATTTTGAAGTCAAAATATTATTAACTAATTCAAGTTGAATAAAATAAATAAGCTGGACAATAAAATTAAAATTTGTAAAATTTGGATAGTCTGATTTAAATTGGTTTATCATTCAGTTAAGTTATATATATATTTTTATAAAATTTTAAATTTAGTATTTAATTTTTAAATTTTTTAATTTGAATAAATCAACAATATTTTAATTTTTAAATTTAAATTAATTATTTATTTTAATAATTCTATAATTATAAAAATTATATAAAATATATTAATTAAATATATAAAAATAAACTATGTATTTAAATTTTAATATAAAAATTATGTTGATGAATTTAAATTAAATAAATTAAAAAATTAAATAGACAAATTAAAATTTTGAGAGACTGAATAGCGGATTCAAATCATACTATGCTGTTCAATTTAAAAAATTGATCCAGTAACTAATAGCCTTAACAAAAATATTTTCTTATTAGAGACAAACTGATGAGGAGACTGAGGAGACAAAGCAGCAGCGGAACATCAGCATGGAGGTGTCGGAGTACCTGGTGTACCTGCTGGTTATGCGGCCGGCGATGCTGTCGACGGCGGCGGGCATCGGCCTGCTGCGCTACCGCGACACGTGCGCGGAGGCGCGGCGGTTCTTCCGTATGTTCGGGAGAGGGCTGAATGGCGACAAGAAGTGCTCGCGCCTTGCGCTCGTGAACACCGAAGTGGAGCCCGTCAAAGTGAAGGGGGACCGCAGCAAGTCTGTGTTGTTCGACGCGTGCATCCTGTCGAAGCAGCTGAATAAGTTGGAGGAGAAGAAGTGGGAGGTGGTGTCGGAAGTGTGGGCGGAGATGCTCGTGTACGCTGCGTGCCACTGCCGCGCGGCGGGGCACGCGCGGCAGCTGAGCCGCGGAGGGGAGCTCGCCACCATCGTCTGGCTCCTCATGGCGCACGTGGGGCTGGGCCAGCTCTACCAGATCCAGTCCGGCGACGCACGTGCCAAGCTCATCGTCCAGAAGTAGCCAGCCAGCCAGCTTTCCTTGGGTTAACTATTGGAAAAACTTCAAATATTTCCGTGTGTTTGAATCGGATTGTCTTGGCAGGATTACGAAAATTACTGTGTTTGAAAAATTCTGCCTGTAATCTGTTCGGTAATATAAGATAATATAAGATTTCGAAAATGCAGGATTAACCCCAAAATATTACTGGAGGATGGGTTACTGGAAGCGGGTAATGTTGTAGTTAATGTAAAATGACAAGTTTGTTGGAAAATGATGCTACAAATGTTAGTGGTCCTATTATTATGCAAGTAGTGCTAGTAGTGGACCAATTTAGCTAGAAATTGACTAAGTCATGGAGTGATGGATTACTTTGTGTTAGTAGTGGGTTATGTAGTGGAGTTCATGCTAACTAGTTTTTAGGAGCATATGTGTAGTGTGTGTAGTGGAGAACATGTTTTTGAGTTAGGTTTTCTTGAACTTACGTTTTGTTCTTCTATTTAAATCCTTGATTGTAAGTTGTAAGTGACAAGAAAAAAGTTGTTTGAGTTTAAAAGTATTTCTTCCACTTCATTTGCTGTAGCAAATTTTATTAGTAAGTTTTTTACTTTAGAAAGCTTCTTCACCCTACAATTGGTATCAGAGCCCCGTTGTGATCAAGATTGGGCGTTGTGGTATTCAAGCAAGAAGCAGTCGGAAGGGTCGTCTTACAAAGAGAGGTATATTCTCATTACACTTGTTTCCATGATGAGTAACTCAAGTGCACTTAATCTCTCTCAATCCTTGGTTCCAATTTTTAATAGAGAAAATTATGAATTTTGGAGCATCAAAATGCGAACTTTTTTTATTTCACAAGATCTTTGGGATCTAGTTGAGTATGGTTATGCAGAAGCAGAAAGTTCAAAAAGTACAGATAAGACAGCAGATCAAAAAGAGCTCCGCAAAAAGGATGCCAAGGCGTTGCTTGTGTTGCAGCAGGCAGTGCACGACACTATTTTTCCTCGAATTGCAAATGCCACCAAATCAAATGAAGCTTGGACTATCTTGAAGCAAGAATATCAAGGTGTAGAAACCGTAATTTTTAAAATTCAAAATTTAAGTTAAATAATTTTCAGAATTATTTAAATAGCAAAAATGGGCAATTCGTGGGTCAATAGTGACCCAAAAATATCAACTTTTGATCGGAGCCTGATCTGGAAAATCCGAGATCACCATTGCGATCGTCTCGTCGAAACATAGAAGTTTCATATTCATATGTTTTCGATCTGACTGCCGGATCTTCCAGAAATCAGAAATCAAATTGCGGGCCCCGCGACTTAAGTGAATAGTAACCTTCGAATTTTTAATCCCTCGAAGACACTAATGGCCGATCCCCTATCTAGAAATTTAACCTAGGGGTATGAGTAATGGGTTCTAGCTAATTTCGACGTTCTGAGCGCAATGGCACTGACGGTTTTCGCATCTGGCAACCCGGGTGCATCGAAGTGCGTGCCACGCGCTATATGGAGTCGAACTTTATGGAACGACTTTTTATCCGGGCGTCGAACAAACCAAATGAATACGCTACCTGACAGGTCTCGACGAGCCGGACGTCGTGGCGAAGTCCGTTTCGCGAAACGGCAATCGGATCGCCTCGAAATGCGTGAAAAGTGCTCAAAATGGACTAATTTGTAATAAAAAGCTAATATTTTATGTACCACAGTTTAAGGGACTTCATGGTCAGGGTGTTGGGTGCATTTTGCAACCCTTGATCAGGTCTCGGATGCTAGGGTTTAAGTGTGAATGCAGCTTGGAGGTTTTGGGTTAAAGAATATGGTATTAAACTCCAAGTTGCCTCTTGGACTCCTTGATCCCATTTCGAGGAGTGGTGGTGGAACTCCAGGCATCACCTAGGTACTCATGCCAGTCCCGAAGCCCTGGACAGCCAAGAGACACCAATCCCATTGGAGCCAATCCGAGAAGAGAGGAAGTGGGGGAGGGAGCAAGTCCCAACCCATTTCACTGCTCTGGGAGGTTCCTCAAAACCCTTGGACCTCTGTCCCTTCCCAGACCAAACCCAAAGCCTTGAAGAACCCTAGAACCCCACACCCTTAGAGGATAATCCGAGAGAGAGAGAATTGAAAAGGTTGGGGCCAACTCCTTCTGGACTGAACTTGGAGGTGCCTGAGGAGTTGCTTGGAACCTCTGGACCCTGCTGGAGGTTGCCCGAAGCCGCGCGCGGGAAGGGAGCAAGATTCCGGCTACTTCCTCTCTCCCACAACTCCGGCCAAGGTATGGACTTTAAACCTTTGATGGTTAGCCCCCGGGACCCATTGCAGTAGTTTCCCCATGTTCCAAGGATGCCCCATGCACAAGCCCGGGACTCCATGCACGCGGGTTGGCCGGCGGGGGGCAAAGTTGGCCGGAACCCTAGCCTAGCTCCGCCTCTTAATAACTTTGCAATCATTTGACCATACCGGCTCAAAATCGGGGTGCTGGTACTGTAGAACATATGTAATATATCTGCAAAGTTTGGTGGAATATAGTGGAGTAAATTGAGAGAAATTCGATGCCCTAATATTGTGGAAAATTGTACTTCGGCCGAGCCTCGTGCTCCGGCGCCGGCAGGCCTCTCCGGCGTCGGCCACCTACCCAGAAAGATTGCTGGGACCAAGAGGGTCCCAACCATGTAGTTGCATGGCTCCCATGCAAGCCATGGAAGGTAGGGCAGAGATGGGTTCGAAATTGAACCGCGAGGCCGCCGCCGGCATTCCGGCCAACTTCGGCCGGGGTGAGATGGATGGGAAGCTCCTTGTGGACCCAATGAAGGTTTCCATCCAAGTTAGAGAACTCCAAAGTGCCTCTGTGAGAAGTTGCCATTAGAGGCCATTAAGCTCGGAAATGGAGCTTCTCCACCGCCGCCGCCGCCGCACCTCGAGGCCAGCCTGGGGTCTAGAAAGCCTCAGTGGAACAAATGGCACCTACTGGTGCTTTTGGTTGAACCCCATACCTTTCGGATAGAGCATCACAAAAATCAATGCAACCTTCATCTTCTTCATTAATGGAGCTCGGCCAACCCGAGGTTTGGACTGCTCCAACTTGGGGGGAGTTGCTCCAAAATCTCTGGGGATCAAACTGATCCAAGTTGGAGAGCTCCAGACCCCTTTCCTGCAGAGAACCAGATTCGGATTTGTGTTATGTGTATAGGTTTAGATTGTGCACACCATGTGTTTGATAATATGCCTCAATGAACTTTCAAGCAGAATTTGGCAAAACTGTGAATAGGAAAGTTGTTTAGAACTATCCCCTGAGCTTGATGCTCACTTCAGATCAACCTAGATCTGTGTGGACAAGTGTATGGTGCATTGTGGACTTGTTAGTGAGCAAGCTTGTGGTTCTGGTTAAACCAGCCAGTTTGGGCTGCCAAAATGGTGAGCCCCAGTGTTCTTGCACTGTTTGGAAGCACTTTGATATACAAAGTTTTAACATGCGACGTATAGATGAAAGGTTGTGATATAACCAAGCTTAAAAGTAATAATTTCTTAAAAACTGTATTAAAGGTTGTATGAAAAGTTGGAACAGTGTACTCCTGGGGTTTTGGAGGTCACTGAACGCGATGCTCGCGTTTGTTTTGAGGTTTGGTGAGCCGAAGAAGCGAAAATGCATTTCGGCTAAGTTAGAGGAGTAGTTCATGGGCCAAAGTTGCCTCGGGGCATCGTGCTGCCCCAAATGGGTGAGCACGGCGTTCAGCAAGTCGAATGTCACCTGCTGGAGGTGACGGCTCGTAAAAATGATTTACCGTTTGAAAGAACGAGCCGAAACAGTGATTAATTAATGTATAAAGCTCAGTTTAAATAAACCCGGGGGCCCTGCTGCAATTGTTACGCCCTGGAATAGTTAGATAAATATTCTAAAGTAGTATTGGCCTAGTAATGGGGTTCCCTGGGGTTTCGGAAAAGCTAACTTGCTTTATGATGCACAAATCAACGAAACGGTCGATTCGCGCCTATGTATTCCGAGGTTTCGATAGACCCTGAGTAGTTATCTGGTATCTTGTAGGCCCCAGTCATCAGGAGCCAGCTCGTGATCCATCATATCGCGACCATCTACCTTGAGGTGGGTTATCTTCGGTCCGCGCTTTATCAGATCGGCCCTACGGGTACCGTAATAGGACGGACCCCTTTGGTATTTGGTTGTTTATATTTCCGCTTGCATATCATGTCTCTATCTCAGTTGTGTTTGGTTATTATCTTATTGAGTTATCTCTTGCTTATATTCCCAGCAGTTGCTTGTTATCCTTGATAGAGATATATCCTGTTCTTTTCAGTGATTGATATGCATTTCCTGGACACATGCCATGCTTGATTGGTCACTAGTCTATACCTGTTACTATTCTTCACTGCATGTTTAGAATAGGGGATACTTCTTCAGTATTGGCATGTTATACTAGCATCCCAGTGGGGATTTTCCTCGGCTTCTTGCCGTCTTTGTGATCAGTGTACTATGGTTTGAGCATCAGCATTATGATCGCCGTCGAGCCAAGCTTTCAGTCACGCACACCAGCGGATTAGCTACCCGTCAGGGTGTTCTTTACCGGTAGAGAGGTCTGATTGACCCGTGAGCCTAGTGGGGTTATGATAGCTTGATTGGGTGTCCAAAAGTGGTTGTTGCCTGAGGCCCCAATGACCAAAAGTGGTTGTTGCCTGAGGTCATATGCTCCATGGCAAATTTAGCCTGAGGCCCTTGTGGCCAACAGTGGCAGTGATTGGGTATATTTGTGATTCTACCTTTGATGCACTTCCTGGATATGCTTATTTGCTTGGTTACCTGCATTTCATCTCTACTTGTCAGATTATCAGATATAGCATGATCATTTATTGCTCACCAGATTATCAGTGATAGTAGGACTATTTCCTGCTCGTCAGATTATCAGTTATAGCATGATCAGCTCTATATATGATTACACTGCTCTGTTGATTGATCCATGATTGATGATTACTTTTGATGCATTACCCTTGTCTATGATTCATGTATGATCTTACTTAGACTGTTTACCTGCCCTTGATATTCCGTATATCCTATTTTGTCTCCGCTTATTATTGTACCCAGTAGGTACGGCTTGCTATTTCTCGGCCCGTCGTGCCCACTGGGATACACTCCGGTGTGTCTCATACCCTCGGGTGACTGTTTTTCAGGTCGAGCGGGTGTTGGGATGTCGGGAGGTTTTGGTGAGGTTATCGAGATAGCATCGACCCCTGGACAGCCGTTATCTTTGTATTAGCAACTGTCAAAGAGGAAAATTGTAATATAATTGTACTGTTTATTTTATATTTGTACGTAGTTAGTTTACTCTGATGTGGTTGTAAGCTTAGCCGTGCATATATAGAAAAGGCTCAATCCCAAGGGGGATTGGGACTCTTCTATATATGTGGCGGTCTGTCATGCCCTGGCTGTTGTTGCAACTCTGATAAAAAAAAAAAAAAAAAAAAAAATTTATACAATGGTTTTTGAATTCGGGGCGTGACACAAGGAAATGACCGAGTTCGAACGGTAAAGCTACAAACTCTCCAAAAAGAATTTGAAAATCTCTACATGAAAAATACCGAAGGTATGCAAGAATACTTTTCTCGAGTTGCCATCATTATTAATCAGATGAAATGTCTTGGTGATGATATTTCGGAAAAGAAAATGGTCGAAAAAGTTTTAAGAAGTCTTCCTCCTAAATTTGATCATATTGTCGCCGCCATAGAGGAATCAAAGGACTTATCAAATTATTCATTTAATGAATTAATTGGTTCTCTTTTAGCTCATGAACAGCGACTAAACAGATCAATCGAGAAAAGTGCAGAAAATGCATTTGACTCAAGAGTTGAGAATTCGAAGTCAAGAGGCGACCAAAAATATGCAGGAAGAGGCCGTGGAAGAAGTGGCTTTCGCGGTCGTGGAAGAGGCCGAGACTATAGTAGAGGAAGATTCGATACAAACTATCAACAAGATGACAATAAGAAAAGTAACCAAAGCCAAGGCTATAAAAGTAAGCAATGTCATTTTTGTAAAAAATATGGTCATATAGAATCTTATTGTTGGGCTAAAGCAAAACAACAAGCCAACTATGCAGAAAAGAAAGAAGATGAAGGTAAACTATTTCTTACCTGTCTGAATTCTAATGTTAGTAGTGCTGATTTGTGGATTTTGGATAGTGGATGTAGCAACCATATGTCGGGATTTAAGAACCTTTTTCGTCACGTTGATGAATCCGTAAAATTGCAAGTTCGGCTCGGAGATGATAAGGTTCTACAAATTGAAGGAAAATGGACAGTTGCTATAAAAACTAAGTCAGGTATGGAAAAGCTTATCAACGATGTTTATTATGTACCTTCATTGGCTCATAACTTACTAAGTGTTGGACAACTGATTGAAAGAGGATATCATGTTAAGTTTCATGATAATTTTTGTGAGATTAGTCATGAAAGATCTGAAATGCTTTTGATTAAAATTCATATGGCTGAAAATAAGATGTTTGTACTTGACATTTCATGTATTGATGAGCATTCTTTGGTTGCTAATACTAAAAATGAATCATGGCTTTGGCATTTGCGTTACGGTCATTTACATTTTAATGGATTGAAATTGTTGAGTCAAAAGAAAATGGTGTTTGGCTTACCGGGAATAGATTGTATGGATGAAGTTTGTGAAGGGTGTGTTTATGGCAAACAACACCGAATTTCCTTTCCTATTGGAAAATCTTGGAGAGCTTCAAGACCTCTACAGTTGATACATGCCGACATTTGTGGTCCAATGCAAACTCTTTCTCTTAACAAAAGTAAGTACTTTTTGTTGTTTACTGATGATTTTACCAGAATGAGTTGGGTGTACTTCATCGCACAGAAATCAGAAGCACTTGATAGATTTCGGGAGTTTAAGGCACAAGTTGAGAACCAGAGTGGGTATTCCATTAAGATTCTCCGAACAGATCGAGGGGGAGAGTTTTTATCCGTTAATTTCTTTTCTTTTTGCAAAGAAAATGGCATTTGCAGGCAATTAACAGTGAAGTATACACCGGAGCAAAATGGAGTTGTCGAGCGCAAAAATCGAACAATAATAGAGATGGCTCGAAGTATGCTTAAAGAGAAGAAGCTTCCAAATGATTTTTGGGCTGAAGCTGTAGCAACCTCGGTGTTCCTCCTAAATCGATCTCCAACCAAGGCGGTACGTAATATGACACCTTTTGAAGCTTGGTGTGGAAGAAAGCACGAGGTGAGCTATTTTAGAATTTTTGGTTCTATTGCCTATGCATTTGTTCACACCGAAAATCGTAAAAAATTGGATGACAAAAGTGAAAAATGTATCTTTATTGGCTATAGTAATGAATCAAAAGGCTATCGACTATACAATCCGATAACAAAGAAACTACTTATAAGCCGAGATGTTATTTTTGATGAAGAAAGTTTTTGGGATTGGAATGAAAGTGCGCATGTACCATTACCAATTGACGAAAGAAAGTCACTCGCACTTCCAAATGAAGAAGTAGAAGCTTCGCAAGCCACTCCAAAAGGCCAAAGGAAAGAAACTGTGGAAAAATCGACTTCATCATTGTCGGATTCAGAAACCCCTCCTTTAAAGGTAAAGTCCTTGAAAGAAATTTATGAAACTTGCAAATTTGCTCTTATGGTTGCAGAGCCCGTATGTTTTGAAGAAGCTTATGAAAAAAAAGGAATGGAAGAACGCAATGCATGAAGAGATTACAGCTATTGAAAAGAACAGAACTTGGGAGCTTGTTGACATGCCAAAGAAAAAGAAGCAATTGGTGTAAAATGGGTTTATCGGGTGAAGCATGGTGCTGACGGAAAGGTTCAAAAATACAAAGCGCGGCTTGTAGCCAAAGGATATGTTCAAAAACCTGGTATTGGTTTTCTTGAAACTTTTTCACCTGTTGCTCGTTTAGAAACTGTTCGAATTATTTTAGCTTTAGCTGCTCAAATGAAATGGTCTGTTTATCAATTCGATGTTAAGTCGGCTTTTCTTAATGGAAATTTGGATGAATATGTGTATGTAGAGCAGCCACAGGGTTTTGTCGTTAAAGGAAAAGAAGAGAAAGTCTACAAGCTCAAGAAAGCTCTTTATGGCTTGAAGCAAGCCCCGAGAGCATGGTATAGCCGCCTTGATATCCATCTCCGGCAACATGATTTTCAGAGAAGCGAGAATGAACCTACGTTATATATAAAGGTGAAAGGTAAAGAGATTATCATTATTTGTGTCTATGTCGATGACATAATTTACACGGGTTCATCGGATCATCTTATTCATGATTTCAAGAATATTATGATGCATGAATTTGATATGTCAGATTTGGGACTTTTACATTATTTTCTTGGTCTTCAAGTTATGCAAACTGATAATGGTATCTTTTTGACTCAAGAAAAGTATGCATTGGACTTACTCAAAAAATTTAAGCTGCAGAATTGTAAAGGATTTGCAACTCTTATGAATCCGAATGAAAAATTGACAAAGGATGATGGAACAGAAAGAGTTGATGCGCGAATTTTCAGAAGTATAGTTGGGGGTTTAATGTATTTGACACATTCACGTCCTGATATTATGTTTTCCGTCAGCTTAATATCCAGATTTATGCAT
>CM054947.1:14752008-14779508 GCA_029168755.2 Tillandsia fasciculata | reverse complement strand
ACAAGTATGGATGGGCTTTTACTTTTAAAAGCATATAAGGTTTACTATATATATATATATATGGTACTATACTATCAATGATTTAATGCTATCAAGTTTTTAACCATTGGATTAAGAAATGTACGGTTAGAATGATAGTGGTCCCCTAGAGTTTAGCAGATGGTTGGTTGAATAGTATAATCCAAGAGGCGGAAATGATCAAAGAGATAGATCAAACGGTAAAAAAAATTGATAACACAAATTGTTTGGTACTATCGATAGCATTCTAGCCGGATTATATATATATATATAGTCCGGCTACTATACTATCGATAGCACCACGCATTTGGTGCTATCAAGTTTTCCACTATTAGATCAACTCCTTTGATCATTTACACCCTTTAGATCATACAATTTTTCCAACCACCCATTAAACCCTAGGGGCCCACTATTATTGTAACCACACATCTCTTAATTTAAGGGTCGAAAACTCTATAGCACCAATGACTTGGTGTTATTAACAGTATAGTAGTATATATATATATATATATATATATATATATATATATATATATATATATATATATATATATATATATATATATATATAGTCAAACTTGTGTGCTTTTAAAAGTACGGTCTCCGTGTTTTCAAATTGTTTTCGATGTTGGGACTTTCGAATGGATATATATATATATATATATATATATATATATATATATATATATATATATATATATATATATATATATATATATATATATATATATATAGTCAAACTTGTGTGCTTTTAAAAGTACGGTCTCCGTGTTTTCAAATTGTTTTCGATGTTGGGACTTTCGAATGGATGATCGGCTCCATTAGACTTGATTTAAAATATTTAAAATATGTAAAAACTAAATTTTGTAATTTTTTTATATCATTTATTTAGTAACAGAAATGGTTCAAAATTAACGGCCGAAAAGAAAATCTCACAAAATGTGATAATATGATACTAAAATTTTAGATCAATTTGTTTTATATAGTATTATGAATTTTCGATCAAAATTTTATATAATTTGGATATTTCTACACCGTTAAATTTGCAAACGACTCACCACAACTATTAAAATTATTAATTTTGAATTATTTTGATCACTCGGCAAATGATATAAAAAATTATAAATTTTATTTTCTAGCTCTTTTAAATACTCTAGATCAAATTTAATAAAGCCGATCGTGTATTCGAAAGCCGCAATTAAAAATAATTTAGGAGTTCGGAAGCCTATGTACTTCTAAAGAAACACAAGCCACTCATATATATATATATATATATATATATATATATATATATATATATATATATATATATATATATATATATATATATATGAGAACTGAGCTAACCGTTGAAACTTAAAAAATAGCGATGTGGCAAGTTGTACGGTCGATATGACCTAGCCGATTGAACCGAATCAAAGGGGACAAGTGGCGTGAAAATCTGTCAACAAGTCAACTGATTTGAAATAATCAGTCATCAAATTTATAAGCCAATTGAGAATAAAAATCGAGATAAATAATCAATTAAGATTGAGGATAAGTACCGAAATAAATAATCGGTCATCGGCTTACCTTATAAGCCGATAAGATAAATAATCGGTCATCGACTTTATAAGCCGATTGAAAATAAGGATAGAAAATAAAGAGATAGCCTATGTACTTCTAAAGGCATTCAGGCCACTCATATATATATATATATATATGAGAACTGAGCTAACCGTTGAAACTAAAAAAATAGCCCTGTGGCAAGTGGTACGGTCGATATGACCGAGCCGATTGAACCAAATCAAAGGGGACAAGTGGCGTGAAAATCTGTCAACAAGTCAACTGACTTGAAATAATCAGTCATCGAATTTATAAGCTAATTGATAATAAAAATCGAAATAAATAATCAATTAAGATTGAGGATAAGTACCGAAATAAATAATCGGTCATCGACTTTATAAGCCGATAAAATAAATAATCGGTCATTGACTTTATAAGCCGATTGAAAATAAGGATAGAAAATAAAAAGATAGCCTATGTACTTCTAAAGGCACACAAGCCACTTTTATATATATATATATATATATATATATATATATATATATATATATATGAGAACTGAGTTAACCGTTGAAACTAAAAAAATAGCCATGTGGCAAGTGATACGGTCGATATGACTGAGCCGATTGAACCGAATCAAAGAGGACAAGTGGCGTGAAAATCTGTCAACAAGTCAACTGATTTAAAATAACCAGTCATCGAATTTATAAGCCAATTGAGTATAAAAACCGAGATAAATAATCAATTAAGATTGAGGGTAAGTACCGAAATAAATAATCGGTCATCGACTTTATAAGCCGATAAGATAAATAATCGGCCGTTGGCTTTATAAGCTGATTGAAAATAATGATAGAAAATAAAGAGATAAATATACCTAAGATTAAACGGAAAAAATTATATGCGCAAATCTCGTAACTGAATAATGTGCAATGTGGATGAACATAGACGAAAAGACAATTTTGAGACCAATGAATACGTAACAACTTTCCAAAAAATACGCTGTTATTCTCAATAATTTTTTATTTAATACGCCGTTACCTAAGACGACGATTAGTCCTAAGAGGAGTCGTATATGTATAAATAAACGAATCTTCTTCTGTAAAAAGGGTCCTGCAACTTCATAAGCCAGTGACCACCCCTGCTCTTCAATAGCTTTCATATCTGCATTTACCGCTTTCCTAAACTAAGTTTATCGTTTTCCCTACTTCTTTCCTAACTAGCCTTTCATACCCGCATTTTCTGCTTTCCTTATAACTTTTCTAGTAGTCTTAATTGTAACGGTTCCATATAACCTATCTCCAAGCAATATAATTTTAAATCGGCTATTCGGCAGTGCCAAATTCCTTGTCTCCAAATCCCAGTTCGGCTCCTCTAGGCCGAACTCCGTAAGAGTTTGATTGAGAAAAATCCAGCCGAGCAGATTCCTTCTCGGCCCGATTGCTTGATCCTTTTTTGCACGCGACGCATCACACTCAGAGAGTCAACCCGAGGGCCGATCGCGGACCACACCCGGTCAACGATCCGCGCGACCTTCCGCCCCAACACTTACATTTTGAAAAGGAAATTTGGACGTCAGAAAGTTTTTTTTTTTTTGTTTTGTTTTTGTGCACCTAAAGAATATTTGTTGATCAAATGAGTTTTGCTCTAAATCGTTTAACTATCTAGTTTGATAAATGATAAGTTTTAATTGAGGTCTTTAGCGTATACATAAGTTCAAAAATCATCTGCTCAAATTTTAGAATATTTTTATCAATATAATTAATATTAGATGACAAAATGGGCCTATTTGGTATATTTATACAAATTTAAAAAGCATATATTGAGTTCATTTTTTTTTAAAAAAAAATCAGGTGCAAGTGAAACTCTGATAAAAATTAGATGGCTACTAAGTAAGTTAAACCAAATTACTTTTTATATCTGCTCTATGATAAGTGTGTTCTTCAGTTGAGCGAGACTTAGGGAAGACTAAAATATTAATTAAGAGCATAAGTAGTTTTTTCTTTTTTAAACATTTTCAGCTGGCATTATGCTGATCGCATCACATAGTCACTTGGAGATTTCTCAGCAGTTCAGTGTGATAGCTTACATGATTTTTTTTCTTCGTCATTGTTGTGATTATAATTTCTTTTGCTTTAATTGTGTGATGCTCATTTATAGTTGTGTTGATTTTGTGACGCTCTTTGAAAGTTTATATATTTAGAACACAATGATCTTTTTATATTATGTAAACATGATACCAAATATTAGGTTCTGAATTCAAATTCTGCTAGACTGGTAGTCTTGTTATATAACCTCCTCTCATTTATTTCAAGTTCACATCTTGAATCTATAGAAATTTTACTCATATAATATATATAACATAATGAAAATTTGAGGCAGCCACTTACATACACTTAATTTTGTAGTAGAAAAGGAGAAGATCAAACAATAACATCATCACCAGGCGCAATCCAGACATCAGCATGCATACTTCAAACACCAAACCTCACAATATGCATGAACCACACACACAAAAAAAAAAGAGTACAATCAAATACCTTGAGCAAAGAAAAAGAAATTAAAATGGACACACATTGGCATACATACGCTAAATCATACAATCAAACAAGCAGAAGATTATAATAATGCACTAATCACGACGTGGATTTTGCTGAGTAGCTAATCCACGTCCAGCTGCGATGAGTACAGCAGGAAAGCCTAGGCACTTATTCACAATCTCTTTCTTCATCATCTCCAACTTTTCCTCAAGCCCCTCTTCTACATGGTCCGAGTTCTTCTTTGCCTCACGGAATGCTCGTTTGAAGAGGTCCCAACCTTCCTTTTCTCCGAGTCTTTTCGGTGAATATATTAAACCAGTCCTGACCATTGTCCTCGCGTCTTCTTCTTTCCTGCACGTGACGATAACCGCACTACCATTTCCCTTCGGCAGGCCATAACCGAGACGGTCGTCCCACTCTTTATCCATTGGCGGTTTGGATCCTAAGTTCCTGTACCACTCATTCATGTCGGTAGAGCACCGGACATCATCAAACACTATCAGATACTTTACATCAGATAGCTGCCGGTGAAGGATGAATAGCAAAACACCTGAAGGAAAAAAAAAAAAAAAAAAAAAAGAGGTGCAAGGAAATTAAATAGCAACAAACATGAAGAGGATGGATAATTTTTGCATGTATACCTTTCTAATTAAGTACGTAAGTTTATGTGTAAACCCCTTAAGATCGTGGATATTTGTAGTGATATCCCTTACATGCCAAAGCTGCTGCCCACATTTAAAAAGTATTGGCACAAAAGGATGAATGGTATAGATAGAGGAGCATACTGTTACCACATATAGCTTGTTACCACATAAAGCTCATATTTAATTTATATAGTTTATTAGTTTCCATATTCATTGTAATTGTATATTTCCATATTCATTATATTTCTTTAATTAGATTGCACGGCTGTAAAAGGAAAGAGATGAGCATTGTATATGTGCCTATAAATTGAATAAGAAGAAAAAAAGAGACGATCATCTTTTTCAATCAAAATTCTATCATGGTATCGGAGCCCTGGTTTTAGAAGTTTTTTTGGTTTGTTTGGATTGTTCTGCTACTCTCTTTGGATCAGAGATTCTGAAACAAACAGTGAGCCGCAGCGAAGTGGTGGCAGATCTGTGCACGGATGCAGTACCTTTACGTTTTGGAATTTGGCGTGGAAAGGTAGCTCACGATTTCGGTAAAATTTTAGCTTTCTTAGGTGATTTTTTTTCTTGGTGCGAACTATTCTTATTTCTTTGCAATGGCGAGTAGCACTTCTGAATTTTGTGTTAAGTTTACCGAAAAAAATTATACCGCATGGGAGTTTCAATTTCAATTGTTTGTCACTGGAAAAGAGTTATGGGGACATATTGATGACACTGTTCCAGCTCCTACGGATGCCACACAATTGTCTCAATGGAAAGTCAAAGATGCTAGGGTGATGTCTTGGATTATTGGGTCATGTGATTCTCAAATTATTCTTAATTTACGTCCATATAAAACTGCTAAAGACATGTGGGCATATTTAAAAAGAGTTTACAATAAAACACATTCTGCAAGAAGGTTTCAATTGGAGTGCGAGATTACAAATTACACTCAGGGAGGATTATCTATTCAAGATTATTTTTCCTGTTTTCAACAATTATGGACTAAATTTTCTAATATTGTTTGTGTTACCGTGTCGAAAGATTCTCTCCATGATGTAATGGCTGTTTATGAGGTTAGCAAGCACGATCAATTTTTGATGAAATTGCGATCAGATTTTGAGAACGTTCGTTCTAATCTGATGAGTCGTCATCCTCCTCCTTCATTGGATATATGTTTTGGTGAATTACTTCGTGAAGAACAACGTCTTTTTACCCAAGCCACTCTGGAACAAGAAAGGTTGACTACAACACCTATGGCATTTGTGGCTCAAGGAAAAGGCAAAGGCAGGGATATGAGTAAAGTTCAGTGCTTTAGTTGCAAGAATTATGGTCACATTGCTGCAAATTGTGCTAAAAAATTTTGCAATTACTGCAAAAAGCCTGGACATATTATCAAAGAATGTTCAATTCGGCCCCAAAATCGTCAGACTGCATTTCAAGCTTCTACTACTAATCCTTTTACAGGTCAAATTCCAGCTGGAACCTCAACAGCAGTCAATCACAATGCTGAGCAAACAGTCCTCACTCCTGAAATAGTGCAACAAATGATTATTTCGGCCTTTTCAGCTCTAGGACTTCACGGTAATGGTAATTCTCCATCTAAATCTTGGCTTATTGATTTTGCCGCATCAAATCATATGACTGGCTCGGTGGCTTTGCTTAAAAATGTCCGCACATATCGTGGTTCAGAACATGTCCGGGTTGCTAATGGACACACCTTATCTATTACTGCTGTAGGAGATATTACTCCAACTCTCAACAATGCTTTTGTATCACCTGGACTCTCTAATAATCTTCTATCAGTTGGACAGTTAGTAGAAAATAACTATGATGTACAATTTTCTCGTGTTGGTTGTTATGTGCAGGATCAGGTGTCGGGGACGGTGATTGCGAAGGGGCCTAAAGTAGGACGACTGTTTCCACTCCAACTTTTCATTCCTAATCATGTTGCTTTGACTTCTTCTACTATTATCAATAAAAGTGAAAGGTGGTATAAACGTTTAGGACACCCCAATTCTGATATTTTGTCTTATTTATTGACTTCTGGTTTATTGGGCAATAAAGATAAATTTTTTTCTTCTCGTGCTTTCTTTGATTGTCCTACTTGTAAGTTAGGAAAAAGTAAACTGCTTCCATTTCCTATTGCTGGTAGTCATGCGAAAAATTGTTTTGATATTATTCATACTGATGTGTGGGGAATTGCACCTGTTATTTCTCATGGTCAGTATAAATATTTTGTAACATTTATTGATGACTATAGTCGGTTTACTTGGATTTATTTTCTCCGTTCTAAATCTGAAGTTTTTTTAACTTTTAAATACTTCCTAGTGTATGTCGAAACTCAATTTTCTGCTACTGTTAAGATTCTTCGATCTGATTCTGGTGGAGAATACATGACTAATGCATTTCATGATTTTCTGAATCAAAAAGGCATTTTGTCACAGCGTTCATGTCCATATACGCCTCAACAAAATGGTGTGGCCGAACGAAAGAACCGTCATCTCTTAGAGGTGGCTCGGACATTGTTACTCGAATCTTCTGTTCCGCCTATTTTTTGGGTAGAAGCATTATCTACAGCAGTTTATCTTATTAATCGACTACCTTCTCGAACTCTTGATCTTGACTCTCCTTATTTTCGTCTTCATCATCAGCATCCTCCCTATCGACATTTGCATACTTTTGGTTGTGTGTGTTTTGTTCATTTGCCTCCTCATGAACGCCATAAGCTTTCTGCTCAATCTGTGAAATGTGCTTTTTTGGGATATAGTACTAATCATAAGGGGTTTGTTTGCTATGATCCTTCTTTAAAGAGGCTTCGTGTTTCTCGAAATGTTGTTTTCTTTGAAAGTCAACATTTCTTTCCAACTCATGTTAGCTCATCCCCTGAAGTCGCTATTCTTCCTACTTTTGATGACACGTCTTCTTCTATTGACCGGTTCAAACCTGGAGTTGTCTACACTCGACGTCGTGCACTGCAGCCCCTTCCCGAGCCAGATCCGCCATCTGCTCCTGCCCCACCTTTACCGAGGCGATCTACCCGAGTTTCTCGTCCTCCTCCTCGGTATGACTCTTATCATACATCATTTTCTGCTGCTTTGTCCTCCATTTCGGTTCCATCTTCTTACTCAGAAGCAGTGAAGCATGAGTGTTGGCAGCGGGCAATGCAGGAGGAATTTCGTGCTCTTCAGGATAATCAGACTTGGGACATTGTTAAATGTCCACCTCATGTTAAGCCCATTGGTTGTAAATGGGTTTATTCAATAAAGCTTCGCTCTGATGGATCCCTCGATCGCTATAAAGCAAGATTGGTTGCCTTAGGCAACCGACAAGAGTATGGGATAAACTATCATGAAACATTTGCTCCTGTAGCCAAAATGACTACGGTCCGTACAGTTCTTGCTATTGCCGCCTCACAGGGCTGGCCGCTTCAACAGTTGGATGTCAAAAATGCTTTTCTCCATGGTGATCTCAATGAAGATATATACATGACACCTCCTCCTGGTTTGTTTTCCTCTTCTACTATGGAAGTTTGCAAATTGAATCGTTCATTATATGGCTTAAAACAAGCTCCTCGAGCGTGGTTTGAGAAGTTTCGCTCTATTTTGCTTCAGTTTAAGCTTGTCCAAAGCCAATATGACTCTTCATTGTTTCTTCGAAAATCAACTACTGGAGTTGTTCTTCTTTTGGTGTATGTTGATGATATTGTTATCACTGGGACAGATTCTTTATTGATTACTCAGCTTAAGCAATATCTTCAAAAATCTTTTCATATGAAGGATCTTGGTCATCTTACATATTTCTTAGGTTTGGAAGTTCAAACTGATTCTTCGGGCATATTCTTACATCAACATAAATATATTCAGGATTTGATTGCTTTGGCTGGTCTTCAAGATTCTTCCTCTGTTGATACACCTCTAGAAATGAATGTTAAGTATTATGCTGATGAGGGAGAGCTACTTTCTGATCCTTTGTTGTATCGCCAATTAGTGGGTAGCCTCAACTACCTGACTATTACTCGGCCTGATATCTCCTTTGCTGTACAGCAAGTTAGTCAATTTATGCACTCTCCACGGCATCTACACTTGGCAGCTGTTCGTCGCATCATTCGATATCTCCATGGCTCTCCTTGTCGAGGTTTATTTTTTCCTGCTAAATCTCCTGTGCATCTTATTGCTTTTAGTGATGCTGATTGGGCGGGATGTCCTAATACACGTCGCTCTGTCACTGGTTGGTGCATGTTTCTTGGGGACTCTTTGATCTCATGGAAGAGTAAGAAACAAGACCGTGTGTCTAAATCTTCCACAGAGTCTGAATATCGCGCTATGTCTGCTGCATGCTCTGAGATTACTTGGCTTCGAGGTTTGTTGACTGAGCTTGGGTTTCCACAGCATGATCCTACTCCACTTCATGCCGATAACACAAGTGCGATTCAAATTGCCACTAATCCAGTATACCATGAGCGCACTAAGCATATTGAAGTAGACTGTCATTATATTCGAGAAGCTGTGGATACTCGTGTCATTTCTCTTCCACATGTTTCCACATCCTTACAATTAGCCGATGTGTTTACCAAGTCTCTCAGTCGCCAGCGCCGTCAATTTCTCATTGGCAAATTGATGCTTCTTGATCACACAGCATCAATTTGAGGGGGGATGTTACCACATATAGCTTGTTACCACATAAAGCTCATATTTAATTTGTATAGTTTATTAGTTTCCATATTCATTGTAATTGTATATTTCCATATTCATTATATTTCTTTAATTAGATTGCACGGCTGTAAAAGGAAAGAGATGAGTATTGTATATGTGCCTATAAATTGAATAAGAAGAAAAGAAAAGACGATCATCTTTTTCAATCAATATTCTATCACATACTTGAAAAATAGGGAGAAAAAAAAAAAAAAGAAAATAAACTGTTGTAAATAACTGCAAAAATGAACACACCTATTTCTGCTGAAACTTTGTTCCCCGAGTCCTTAACCGCCTTCGAGTTGTTAACAATATCTACAACTTCGTCGGTTTCTAGGCCGAGGTTGTCTAACATCCTATATAGAACTTGTTTTTTGCAGTCTGGTCCGACACACACCCAAAGCCTGAGGGGGAACTCATCCTTCACTCTCTCATCAATAAAGACCCACCTAGCTAAATTGGTCTTCCCGCTGCCGGCCGAGCCAACAATACCAACCGCTTTAAAATCCTCATTTTTAATGAGCTCATCAACGATTTTTTCGGCTTCATCTTTAACCCCATATAACATATTCTTATCTACGTAACTGCAAGTCCACTCATAATTATCACCTACATCATCTTCCTCTTGATGGTTATTACCAGAAGAACTGCGACCAGGGCTTCCAATTACCTGTTGTTGTTCACTACCAGCCATTATGTTAGAGATTTCGTTGGCGGGGTAGACCACATCTTCCAGGGACATTCTTGGTTCCATCCGAAAAAAAAAAGAGCTAGCTGCTATAGAGAGTGGATCAGGTCTTATAGTTTAGTTGCTTGAGATTAGCAAGTTCAATATATCCTGCTGCAAATTAAATAAGTAAAGGTGACCGTTCTGAAAGCAGTTCCCTGATAAGTAGGTAAAGAGAAATATGCATGTAGGAAGAATAATTAAACTAGGAAAGACATAATTTCAATAAGGGAAAAGAAAAAAGAAAAAAAAAAAAAAAAAAAAAAAAAAAAAAAAAAAAAGAATGTGATTCTATATAATATTTCAAGTAATGTATGATTTTTTCTTTGTGTATACTTAATTCCAAGGGGGAATAACTGATTACAATCAAAAAATGAAAATGAATGATCATCAAATTTCCATTTCTCAAATTGAAATCAAATATCTCAATCCTCTATTGAGTGCATGTCACACCCTATGGCAAAGCAGAAGGAGAAGCTTCTCAAGAAATCTAAGTGGTCAAAGCTTACTTCTCTCTTATTGACCATTTCAAATTGCCAATCCTTGCAGATCAATTTACTCTGCTAATACTCTTCTCCATATGTCCCATTAACTTAATTTTTCATGTAACATTTCTATATGTTGAGAGTGAATAAATCTTCTCATTGTGTTAACTCAAACAAGTGTTGATGACTAATATGTGGTAAAAATATATGATGATGAATCCTCTGTTTTCAAACTTTGATCAAAAAAGACAAAACTGGGCTTACAAAATCCACTTTGGCCGGAAATCACATCTCGCATATAATATAGAATTCATGCCTCACTCAAATTCTTGATGTGATGTTGCGGATACATAATATTTACAAATAATATTTAGGTATAACAACCTACACATGCACACAACAGTTTATGCTATGCCTAAAACTCAATGAGTGAAAACAAGAACAATCTTTACAACTCAATGAGTAAAAGTTTTGATTTTGACATACCTCATAGAGAATGAGACCGAATGAGAATAAATCAACACTTCTGTCAAATATTTCATTCTTGATCCACGTTAGGTACAGAACCAACAAAATGCCATTAAAGTTGATCACAACAACCAAAATTTACTATAACTAGCACTGAAAAATATGAGTTTTGTAACGACCCGGCCACTAGCAAAAATAACTCATTGGACCCAAACTACCAGCACAAAATACTTAAGCCCGGTTATTATTATTAGTGTCCATGATCTCTTATATACCCAATGTGACACCCCAATAGTCCCACATCGAATAGGAATGGAGTTGTGATTGAGTATATAAGAGACATGGACAATAGTAATAATAACTGGGCTTAAGTATTTTAGGCTATGGTTTTGGCCCAACGAGTTACTATTGCTAGTGGGTCGGGTCATTACATTTGGTATCGGAGCCAATCACCGGCCGAAAGTGTGTAACGAGTCTTGGTTGAGCCTGGGTCTAAATGGCAGGGCTAATGAGTCTCAATTGAGCCTGGGTCTAAATGTCAGGGCTAACGAGACAAGTCTCACATCGTCTGGTGATCTTGGGAGTATGTGACACCCTAATAGTCCCACATCGGATAGGAATAGAGTTATGATTGGGAATATAAGGTTTGGGCCCAACGAGTTATTATTGCTAGTGGGCCGGATCGTTACACCCAATCACAACCCCATTATTGGGGTGTCACAAACTTCCTTGTTTAGGAACAATACGGATACGTTGATTATATGTAATAATATATTGAGAACAATTAGAATATCTGCATTATATTAAGAAATATATTTTGATATACATTAAATTGTATAATTATTTTACATCTGTTCATAAAAAAAGATAATCGATCGAATGAAATAATAATTCAAACAGTATCAACCAACTATCATCCAACTTGATTAAATGATAATAATAGATATTTAGTCATACAAACTAGATAATTAGCCATTCAACATATATGTATATTTTATTAGGTTCTATTATGTAAAACAGTAATAAAAGAAAATATGCTAACAATTTAATAGAAGAAAAAAATTATTCTCTATATCCTTTGTTGATTAGTTCTAGTTTAATAAATTAGATGAAAAAAAAGTAAAAGAAAAGTGGTAAAGTACTGAACCATAACTTTATACTGTGTGGAGATAGAATGACGGGAAGTGCCTTCAATCATTCAAATACAAAAAAATAGAAGAAATGACAAATTGAAAAGAGATTTGCATTTTTCTCACTTTTTTTCTTATTTCCAATGAGTTTGG
Organism: Tillandsia fasciculata; assembly: GCA_029168755.2. Taxonomy (NCBI): domain Eukaryota; kingdom Viridiplantae; phylum Streptophyta; class Magnoliopsida; order Poales; family Bromeliaceae; genus Tillandsia; species Tillandsia fasciculata. The sequence continues at coordinate 14,767,122 of CM054947.1, read as the reverse complement.
GTGCAGACTTTCCAAAAAAATTTAAATTCCAATTATTTTAGATCAAAAAAGAACTTGGCCGTATCCCCCATATTCCTCCCGTATCCGAGCCATATCCAATATTTTTTTTATGTTTTAAAAATGTTGGATACTTTATTCCCGTATTGGACAAGTTTCGGGCGCATATTGGGAACGTATCAGGCACGTATCGGTATCTAGTATGTGTCCGATACGAGTACAACATGAAATTTGAAGTATCCGTACTTCATAGTTAACAATATAGCAAAAACGAAAAACCCACCTCCACCAATAGTAGCTTTCAGCAAACCCTCAATTGCGTTTTTATGATGTTGTATTCACCTCTTTGCCATCATGTTCTTATGATGGCTTATAAATGTAGCTTCATAAGAAGATGATGGCAAAGAAGTGCCATCATATTCGCTTCCTATAAAAGCATATCTTATTAAATCATGTTGTATTCACAGCTATCAGAATGTACTTGGCTACTATATTCTAACATCCAAACAGTTCCTAAGTAACTCTTTGGCCTGCTTTTACATCTAATTGAATTTGACACACCATCTTATGCTCCCTGCCCAGCTCTATTAACAATCTGGAATTCACTTCAAAAAAATCTTAATTGGAGCTCTAGCCAAATAAATATTCAATCATTCAAGGTGTACATTACGTAGCATCTGCCACATCACATCGAATCTCTCTTGGTTTGCAACTTATGATAGATTACAATTTTCTGAATTCATGTGTGTAGGAAAGATCTCAAATCAAGCAGGGATGGCGAAATTATTACTTAAAACCTAATTTGAGGTCTCAATTCAAGCTGGCTTGCGAAGTTATTACTTCACCATGATTTTTCTTGAGGCATGCAATTAATTTTTGTGAATTTTTCTCCCTTTTTTATATTTTGAGGGTGAAGGGTAAAACCCAATCCGAACCTCTTTGCTGTATTTATAGACAAATTCATTTGGTACAACAACATTTTGCTTCATGGAAATAGTCGAATGAATACAAGGTAGTAATTAACTCAAACATATGAGAAAATTGACTCTTAAGCTAAGGCTACTAATTTGTAACCCTGCTATATACTATCATACAGAAAATTGATATGAGGTATTTTATCTTAAAAATATAGTGAACATCACCAATTAATTTAATTCCAATACATATGCAAATCATAACAACTCAAACAAATTATTCTTATTCCGAAGGCTTAATTAACGGGGTATTATTTATGACTCTCAAAGAAACATAAATCAAACACATCTCAAATAAAATCATCAACCACAACAAATGAAACAACCACATGAAATCATCATTCAGGTTCCTAAATTACTCCAATAAATAAGTGGATTCATGCATAAATTAGAGAATTTTGTGCGCGCGCGAGAGAGAGAAAGGAGTTGAAGGGGAGGACCTTTCTCTTTTGTGGAGATCGGCGGCGAAGGGGTCACCGGAGAGGAGAACTTCAGTGACAAGCTCGCCGGCGAGGAGATCGGAGGTGAGAATCTCGCCGGAGAGAAGATCGGCGGCGAGGAGCTGGTCGCCGGCGAAGTCGGCGGAGAAGAGAGAGAGGATGGGGAACTGAGGCTTGGGAGGAGGAAGAGGGAATGGGTTTTTGGCCTTTGGGACGGGAAGAGTGAGTGCTGGGATCGATAATAAAGTGGGATGATAAAGTGCGATTTAAATTTAAATTTTAAGATTTTAAATTTTTTAAAAGAATTAAATTTTTAATTTCAAAATTAAAAATTAAATTTTAAATTTAAATTTAAATTTTAAATTTGATGATTTAAAATTTAAATTTTGAATATTTTAAATTTATAACTTAAAATTTGAAATTTAAAATTCAAAATAAAATATTAAATTTTTTAAGTTTAAAATTTGTAATTTAAAAATTAAATCTAATAATTTTAAATTTTTAATTTTTAATTTTTAATTTTTATCTTAAATTTAAAATTTAAAATTTAAAAATTTGAAATTTGAATTTTAAATTTAAATATTTCAAATTTAAAATAGAAACGGATGCAAAGCCGAAGCATATTTCGAGCCAATTTTTTGTTCGCGGGCGACACGGGCCCCTGTATCGGCTCCTTTCCTTTCGAGTTGACCATGTTCACCTGTGGAGGAAAGGGGTTAGTGTCGACCTCCATGTCTTTCTTTTTTGGGTCGGCAAAATCAGCCGACCCTCATCAATTTCTTTATGTATCTGCTTCTTTAAGGTGAAGCATTCGCCTGTGCGGTGGCTCCAAGAATGGTGCCACTTGCAGTATTTTTGCCTCCGGAGCTCGTCATAGGGAGGGATCGTCTGGCCCTCCTGGAGCTTGATGCGGCCATCGATGTGTGATCGATCAAAAATCTGATCGGTCTTGGACGAGTCAAAAGTAAAGGCATTAACCGATGTCCGCGTCTTAAACTCTCGAGCCTTAATCGGCTTGAGAATTTGGTAGGTGTAAGGTTCGCGGCCCGATATCATCTCGGCCGCACAAACATCGGCCTCTTTGGCCGAAGACTCGTTCTCGCTTAACTCGCTCAGCTGTCTACGATCCGAGCTTGGTTCAATGAAGGAGACGCTGTTCTCCTTTGGCTTCTTCCAATCTTGTTCGCGGCCCTATTTTAGCCGCTCCTCTTTATTATTCTTTTGGAATTGCTCATATTGAGCAACTCAAACCCCCAAGTCAAATAGATTGGGACAGTATCGACCTTCGAAATGGTCGCAGGTCTCGAAATGTAAGCCGTTAAAAGAGATTTTCATAAACTCGACCTCGGGCATCATGACAAAACACCTATTCCTCACCGTTTTGAAACGGTTAAGGTATTCCTCGACCATTTCGTCGGCATTCTGCCGATATGATGCTAGATCGACAATTGACAATTCGGGCACTGCTTGATAAAACTGTTCATGGAATTTGGCCTTTAGCTCGTCCCAATCCCGGACGGAGTTGTGAGGCAAACTGGTGTACTACAAGAATGTCGCCTTAGTCAACGACGTGCTGAGCAGCCTCATCTTTAGAAATGGATTGGCGGCCGCCTCTCGGCATTGGGCTGTGAATCGAGCAATGTGCTCGATTGTGTTCTTGTTCTCTTTTTCTGAGAACTTATCAAACTTCGGCATCTTCCAGTTGACAGGATACAAATAGTTCGTATCGATATTAGCGGGATACGGAGACCTGAACACTAGTCGAATTGCCGGCCTGGCCTTTGTGCAAAAGATGTTGCGAATTATCTCCTCCACATAGGCATGGATGTCGGCGAGTTCCACTGGAGGTGCTGGGGTCGCCGGCTGCGTCGGTGGAGGTGGCGGTCCGTATTGGCTGGCTTGATTCTAAGGTGGTCCTTGCAGAAGGACCTGCCCGTCATTCCTGCCCCCAACCCTTTCGGCGAGTCCGGCTTGAGATACCAGGGTCGCCGGCTGTGCTGATGGAGGTGGCAGCCCGTAGTGGTCGGCCTGGTTCTAGACTAGTCCCTGCGGAGGGACCTGCTTACCGTTCTTGCCCCTAGCCTATGGCTGGACGAACAAAGGAGGGGGAGGTAGGCGAATCCCCCAATAAACATCTGGTTGATGGCCGATGTTCTGCCCCATCGACCTGGTCCCCGTCTGGTACGGGGTCATCTACGGCTGTACTGCCTTTAGCGGCTATACCGCTTGATAAATAGCCGCCAGCAGTGCAACTCTCTAGGGTTGCACTGTCGGCATTGCTGACGCCATCGTGATCGATTGCGTCGACAATTGCTGGGGTGCTGTGGAGGCTAACCCTCCGTTGTATGGCTCATTTCGGGTCAGTGTTTGCCCGATCCGAGCCACATTCTTGTTTGAGGCCGCACTGATTCCAAGCGCGCCTCCTGCGCCTAGTTGTTCCTCTCGAGGGACGCTTGGGTCCTCTCTGCATTTTCTAGCATTCGCGTGATTTGCCTGAATAACTGAGAAAGGGTCGGCTCCTGAGGTGCCGACCTCGGGCTGGTCTCAGGGGCTTCTGGAGACGTCGGTGGTAGATTCTCCGCGTGTCCGGCGCTACTGGCCTGGTAGTTACCCACTTGTCTGGGGACGACTCTACTATTGAGAATCAGGCTATTGTCCTCTAACATTGTACTGGTAGGATATGGTAAGAGTTACCTGAGGGTCCCACTAGGCGTGCCAAGTAAGTTGTTGGGGCCGAAAAGTTGCGCTTACGATCGGCCCCACGGGGGGTGACCCTCTGAGTGTGATGTGCCGCGTGCCAATGGATCAAGCGATCGGGCCGATGAGGAATCCGCTCGGCCGAGTTCTTCTCAATTTACTCTTACGACCGTTCGGCTTAGATTAGCTAAATTGAGGACTGGAGACAAAGAGAATTCAGCCAAAAATAACCGAACTGGGATATGAAGACATGAAAATGACACAACTAAGGAGCCGATTGGAATTTGTATTGATTAGAATAGGGTTACAAGGGGAGATTTGCACCCAGATCCGTTACGAGAATTGCGCCCAGATCCCGTACTCATTCCTTTCAGAGTCTTTCTTTCTACGGCTCAAGTAGTTGAGAGTTGACCCTAATTTCGCCTCTTTTGTCGTTCGACTGAGGCGGCCTGGTGTTCGTCTTCAGCCAATGTCGATACTAGATGAGGCAATAATCTTCTGGCTTCGACCGCTTTTCCGGTCGGTTGACGCCTTTAGCCGAATGGCGTATGTCGCGTGTTGCACTCTTGTGTGACTGGGACTGGTCTTAATTGAGACGCGAGTCCCTCTTTATTGACTCATTCTCCCGTCGACTGATGTCTTTAGCTGATGATAGACGCCATGCATGTGTCACTTTCTCAGGTGATAAAAATTCTGGTCTCAACACTCGGCTATAGCATTTTGGGTGGTAGCAAGACCCAAGAGGTTAAGAAGGTTAAGCATCCTAGAGTTAGAGTAGTTCTAGGATGAGTGACCACCTGGGAAGTGGGGCGTCACATTGTGAGCTTGAGTATCAGCATTATGATCGCCACAACACCAACTGTTCATTCATTTACACTAGGGTACCGTTTGGTTATGGAATAAGAGAGAACTAGTTGTACCGGGGATAAGTATAAATGTGGGTACTAGCTGGAACTATTATAAAAAAGTGTTTGATATGATAATGGGGAATAAGAGGAATAGAGAGTAGTAATGGTATGAAATGACGAAATTGGCCCTTAACCATAATAGTCTTTTAAAACAAATAAAATTTTACTTGTATGATTTTAAATATTTAATTTAAAATATTTATTTAAAAAATTATTAAAATTTATATTTTACTGTATATAAAAAAAATTATTAAAAAAATTTAAAATTTAAAATTTTATAAATTTTAAAAAAAATTAAAATTTATAAATTTAAATATCTTAAAATTTAAAATTTTTTAATTAAAAAAAAAAAAAAAAAAAACAAGGAAGGGATATCCCCCTTTAATCCCCAAACCAAACACTCCCTAGCAGATTAGCTACCCGCAGCGGGGTTCTTTACCGGCAGAGTAGTCTTGTTGACCCGTGAGCCCCAGATGGCACCGAGTGGTGCAGTGTTTATGTCAGCCCGATAGGTGTCAGACACTGGCATTGGCCTGAGGTCCTCGAGAGCAATACTGGCATTGATCGGGTACTTGGATTCCAGCATTGACGCAAAGTTCTGATTCGTCATTTATATTTGCGAGCTGTTTCAGCATGCTTTTCAGACTTGATTTTCAGTACCCCTTTTATATTCAGCACTGTGATTTTATATGATTATTATACCTGTCAATTATCTACTTTCATATCTACCCATTGATTTATTATCTGTTGATTATTATTTACTAATAGGTTCGACTTGCTGTTCTCCGGCTCATTGTACTCACCGGGATACATTCAATTATATCTCACCCCTTTGATGACCCATTTTTCAGGTCTATGGGGTGGTGGGATATCGGGACGGTATTGTGAGGCATTTTCGATAGAGTTGTCCCCATATTGCTAGCTAGATAGCTGGCCGCACTATATTTCATTTCAGTTTACTGTTATTATGATCATGATTTAGACACTTTATTTATGAGTTATCATGCGGTTTAGATTTAGTTGTGAATGTTGGATTTTCTCATGATATTTTAGAACTATTTAGCTGGATTATCTACCAGTTGTTTAGTATTCATCTTGACTGTTAGTACATTCTGTTTGTTCATAATGTACTTGCATAGCTGTGCACGTTTAGGAAAGACTCTATCCGAATGGACAGAGAATTTTTTATACACGTAGCAATTTGAACAAACTCCTAAGGATTCTGGTTTTGCAGCTCTAATTTATAAAAAATAATAATAATAATTTAGATTGGTTTTAAAATCGTAGGGTGTGACAAGAACTTATTGAAAATTATTTTGGATCTAATTCGGAGGTGGTGTGAAACCAAATGATTTGAGACCTTATTCTTGGAGAGCAGAATTTCGTACTAAACTTTGTGAAATTTAAAAGAAAAATAAAGGACTTAAAAAGTCGCATAATATGAAATAGAGGCTGAATTTTGAGCAATTAAGAAAATACTACAGCAACAATTTAATGTTCCTCCTCCACCGTCTCGATCTAAAAGATAAGAAACACAATCATAATATTGTTAGTAGTAATTCTCCCAACCATATTTTCATTTATATTTTTAAAAATATTATTCTCTATTTCAAAAAATTTTATATATTTTTTATATTATTCTAGTAAGTAATGTTTACTCTCTTTTTTTTTTCTTTTTTTTTTGTAGATAGTTAAAAATTGATTTAAGTAAAAGAACCGTCTTAAAGACATCAGACTAGATTTTTTTTTTTGTCTTTGTTTCTATGCCTCCTCTTTTCTCTTTTTTTTTTTTCTTTTTTTTTTGTTTCTAAACAGACTAGATTTTCTATTTATTTTTTTTGTCTTTGTTTCTAAGCACAGTGAAACATATGTGATAACTTTTTATGTTCTTGCTTAACTATCATTTTGGCTTATTTTAGAGTATTTATTTTCCATTTAATAAATTTTTTAACAACTATATATGTAGACTTGTAGTAAAAGAAGAATGTATGTTTGATGAAATTATTTTTTATAATTATTTTGACAAATTAGTGAGTATATAAATGCCTTTTAAACTAAATGTGAATATTTTTTATATTGTATTTATTGATATATATTTTAATATTAATATGTCGTATTATTATAAATTTATTAGTGATCAAAATACAAATGGTTATATGTTTTCAAATCGTTAATTTTTAACTACGATAATCTTAGTTATTATTATTATATTACTTCATAATAATATAAGTATTAGCGAGAAATATATTAGTAGTGACGAATATATTGATCGTTAAACCTATAAACCTTTTCGTAATGAAGCTTAGTACTTACGACAAATAAGTCAATATATTACATGATTACTAATGAATAATAAAAACTGAAAAATTTTTTATTTTTAAAATATATAATAATTTATTTTTCTAGACTTTTATTAATTTTTTTAATATGAAAAATTATAACGGCAGATGATAACGACATATTATTTTTTTATTATATATTTTTAATGGCGATATATTATTTTTTTATTATATATTTTTAATGACGAAAAATTAAGTATTAGGGTCGAATATTTTTTAATTTAATTCTGACTCTAGTTGTATTACTTCTACTCCATATAGTTTAAATTACATAATTATATCTTATCCAGAACCGTCTCCTCTCTCTCTCTGCGCGCGTGCACGCGCCTCTAATTAGAACGCCGCGCTTCATTAAGTGGTACGGATATGTATATATAATATGGGTATATGGTATCAAACATGAATCTAATTTTTGACTCTAGTTGACTTACATTCCTATTTATACTTCATATTATTCAACTTAAATTTAAAATTTATTTTATCCTAATTAGTAGGTGTAACAATTCAATTCACTGTTTGTGAATCAGCTCGTTTTCGATTTAAAATGAGCTTGAATTACTCGTTTTATAAACGAATCGAACACGAGCCGAATTTTTCAGCTCGTCTAATAAATAACCCGAGCACAAATTAGAATCAGCTCGTTCATATTCAGCTCGATAACGATTTGAATACATATATATTATATTTATATATATATATATATATATATTATATAAAATTTTATTATTTAATTTTTAGCCTAACTTAAATATAAAATTTAAATTATAAATATATTAATTTATAAAAATGCTTATTTATTTATACTAAGCTAGAATAATTTTAAAAGTATCAAAAAAATTTTACTGTTTGAATCTGTTTTTAATTATTGAATTAAAAGTCAACACTATTAATTATTTGTAAGATCTATTATTATATATGATCAAAAAACTATTAGAATGTTTCATCGATAAAAAAAAAATATATTATAACGTCAAAATTTTAGCGCTTTCGGCAGCATCTCCAGCACACTTATATATATATATATATATATATATATATATATATATATATATATATATATATATATATATATATAGATTTTAGACCAATTTAATATAAAAAATTAATTTTTTATAAATTTTAATTAGTAGATTAAGATTTTATTTTTTTTAACTTTATATCTAAAAGTGGAAATAAAAATTTAATTTATTATTCGCGAGTCTGCTCATATTCGGATATTTTATTTACGAACCTAACATGAGCCAGTTTTTTTAGCTTGATATTTAAACGAGTCAGCTCGTGTTTTATTCGTTGACACTCTACTAATTAGATAAGTATTTAATTTTAATTTAATTAACTATAAATGTAAATTAAAATATAATAATATTTATATTTTGTTACTTACGCTTTGCTCCCGACACGTGATTTCTCCCCTTTAATTTTTTTTTTTTTTTTTTTGTCAAGGGGGTGCTCAGTTAACTATGATTATTCATTTACGGCTTCTTTGCTGTTCTTTCATTCATCAACTCATAATAATCAGCATATGTGAGATGCGACAGTAATAGAAATCAATCAGGGTGTAGTGTTTTGTAGTTCCACATTGCGGAACATCTTAAGAACCATAGTATATGCGAGAACTGATTTTCGGCAGATGTGAATTTGTAAGCCCATTTTTGTCTGTTTTGAGCAAAGTTTTTTTTTTTTTTTTGAGAGGAAGGTAATATGCTACCCGCTTCGTTTAGTTTTTAAATAAACTTAGCTGAAAATGTGAAACAACTAAGACTTCGAATTCGTGTCACGGATATCAACCACTAAACCTTTTGCCATTTTTGTCTGTTTTGAGCAGTTGGGTAACAAATTGCTCTTTCTAAACTAGCCAAACACAAATTTATCCAAATTTAATTTTTTTTATCTTTTATGCATTGTTTGGTTGGAAGATTACTGGGGGAAACACATTGAGGATCTGAACTAAATCATGCATTGAAGTTGCATTCTCAGCAAAGATAACAATGTAAACCACTTTTGCGTTTCTTCATGTTGTATGAAGTAATGTGCAGAGCTATCACATGTATTTTATAACAGAGTCAATATTACAAGAATAATGTTACCCCGAGCGCAAAAACAAAATCGAAATTAAAGACAATTATCAAACAAAATAAATTTCAAATGCATGATAAAATCAAATAGCACAAAAATTTACGTGAAGAATTCTTTACATGAAAAAAACTACGAGTGAAAAAAAATTTTACTATATAAAAAAGAGAATACAAATTATTCTTCATACAATCGCTCGATCTCACTAGAAAAAAAGAAAAGAGAACAAATATTTTTAACGGGTTTATCTGATTGGATCTCAGGCCTATCGGCCAAGCACTCCGCTTCTACCGCAGACATTCAAAAAAAAATTCCAAATTTTTTTTAGAATTTATTGTCGCACTCCGAAACTGTTGGCAAATCGAAAATATAAAATCGAAATAATTTTCAATTTCGAGACACATCTAATAATTAGGCGATTATACATATATAAACTTTGAAGTTTTTATTTGAAAGGTGAATTACAAGTTCTTATTTGAAGCTCTTGTTATGGTAACTTTGTTTCAAACCGGCTCTATTTCTGAAAATAGCTTAACAAAGTGGACCCCGGAGTGTGATAGATTAAGATAGTATGAAAACAGTAATACTATAATTATATAATTATATAATATAACAGGAAAATAAAGAATATTGTATAAACAACTACCGCTACTGTAAAAAAATGTATGCCTCAACCGGACAGATAGTCCAAATGTATAACCCAATCAACCACCACGTTGGTCAAAAGACCTCAGGCAATATCATGCTATGCTCAATTTGACATATAATCCTAGCAAGGATCACATAGGGCTCATGGGTCGGAAATACGATCATTTTTTCGAAAAAGAACACCCTTGCAGTGGTCAAACCGCTAGTGTACGCGAAATGCATAAAAACAAGCAATGACGATCGATACAATATGATCAATAGTCCACCATCGACAAATAGCCGACAACAAGTCCACAAGGAAAGTACTAACCAAATAGGTCACCCAATCTCACATATGTGTGTCATATCGGCCAAACATGTCAAACAAATCTGATCATAACATCTAATCAAATACCGCTATACTATTAAGCCATAATTACCTATTTTTCTTATTCTTAATTTGTCACCCTCTTGGGTTCGCTTTGTAAAGCCATTTTCAGAAATAGGGCAAGTTTGAAACAGAGTTAGCGAAAAATATCATTTTTTTTCATTTAAATCTTTCCCACGAGACGGACAAACCCGCCACAACTACAGATAACGCTTTGTTCACACAGACAGAACCTTCTCTATATTTGCACGGCGTCGTACACAATACAATCATCACAACTACCAATTCCAAACTCACACACAATAACATACACGATGGGATGCACAATCGGCTAAATGATCTTTATAACATGATTCTTGATATGCTCTACAGCGTCCTTACCGCAGATGGTGCAAATGCACAATTCACCAAACAATCCTATGCCTTTGAAAACGTTTTCTAGCCGGAAACCTTATTTGAAGTCTAATAATACTATGAAAATCAAAATCCTTTGAAAATCATTTCCCACACAGAAACATAGGCTTTTTAAAACTGGCTACCACAAGGGGTAGAAATATTTTTGCATAAAACCACAAGAGCACAAAAATCACAATCCACTGATTAGTACTTCAAATTATAAATCATTCAAACATAACTGAACCGCCATGATGTCTAGATTATTCAACAAATAGTCAAAGGGTCAAAAGATAATATCCAAAGCTAAGAAAGAAAACAATCCTCGAGACATCTAAGCTCGCTATCTATGTCGTCATCTCACGCATTGTACCGACTGTCTCCTCACACAGTACCTGTAATTGGAGGGTAGTGAGAAACCATCTAGGGTCTCCCAGTGGGTATCGCAAGCCGACGAAGGCGATCTGTACTCACTGGTAACCAAAAGATAACAAATGGCATGAAAACGGTAATACTACAATAACATAATATAACATGAAAAGAAAGAATGTTGTATAAACAACTATCACTATTGTAATAAAATGTATGCCTCAACCGGACAGATAGTCCAAATGTATAACCAAATCAATCACCATGTTGGTCAAAAGACCTCAGGCAATGTCACGCTATGCTCAACCTGACATATAACACTAGCTGGGACCACATAGGGCTTACAGGTTAGAAGTACAACCACTTTTTCGAAAAAGAACATCCTTGCGATGGCCAAACCACTGGTTTACGCGAATACACAAAAACAAGCCGTGACGATCGATGCAATATGATCAATAGTCCACCATCGGCAAATAGCCGACAACAAGTCCTCAAGGAAAGTACTGACCAAATAGGTCACCCAATCTCACATATATGTGTCATACCGACCAAACAGGTCAAACGAATCTGATGGTAACATCTAATCAAATACCGCTCTACTACTAAGTTATGATGAATATAAAGAAAATAACAGTAGAGTAATCAAACGTGAAGTCAAGTGGTGATACGTGCTCAACATGCAGGATATGTATAGCGAATAAAAATGGGAAGAAGGAACGTCACCGAGCTAGCACCACTGTACCAACTTCGAATCGAAGTACCCACCTGAATCGTGCGAAGCACCTAACTCTCACGATGCTCCCAATCGTCAACCAGACCTGCAAAAGATCCACCGAGTCAAAGTTAAACTCTAAGACTCAAAATTACTTACCTCACAGTCCCAAAACCGTCGAAACAACGGTTATTTTAACCGGGCTCCCGGAACCCACCGAAAATTTTTGTAATTTCTCCGGAACACTCCCAGAACCTCCAAATTGCTCCGGAAGGTCCCAAACAATATAGTAGGTCATCCGACGCCCCAAAACGTACCAAAATAGGTGCCCAGACAACAAACACTAAACTTAAGCGTTATTAATTATATTTACGTGCAATTAGGCTGAAATGGGTTTCCGCAATTGCTGTTTTCGGCTCCGGAACCTAGATTATGCTCCACGAAAGCCGCGGATCTTGGATGAATAGTCCAGAGGGTTCGTGCACGCTGCCCGAGACAGTCCATGCGGCCAAATTGTATTTGGGTTCCTAAATGTTCAAATAATTTCAAGAATTTTGATTTTCATGGTATTATTAGACTTCAAATAAGATTTCCGAGTGGGAAACGCTTTCAAAGGCATAATTGTTTGGTGAATTGTGTATTTGCATTATCTGCGGTAAGGACGCTATAGAGTATATCAAGCATCATATTATAAAGATTATTTAGCTGATTGTGCATCCTCCGTGTATGCCATTATGTATGAGTTTGAAATTGGTGGTTGTGATGATTGTATTGTGTACGACGCTGTGCAAATATAGAAAAGATTCTGTCCGTGTGAATAAAAAATTATCTGTATTTATAGTGAATGCGTCAATTCTGTAATATATATATATATATATATATATATATATATATATATATATATATATATATATATATATATATATATATATATTGCTTACTGTGTTTCAAATCGATTCTATTTTTGAAAATAACTTTATAAAACGGTCCGGGGCGTGACAGTAATGGACAGAAACAGAAGAATGTAAAGAAAATAAAGAAAAGCAGAGAACAATTTGCATTTGCATCGGGAGTTTCACCGTGAGGTTGGTAAGGGGTTGCCTTCTTCATCACCAACAGCAGCACCAGGAGGATAAGTTGCAGGAACTACAACGGGATTTGATGGAGTTTCTATAGTAGCATTGGTGCTGGAGTTATTTGTGGTATTAGCAACAGCAGATGTTGAGGCAGCACTAAGATCTTGAAGAGCAGGTTCAGCAGTAATTATTTCTTCTTCTTCTTCCTCGGAAGCAGCAACAATTTCCTCCGTAGCTTCATTGGTAGGAGATCGATGAAGAGCAGGTTCAGCGGTAGTTTCTTCGTTGGAAGCAGCAGCAGTTCCTGCGGTAGCTTCAGGAGATACAGGAAAAGCAGGTTCAGATGTACCTTTACCTGGTTCGGTGGTGATTTCTTCATCAAAAGCAGCAGCAGCAGCTTCAGTAGCATCGTCACCCATAGCAGTTTCATCAGGAGCAGTTTCTGGGGTAGTAGGACTAGGAGCAACAGGAGCAACAGAAGGAACGTGATCGTTTTCCTCATCTTTTTTATCTCTAATCCAAACGTGATTCCCATCCAATGGAGGGAGCGACATAAGCGTCTTACGCTCTAAGTTTGGCGGAAGCTTTTCACACTCGACAAACTCTAACCGATCTAAGTTTGGCATCATCTCTCTTATATTTGCCCATTCCATGTCAAAATCAACCAAATATTTTAGGCGCAATCTTTCAATGCTCGGATACAAAAAGACAGTTTCACTCGATCCATTTTCGGGGGCAGTTTCACTCGGTCCATTTTCTGGGCGAAGTGTCTGAAGTTTTCCTCCTCTAATATATAGTGTTTTTAATTTGTCAAGCCCTGACCAATTCGGCATTTCTTTACAAGGGAAGCACCGCATATCGAACTTTTCGATTTTCGGAGGAAGCTTAAGCGCCTTCCATTTCTCCAAAATGGAATTGGTTTCAGAATCAGCGGTTTCAGAATCATCGATTGTCGGTATCGCACCCCATGTTATTGTAAGAGATTGTAAACTTGGAAAGTCGCTCAACACATTCATTTCATTGTTGTCGATGTTCGCCTCGCTTGTTATGTTTATGCTAAGTTTCTTTAACTTGTTCAACTTCTTTAGCTCTGCCAATCTGCATCGGTTCCTATCTCTTGATCCGCCAAACACAAACCCTTTGAATACTTGGAGTTCCAAGAGGGATCCAAATCCCGTGGCAATGTGCTCTAGCATGTAGCACTCCGTCAAATCCAAACGTGTCAATTTTTTCAAACATGTGGCATCCTTGCCCACCTTCTCCAAGTATTGGCACCCTCTCAAATCTAAGATAAGCAAACATTCTAGCTTTTTAATCTCCGGGGGAAGGGTAGTCAGCCTAGACAAGCCTTGCAAGCCAAGGTACCGGAGGTTCGTTAGAAGACCTATATTTTTAAAGTTTTCAAAACCTTCTACCTCGATATGGTACTTAGCATTGCTGCTCCACCGGCCAAGCTGAAGCACGACTAGGCTTTTAAAATTGATCGGGAACTCATAGAATTGTGAGCGGTAACTTTGCTTACTGACATTGAACATTACTGTCACTTTATCGGTTTTGCTGCTATTACTAACAGAAGAAGACGAAGATGGTTTTGTTTCTGAAGTTAGACATAGACGGGGGGATGTAGATAGTTCAGCAGACGGCTTACCTCTCTTATCCAAGTCACAGAAGGAAGCTTCTCTTGCCTTCTTCTTGACCATCCAGTGAACAAAAGGTTGAACTCGGCACTCATGGATTGTGTTGGTACAATTGTTGCCGATGGGCTCGATGAAACCAAGCTCTGCGAGTTGTCGAAAGATTTGTTCCCCATCTTCCTCTGCAGTTTTATCGTGTGAAGGTTCGGCAAAGCCCTCCCCGATCCACCAATATATCATATTCTGCTTCTTGATTTCTGAATTCATATTCGGCTTGTTGATTTCTGAATTCATATTCGGCTTGTTGTTGATTTTTGAATTCATATTCTGCTTCTTGATTTCTGAATTAGGCTCGAACACAGAAAAGCACAACATGCATTTCTTCTGTATTTCAGTCAATTGATTGAATTCACAGTCAAGTAGCCTCGTACCTTTTTCTTCGAGAATCTTCTCTAGCCTCTCATCCATATCAGGCCATTCTGGGTGC
>CM054947.1:14727008-14747008 GCA_029168755.2 Tillandsia fasciculata | reverse complement strand
GACTTACGACGTTGGAGGGATCCGAGAGATACTTCCGAAGCATTGACACGTGGAATACGTAATGCATCCGGTCGAAACTTGGTGGTAAAGCCAAACGATATGCTATCGGACCAAGCCCCTCCAAGATCTCAAATGGTCCAACGAATATGCTTGAAAGCTAAGAAAAACTGGAAGGGGATGAAAGAACTTTTAAGAGCCGGGCCGGAGACTACTATTATATATATGCCGGGGTGGACTAAATGCCTAGAGGGGAGCGGGCTCAACTTGCCTCGTAAACTGAACTATTTGATTCCCTTGGTGGGCGACACCTTGAGCAACACATGCTCTCCGACCTGAAACTCCAGGTCACGTCGTCGCTGGTCCGCGTAGCTCTTTTCACGACTCTGAGTAGTCGGAAGTCGTTGCCTCGCAACGCAAATTTCGCCTCGGTTTCCTCCACCAATTTCGGACCAATAAGCTTTCGCTTACCTAGGTCATCCCAACAGATAGGGGATTGACATCGATGCCCGTACAAGGCCTTATACAGTGCCATCTGGATACTTGCCCGGTGACTGTTATTGTATGCGAATTCTACCAAGGGCATGTAACGGAACCATCCATCACCATTATCGACGACGCAAGCTCGGAGTATATCCTCGTGAATTTGGATCACCCGCTCCAACTATCCGTCACTCTGTGGGTGAACGACGGTGCTGAAATTGAGTTTTGTTCCCAGAGCCTGCTGTAAGCTTTGCTAAAATTGGGATACGAATCGGGTATCCCTGTCGGAAGTGATCGACGCAGGGATGCCGTGAAGTTTGACGATTTCTTTGACATACAGTTGCGCCAGTCGATCTTATGACCACGTCGTGTGGATCGGCAGAAAATATGACGACTTTGTCAACCGATCTACCACAACCCATATCGCATCGTGATCATACTGTCACGCCTCGGGGTCGAAACTGCGACCCGGGCCCGCCAACAAATCCGCCGCCCATACGGGAAGCCCCGTATAGACGAAGCGTCTAACTTGCAAAAGAATGATACTATAGCTATACATATATCAGAGCTGAAAAGTAAACTACTGAAATAAAAATAATACCACTGTCAAATAGTACAAGTCTGAACCTCACTACAAAAGTCTCTCAATATAAAACTCTCAAAAGTAACAAACTACTAAAATCCAGCAGACTGTACTACTAAGCTCCAAAAAGGGGTACCGCTATACTCCAAGGACGGGTAGGGAACTAGCTCGTGACTCCCTCACCTCGATCAGCAGGATCAGTAACTGGAGCAGCAGGAACTGGAGTAGACATCCCTGGGGAAAAATCACCACGGCCGGTGTGAGAATTACATCCCACAGTAGTTCTCAGTGGGTACCACCAACAAGCCCGACGGTCTGCCCACTAAGTCTACTAGAGGCATAAAGTAACAAATGTACTACTGAAAGGAAAGGAGCTGGAAAATAACTCTACAGCTACTATGCCTCTATCTAAATGCTCAAGAAGTGGAATAGATGGAAACATGATGCATCTACTAACTCTCAAATATAATCACCCAATCTACACTGACTGCCACAAGGGGTCCAGTCAAACCTGCGTCCACCTACTGCCGCACATCCACAAGAGGACGGGTCTATCGTAGGGCGTCCGTGACTGCCAAAACTAGCCCAGCTAGAGGGACTGCGTCGACAAGTCGCGATAGCAAAGTAACAGGCCCAACTCCGGAGTGGCACTCGAGGGGCGCGACCCCACCGAGAAAAGTATCCGCGCATCTCTGTCGAGCTCAATATGGCTCATGCAGGCTATAGTCCAATCCACGATCAACAACATCGACAGTATCCGAATCACCTCTCTAACTCACTAACAGGAAACACTCGAACAGTCAGGACCGCTGTCGACCCAACGGCTCCCCGAAAAGAACATCAACTCGACATGCAAACTCACTAGCTGGGTATACTCCACAGACAACAATAATGAAGGGTCTGAGAACCCCGAAAGACTAGAACCTACAACCCAAATCAAACAAGAACGGGCTCTAGGCATAGCCCCTCGTTGTTCCCGACCTAGAGAAAAAGGCAGCCCTTAGAACCCAAACCACTCAAATCCTCTCGAGTGGGGAAGTTAACAGGAAAAATGCAACATTTATTACTGAAAATCATTTTTCACTCAAACCCACGCGGGGTGAGGACTAAAAGTAGTTCATTTTTTAAAAAACCATCTTGATTTGAGGAAAATCCATTTTTAATAATTTTTTAGTTCTTTTAGGAAAAACAGTTAGAAAACAAATTTTATACCCAAACCCCGAAGGGCTAATGGCTTCGTCCAATCAAACAAGAACAGACTCCGGCGACCCTTCGATGTTTGGAAGAAAACATTGGTCGACTAAAATCATGTGTGTGTCCAAAAAGGTTCTAGGTTCAAGGTCCTGCTATCACTGGTATACTACTGCCACTAATACCGTGGCGACACATAAAACAGAAAAATAAGACATCCCGGGACCGCCATTCACCCAAACGGCTCCCGCCATAGATAAAAGACCAGCTATGTCACCAGACTCCACTCTGCTCGCAAGCACGACTGTAACATGCATCCCACACTAAGAGAAATCCCGACCACTCGACCCACTACCCGGGCGAGAATAACACTATGTCCAGGAATAGAATAAGAAGTGTGGATGTCTAAAGCATAAATAAACCTAGCCCAAGTGAGGGTTTTCTACTAGTCTGGTTGAACATACATCATATGACAGGGTGCTAGGTCAAGTTCCAAATAGTAGTAAATGAATTGACATAGATAGGAAGCATATAATAACATGATCATGATAACAACACGAGATCATCCTTCTATAACTAACATGCTTCCTAATACATCTAACAATCATGTATGATTTACTACACGATAGAATTAATGAATAGTCCATCAATTTTGGAGGAGAAGCAACCCACCAAGAAAAATGCGCGTTCCACAACAGTAATAACCTCCTCTCTGCCCGACTCTCCGTAAGATACCCAAATCTGCGAATCACTGCAAAAAGTACCACACATAGCATCAACGGTAGCAGTTCCAAATACAGCACTTGCTGTTAGCCAAAACCAGCACAGAAAATGAGGAATTTCACCTCTGTCCAGTCCTTAGAAAAATCCAGAAAAATCACTGTTGCGATCCTCGCGACGAGTAGCCCCAAATCGAGTATTTATACTCCTCAATCCGACCTGTAGGCCAAGATAAAAATAAAACATCGCAGTATGCTAACTCCCTCATAAACACAAGCCTGCAGCAAAATAGTCCCAAAGAAGCTCAATTATCACCTTCGAAGAGTCCTCCAAAAATTTCAATAAAAATATGACAGCGATCCTCGCGAAGAGTAGATATCGATCGAGTCCTCACATGTTGAAATCCGATAACCGAGCATAGAGGTAAAAATCTGACAAGCCTCCGCTGTCCAAAAATTCACCAGCAACAAAGGGGGTTCAAAGATGCCTCGTAAACCATGCAAAGAACTCAGAATAAAGCAAGGTGATCAACACGGAAATCAGAGGCCTACCTCTCATGAAACCAATGCCATAAAAATCATCCAAAAATAGTGTTGGAGCGGCTCTGTGGACCTCGCAAACCGAAATGCGACGATAACGGGCCTCCGATGAAAGAACGTCGCTCTGCGCTACGATGCCGAAAATGTCGATGCCGCAGCCTCCAAAAATTCTGAGCTTCCTTCACAAGATCCAGCACAGGGTGATAAACAAGTTTGCAAAAGGGCTCATTCGTATTTGGGCTCGGGAAAAGGCCCAAAACCGAAGAGCAAATGGCCTATTTATAGGCCTTTCCCAAAAAAAAACCAAATGGGCTTTTTGGGCCCAAATCCAGGCGCCCGCAGGCTTTCGGGCGGCTACAGTGCTGGGCTGGCCCAACACTGTGCGCGCCCGAAATGCTGAGGAGCCGCCACGTGTCCCTTCCGCGTCCCGTGCGCCCGCTAATCGCGGCGCGTCGCGTGGCCGCACGGTCCACGGCGAGAACCGTGGGCCGCGGTTCACGGCGGCCCAGCCAGGTCGCTGCGCCCGCCAATGGGCGGGCGACACGTGGCCCGGCGGGGTCCACGGTGCGCCGCGCCCGGCTTGCTGTCGCGCGTGCATTGACCGCCCAATCAGCGCGCGACACGTGGCACACCCGACGTTGGCTGCTCCCGGTGCACGCCAAAATTCGTGGACCGCACTACCCGCCGCCGTGCATGCGCCTACCCGCGCCCCTGCCGCCGCCGGCGCTGCCCTGGCCTGCCGGAACAATAACTCCACGCCTCGAAATCCGTGTTTTGGCATCCGGGCTCCGAAAAAATACAAGTAGTCTATTTTTATCGTTTTCGCGCGCTGAATCCAAATTCGATGTCCGTTTTCCCAAATTCCACTTCTAAAATTTGTCGAAGGCATCCGGACAGATATTCTTAATCTAAATTTCGCGCTCAGTCCAAATCTGAAGTCTGATTTGCGCGCAACCAACTCCAACACACATCATAGGCCTCCAGAAGCCATAATTTACACTGCAAAAGCTCTGCGGAGATTCGGGTCATCACATCCTCCCCCACTAAAAGAAAGTTTCGTCTCTGAAACTAGAATGCATCACCAAAACCAACACCTCCAAATCTACTCGAAGTACGCAAACACAACCAATAAGAAAGGTAAAGGCCCCACCATTAGGAACATCATTAACTCCAACTCTCAATTTGGAAAGCAGCCGAAAATAACGAAAAGTTCGAAAATTTCGAAAGGCCGGTGCCCTCGCCCCAATCAAACAAGAACATGTTTGGACACTATCTCCATTTCTGGAGTAGCCTTTCGAAGTTTTCGTCTTGTTCGTAAGTTTCAGCATAAAGACAATAAAAATGAAGAGAAATGTTGAAGCCGTTCCTGCTGTGACTACAAATACGAAAGCTACGATTTAATCGTGACCCATAGGAACACAACCTCTAGTTATAATCGTCACAAACGCTGTAGTGGTGGCGTCTGTCCATTGCCGCTGAAGCCATCGCTGCAGGAAGGGTACCTAGGCAACTTGTCAAAATAAACTCCTTTTGTCCAACTCGCGGAAGGGTCACTGTTCTCGTTCCATAATCAATCGTTTCATGATATCGCGCCAACCGTTTCATCCCGTGTGCTTGATCAGAGTCTTGGAGCTGTCCCTGAACCGTCACACCTGCCGGTAAAATCACAAGTTTCAACTATACTGCTCAGGCTCCGCAATCCTCCTCTACTCACAAGATACCGACAAAAATCTAACTGCTAAAGCACGCAGTGATAAACCTATCTCTTATCCATGCAGAGATGTAATTGCTCTACTAACATATACAGGAAAAGCGGCAGTACAGAAATGCTCAAGCTTAGCAGACTATATAAAAATAAAATCATACCTGCGACGACACGATCCGCTGCCGGGGTGCCCTCAACCTGGGCCAAATAAACCCGTCCACTGGGTGCTGAAGGTCGTCAACCCGTCTGTCCCGACGTCGTGACTTGTTGGGTTATATGTAATATGGATCTAAATAGGGGAAAAAACACCTAGAGGGGGGTGAATAGGTGTAAACAATAAACACTCGAAAAATCATTGCGCAATAAAACCCAATGCGGAAAAATAAATGAACACGCAAGATTTTTACGTGGAAAAACTCCAAACCGGAGTAAAAAACCACGGGACCGATAACACGGCGAAATCCACTAGAATTAACACACGTACAAGGTGATATAACGTACTCACAGACGACTCAACCTTTTACCATACGCTCCTAGTAGATCTTCTCCGCTCGCTCCACGACGCTTCTCGAATCCACGATCTGCGCCCAACGCTGAATCCACAGCGTCCAACGTCGAATCCACGACGTCTGACCGAATCCACGGTCTTCACCCAGTAGCAAGCTTCGAATCCACGAATGTACCTCGCTCCGAATCCACGAGAGCGGTTGCACCTTGAATCCACAAGGCCACGCGAGTCCACGCGCCGATTTGGGGTAAATCGTTGTTTTTGGGTGGTGATGATCCGCCGAATACTTAGATTAGAAATAGATCGGAAATACCATCTAAGTATTCATTAATTTGATTCTACTCAAAATCTGAGTTTGGAAAACCTAGAATCAAATTAATCAATATAGATAAAGAAACATAGAATTAAATCTAGTTATTTCCTTTCTTCTCTATATGTGGATCTTTCTTATACGGACGTATTTTTCTATTATGTGCCGTATTTTTCCGATGTATGCGGATGCCCTAAAAGATGAATCATAGGGTTTATTTATAGGTTAGAAACCATTGGAAGAAGATAAGGATCAAAACACTTGCCTTTTCTGGAAATTTTACGGACGGCGATCCGGATCGGATTTCGGCGATCCGGATTGCAGTAGCGAGAAAGACGGTTTCCAGAAAAACAATAGTTCGGGATCCGGATCGAAGTTCCTGATCCGGATCGTTCATACAGTTTCACCAAACACCAACGTTCGGGATCCAGATTGAAAATCCTGATCCGGATCGTTCAAATAAACTGGTAAAATCAGTGTTCGGGATCCGGATGAAGGTAGGCTACGATCCGGATTGAACTAATGTATGAACGAACACCCTTCGGGATCCGGATTGAAAAGCCCGATCCGGATCCTGAACATGTCCCATGTCCAGTTTTTGATTTTTATGCAATTAGACATTCTTCCAGGTGTTTCTACACTACAAGAAGTATTCGGATCACCAAAGATCTTTAGTTAAACATACCTGATCCTTTTGAATTCTTCTTTCTTGAGATTGAGGTATATGATTCAAACTTCTTTCATCTTCAATCTTCAAGACTTAACACTTTCACGAAATACGCCAACTCAAATTCCGTAACAATCTCCCCCTTTGGCGGTTTCGTGACAAAACACAAATCCACTAAGAAAATTCAAAAAGATATTTTTGTTGCTATCACCATACAACAAAAATTTACAATGGAGATCCAAAAATTTTAAAAACATGAGATAAACTCCTAGAACAGACTCTAGACTTAGACATCTGTACTCTCTGCAAAAAGAAATCATTCTTGACAAAAAGAATCGTTAGATACCTCAAGAATTTTAACATTCAAAACCTAACAGAGATAGAGTTTATTCTCATCATGACATTTAGTAATTCAGATATGTAATAAGCTAACAATCAAGCATTGACATATCTTTTAAGCAATAGGATTCCAAATGTCCTAACTTTGCTTTGTTAGTAATCAAACAACTTGTTAGTAATAATACATGTCCAAATAGTTAGTCGAATAGTTAGTAGGGACATGCAACAAATCACAAGAAAAAACCTAAAGTTGTGATACTTACCTTTCACCAAAGTCAAAGTTTGTGTTCAAAGTTCTCACACAGTTCTCTAAGTTCTCACATAGTTCTCTAACTCTCTCCCCCTTTTTGTCACAAACAAAGCCAAAATTATAAAAATTTAAGGAGAGTTATGAAGTTCAAAATCAAGAAAAACCTGAGAACTCAAGCTAAAAGAGAAACTAAAAACTGAATCATTAAAAACCTAAAAACTGAAATCCTGCACAAAAAGATTAAAATCGAGAGTGACGAGATTCTGTTTAGTCTGAGGTGTCTGAACTGGTACAGGTCAGTTTGCTTAAAATCCCCTTAAGCATCTTTGAAATGTTTGAATACTTTTTCCTGATCTTCTTGTGTTGAGAGGAAATCTGCTGAAGTTCCTTCGACAGTCTTTCTTGTTCAGAAGAGAGTTTTCGCTGTTCCTGGTGAAGCGATTCCAATACATCCGTGTCTATAGTCCTTCTCTTTGAGGTTGATGGATTCTGTGTAGATGCAGATGGTGCATCTAGTCCCTCAATCCATGGAGATTCACTTTGTTGAATTCCAGAAAGTGAGTGTGCTCTGGTAAGAGGCCCATTACTCTGACTGTCGCTTCTTTTGACATTTTTCCGTCTTGTATATTGTTTGGTTGTTGAGGCAGATTTCATTAGCCTTTTTCCTTTCCAAAATTTCCTGTCCTCCTCATCAACTTTTTGTTGAGTTAACCTGAGGAATTCCTCCCACTCATCTTCATCAAAATCTGAGCTGTCTCCATCAGCATCTCTTGTTTTGTCTCGTGTTGAGTCATCTTGTTCCTTTTTGACAATTGCATGTGAGTGCATCATTGTAACCAGGAGAAGAATGAACCATGAGAATGCCATTGAACCAAGTGCTCAAGAAGAAAGAGGTCCTGTGAGTACCAACTCAAGAACACATGAAAAATTGTTAATTTTGAAAAATTTGAAAAATTGTACCCAAACAATCATAATCATGTAGAGAGACTAGGAATCAAATTAGTTTTGCAAAAAGAATTTTAAAGATAGATCAATTGCATGATTTTCAAAAATTCCTACTTTATGCCCTAAAACCGAAATTTCAGAAATCGAAGCCCAAAAATTCGTTAATCAAGAGAATACCTAGCATATAATCAAAACTAATCTACTCAGAGTTCTTGTTTCAAAAGAAATTTGACCAAAAACCATTCACAAACGAAAAAGTTCCATGATTTCTACCCACGTTTTGAGCAAATAGGGAAAAACAGTGAAAAACCGAGATTTTGATCAATAAGACTTACTTGGAATCGAAGCTTGAGTTAGGAAAGCTCCAAGATGGAAGATTTCTAGAGAGAGAAGCTCTGGAGATTTGAGAACAAAAGATTAAGGTAAAAGAAATCAAAAACCCTTTCGTTGCATTAAAAACCCTAGCCGTGATCCGGATCGGATCGAGATTTCGATCCGGATCGGCCATGTCACGCCCCGGGTGTAAACCAGAACCCGGGTCCGTCTACAGATCCGCCGTGCACACGGAATTTTCCGCGTACACGAAGTGCTGGTAACCTGCTCAGATATAAGGTGTACAATAAAAGAGCATAATACAGAGCTGAAATAGAAGTACCACATAATAACTGAAATCCAAGTAAAGCTGTATCAATACAATAATCTCCTAGCTCACCAGAATGATACATCCAGCTGGCTATAGCCAGACCTAAAAATAAAAGGAAAGCACAATAGTCTGGGTACAATATCTGTCTAATACAATCCCTCAGCTCACAGGAGATCTATCTGTTCAGCGATCCCCTTACCTCGATCAGCTGCCGACGGCCTAGCAACTCCCGCAGACGACTCTGCAATATAAAGGAGAAGGAACAGAGAACAATAATGGGGGTGAGAACTACTAGATAAACCAGTAGCCTCCCCTAGTGGGTAAAACCTCAAATACTGACGCACCCACTAGGATTACTAGAGGCAAAAGGAAAGGACAGTGGTATGCTATAGAGACTACTGAAAAGGGAAACTATCACTACTATGCCTCTACTGCCATGCCAAAAGAAATGACTATATGTATGCATCAGTATCTATCCTGCCTGCCTGAATAAACTCAATCTAGTCACCAGTGAAAACTGGTACTGCCTGCTCTGCCGTGCCGTGTCGTATCGGGTATGCCAGCCCACACATAACACCGATGCGAAAAGGAGTCTCAAGGACTCAGGAATAGTCTGCCGCGCGCACTCCGGAGTCGCACTCGAGGGGAGCGACCCACACGAGTAAAATGCCTCTGTAATAAGTATCCCTGTAACCAGTATCTCTGTATAGCAGGACTAGATCATGACTATGATCAAAGTGGGAAAATCCGTCCACTAATGAAATCTGATACCCAATCTGATGTAAAGATAATCATCCGGTCAACCGCCTACTGTCCGCGGTTACCGTAATAACCTATAAGACCAAAACTGATAAAATGGTCAACCTCTGGCCAACCGCCTGATGTCTGCGGTTACCATAATGCCCCACAACCCATAATAGAGTCTAACCTGTCCCAGACTCAAAGCCTCAGCTACACTATCCCAAACCCTGCTCAAACCGAGCAACATGAATCCAGATGCGAAGGAGAATAGTAAAACATGGTTTCTCCTAAGTCAAGTCCCAAAAATAGTGTAGCAATAAATAGTGGCCTATCTAGATGTCCAAACAAGCATGCAAAGGGTTACTGTTGAAAACTGAAAGAAAATATCGGATATTTATTTAGAAAAAGATGATTTTATGATAAGTCTGTTGCATGCGATGATAGGTTCCAGCATATGTCCAGCAATAACGTCCCAGTTTATCATAAAAGATCTGCCATATTATTTGTGGGGTTTTACTTATGAATTTCATGATTAAAAACACCGATTATCAGTTTAAAGTCGGGAGTCTCTAATACTCCTAGTGAGATAGTCAGAAGTGAGGTAAGCAACAACCACCCACCTCGAAAAGCGTGATCCACACCCAAAAGGTCTCCTTGCTGTCCGCAGTCTCCTACCCCCGCTACTCGTCGAAAAAAGAGCACAACTGAACAGAATAATACACCTGGTGTAAACACGGATCCCAAAATACAGCCTTATTATTATTTTTCCAGCCAGTTCACAAAAGGGGATTCTCACCTCTGTACAGTGCTCAGGATAATCCAGAAAAATTACGGTTGCGTTCCTTGCGACGAGTAGATCAAAATCGACTACTTAAACGTCTCGATCCGATGTTCCTAGGCCAAGATATAAATCGGAGAAGTCGGGGCTGTCCAGAAAATATCACAGCAAAAAGGGGGGTCAAAGGTGCCTCGGGAACCGTGCCAAAAGTGCGAAACGGAACAAAGTGATCAACATGAAAAACGAAGCCTTACCTCTTACGGTCGCGCTGTCGAAGAAATCGTTCAAAAATTCCTCCTGGTTAGCACACAGCGAATTTCCGACTGAACTGTGACGGAAAATGGGCCGAAATTGGAAATCGTCGCAGTGCGCCGTGTCGCAGATAACTCGCTGTCGGAAAATCCCGAAATTCTGAAATTTCTAGGGTAGATAGAGGATAGAGAGAGGAACAACTTTCATTAAGGGCTCACTGCCAAATTCTCTCTCTAGAATTCGCAAATGGCATAGAGAGAGAGAGAGGGTATTTATAATGGGCCAATTCACTATTCGGGCTCCACACCAGATCCAGCCCAGAACAGGAAACACCAAAATCATCCAACCAGAATCCGCCACGTGTCCCAGAACACGGAACACCCATGAAGGAGCCAATGATATTGCGCCACGTGTCCCCCGCCGCCCATGTTTTCCACGCGGTCGGTGCACGTGGGCGGCCGTGCGCCCGCCAATGAATAGTGGACACGTGTCCCACGCGGTCCACGGGGCGCACGAGCCCGGTCCACGCGCCGGGTCTTCCGGATCTTGTCGGCCAATCACGGATCGCCACGTGTCGCACGCCAGCCGCCTCTTTTGACGCCGCCGGGCCAATCAGGTGATGACACGTGGCCTTCCAGAATTTCGGTGTACTCGGTGCACGCCTGTGCTGTGGACCGCGCACCCGCGCCTGCCCGCGCCCGCGCCTGCGCCTGCCCGCGCCCGAGCGCGCCTGCCCGCGCCTGCCCGCGCTGCCCGCGCCGCCTGCGCCCGCCGCCCCGCCGCCGCCGCCGTGCGCCGCCGCCGCCGCCGGTCGCCGGAACAGTATTTGGCGCCGGAATTACTGTTCCGGTGAACAGTAAAATTGCCGAAAAATAAGTAATATATACCATTTTGATCGTTTTCGCGCGCTGAGTCCGAATCCGCCGTCCGTTTCTGCAAATTCTCATCCGAAATTTTGGCGAAAGCTCCCGAAAGGCCCACTTGATCCGATTTTCGCGCCGGATCCATTTCTGAAGTCCGTTTTCGACGCTGCAAGCTCCATTACACTCAGTGGCTTCTTCTAATCACCGTTAATGCCTCAAAAACCTTCATGAAAATCCGGATCATCACATCCTCCCCCACTAAAAAGAGTTTCGTCCTCGAAACGAAAATCATACCTCAGTCCTGAGCCTCAAACAGGTAGGGGTAGGTGTCCATCATCTTTGACTCGAGCTCCCACGTCGCCTCGCGTTCGTCATGATTGCTCCAAAGGATCTTCACATAGGGAATGGTCCGACTGCGCAATTCTCTCACCTCTCGATCCAGAATTCGCAGTGGACGCTCCTCGTACCTCAAATCCTCGCTGATCTCGAGCGGTGTGAAGTCGATGACGTGCGACGGGTCGAAGACATATCTCCTCAGAGTAGAAACATGAAATACATTGTGGACACCAGCAAGTCTCGGGGGAAGTGCAAGTCGGTAAGCAACTGGCCCGATACGCTCCAATACCTCAAAGGGTCCAATATATCGGGGGCTAAGTTTCCGCGAATGCCAAATCTCCTGATCCTTTGGACGGCGAGACTTTCAAAAATACATGATCTCCAACCTGAAACTCTAAGTCTCGTCGCCGAACATCGGCATAACTCCTTTGTCGGCTCTGGGCGGTCTGAAGATGCTTTCGAATCACTCGGACCTTCTCTTCTGCCTCTATCAATAGCTCTGGTCCCAAGGTCCGCCTCTCGCCCACGTCACTCCAATATAGTGGTGATCGACACTTGCGTCCATACAACGCTTCAAACGGAGCCATCTTAATGCTCGCTTGAAAGCTGTTGTTGTACGCGAACTCAGCTAAAGATAAGTGTCGAATCCACCCTCCGCCGAAATCCAAGACGCAAGCCCTCAGCATGTCCTCCAGGATTTGTATAGTCCGCTCTGACTGCCCATCAGTCTGCGGATGGAAAGCTGTACTGAACCTCAGTTGAGTCCCCAAGGCTGTTTGCAAGCTCCTCCAGAAATGCGAAACAAACCTCGGGTCTCTATCTGATACTATGGAGGCTGGTACTCCATGTAGCCTCACTATCTCATCAAGATATAACTGGGCTAGTCGCTCGAGTGACCAAGTAGTCTGTATAGGCAAAAAGTGTGCTGACTTGGTAAGTCGATCTACAACTACCCAGATAGCATCAGCACCTCCCTGTGCCCTCGGCAATCCGACCACAAAATCCATCGTAATGTGGTCCCATTTCCACGTGGGAATTGGGAGACTCTGTAACTTGCCAGCTGGCACTCGATGCTCAGCTTTCACCTGCTGACAAGTTAAACACTGAGCCACAAACCTCCCAATGTCCCTTTTCATGCCATTCCACCAGAAGTGTGCCTTGAGGTCCTTATACATCTTAGTCCCGCCAGGATGTAGGGTATAAGGTGTATAATGGGCCTCTCGCAATATCTGCTCTCTGATCTCCGTATCCATTGGCACACATGCTCGGTCCTTGTACCTCAGTACTCCCGAAGCATCCACTTTAAAATCCCCTGACTGATCACTCGGAATCTGATCTCTAATCCTGGTCAAGTGGGGGTCCTCACTCTGTTTCTCCCTGATCCTGTCCATCAGAGTGGGCTGCACGACTAAAGACGTCAGTCTAGCAGAGACCCCAGGGGACACAACCTCTATCTCAAGCCGCCTCATCTCCTCCAATAGTGGCGCCTGATTTGTAATTAACATGGACAAACTCTGCACTGCTCTTCTGCTCAAAGCATCAGCAACCACATTGGCCTTACCTGGATGGTAAAGGATTTCCACGTCATAATCCTTTAACAGCTCCAACCATCGGCGTTGCCTTAGGTTTAGCTCCTTCTGTGTGAACAGATACTTTAGGCTCTTGTGGTCGGTGTAGATCTCACAGTGCTCCCCATACAAGTAATGGCGCCAAAGCTTCAGTGCAAACACCACGGCAGCAAGCTCCAAGTCATGGGTAGGGTAATTCTTCTCATAATCCTTGAGCTGTCGCGATGCATAAGCAATTACCCTCCCTTCCTGCATCAACACACAACCAAGTCCACTGTGCGATGCGTCACTGTAGATCACATATCCTTTCCCCATAACTGGGAGGGAAAGGATAGGAGCGGTCATCAATCTACTCTTCAGCTCCTCGAAGCTCCTCTGGCAGTCCTCACTCCAGATAAACTTGGTTCCTTTGCGCGTCAAACGAGTGAGGGGTGTGGAGAGCTTCGCAAAGCCTTCCACAAACCGACGGTAATAACCAGCTAATCCCATGAAGCTGCGTACTTCAGAAACAGTCGTCGGTCGGGGCCAATCCCGAACTGCCTCAATCTTCGCCGGGTCTACTGCCACACCAGCGGCGGAAATCACATGGCCCAAGAAAGCTACCTCCCGAAGCCAAAACTCGCACTTTGTCAGCTTGGCATACAACTTCTTTCTCGTAGAAGTTGTAGCACAATCCTCAGATGCTCCTCATGCTCAGCATCACTTCGGGAGTAAACAAGAATATCATCGATGAATACTACTACGAATCGATCCAAGTACGGTCGGAAGATTCGGTTCATTAAATCCATGAATGCGGCAGGGGCATTAGTCAGTCCAAAAGGCATAACTGTAAACTCATAATGCCCGTACCGTGTCCTGAAAGCTGTCTTCGGGACATCCTCGGCCTTCACCTTCAACTGGTGGTAACCGGATTGCAGATCTATCTTGGAAAAGACACAAGACCCTTGCAGCTGATCAAAGAGATCATCAATGCGCGGCAAAGGGTACTTGTTCTTGATGGTCACTTTATTCAATTCCCTATAGTCCACACATAATCGTAGTGACCCATCCTTCTTCTTCACGAATAGCACCGGCGCTCCCCAAGGCGACACACTTGGTCTAATAAAACCTTATCCATCAAATCCTGGAGTTGCGCCTTAAGCTCTCGCAGCTCAGCCGGTGCCATCCGGTAAGGAGCCTTAGAGATTGGCGCAGTTCCTGGAACTACGTCAATCACAAACTCAATTCTCTATCTGGCGGCATACTAGTCAGCTCAGGTGGAAAGACATCCGGAAACTCGCGGGCAATAGGGATATCCCCGAGTCCCGCCGCCGCCGTAGGCCCCTCAACAACACTAGCCAAAAAGGCTACACATCCTCGATGGATCATCTGCCTCGCTCGGGAAGTCGAAATCATAGAGGCAAAGAAAGCACTCTGACATCCCCGGTATACAAACATCTCCTGGCCTGGCTCTCTAAATGTGATAGTCCTCGCGGCACAATCAATAGTCGCGAAATATCGAGCCAGCCAGTCCATCCCGAGAACCACGTCAAAGTCCTCAGCTGTTTCAAGACCAATAGGTCTGCTGGCATAATCCAGGACTCAATTTGCATCGGGCAGGACCAACAACACTCCTCCACGTGCAAAGTGTGATCGGGAATCTGAACCTCTAGTGCACGTGGCAAAAGTCCTACCTCTAACCCATGTAATGATGCAAACGATCTACTAATAAAAGAATGTGATGCTCCAGTATCAAATAAAGTACGAGTCCTAATGCCAGAAAGTAAGGTGATACCTGCCACCACATGATCTGCTGCCGAAGAGTCCTCTACTTCGCAGCATACACTCGCCCGCTCTGAGCTGGAGGGCGATAGTCTGTGGGATGGGAAGAAGATGGCCTGCTAGCCGGAGCATAAGGTTGCTGCTGAAATGGCGATCGTTGTTGTGGTGAAAAAGGAACTGATGCTGAAGAAGGTACTGCAGATATCGCAACCGGGCAAGTAGCTCGTATATGACCCGGCTGTCCGCATCGATAACAGCGGCCAATCCTCAAATCACACGTGTTTGATGGATGCTGGCCTTTGCAGAAAACACACGTCTCTGTAGGCTGGGTCGGTCTCGACTGCTGCTGTTGTCTCTGAGACCGTTGCTGCCGCTGAGGCCCACGCTGCGATGACTGAGATCTCTGCTGCTGTTGCTGGGGCCTCTGGGATCCACCAGGCCCTCGCCGCTCAGAAACCCACGGCTGGAAACTGAGCCGTGGCGGTCGTGGCGGCCTCCACGAACTAGCCTGTCCCCCAACCTCTGTGCCGGTCGCTTCGCCCCCGGAATCACTACGGGAGCTGGAGCTACCTCCTCCATCACTACCTCCCCGCACTCAACATAGAGTGCCTGCTCCATCGAGGCCTCCAAGGTCTGCAACCTGCGTGAACGAACTAACTGAAAAAGGTCCGGCGCAACCCTCGCTCGAACATGTAGATCCGGTGGTCTCATCCCTGGCCACGTTCGGTACACATGCCAACAACTGATTGAAATTGGCAATATACTCGTGCACGGGCCGATCTCCCTGTCGAGGTTTCTCAATGCTCCTCCAACCTCTGTCGGACGCTCTCGGGAAGAAAGCCCCAAGAAGGAGATTGCGGAACTCCGCCCAGGTCAGAGCTGAGCCCCAGGCGGACCAGCCGGTCGAACACGCCGCCACCAAGCCTCGGCGTTGCGCTCCAAAAAGTTCGTCGCCAATAACACCTGATATCGCTCCTCGATGAACAACGTCTCAAAACGTCGCTCCATTGCCGTGATCCATGACTCTGCCTCCCACGGCTCTGTACTCTGCCCCGAGAAATGGGGTGGGTCAAATTGCGAAACTTCATCAACAAGTCGACCACTCCCCGCTGCTCTGCCGGGGTCAGAGGTCCCGTCAACCCAGACGGCTGTCTACCAGTACCCGAGCGACAGGGGATGCTGGGGTCACCGGTACAACTGGGGGAGCCACAGCAGGGGATGATGGTACTGGAGAACTCTCTGGGGGTGCTACAACAGGCTGCGCTCTCTGTTCTAACATCTGCGTCAGCCGACTCATAGCCTCCTCCTGACGCCGAACAGCCTCCGACATCTGAGCCATCTGAGCCTGTAGCTCCTGCACCTCATCTGCTGACCCTGCCCGGACTCCTCCTGATCGGGCTCAGGGGAAGAGGGCTGAGAACGCGTCAACATCCTGCGTCGCGGAGGCATCCTGCCACAAGGAACCAAATCAATAACATAACCCCACACGACCCAATCTAGCGAAAGTCAAAGACATCCCCCTATTTCTGTGACTTTATGTTGTCTGCAGCCAACATAACTGTTCACCAGAAATTGGATATGTCGATCCCTCTTCTCTCACTGGAAGAGTCAAACAAATAAATCAACGACTTTCGCAAAATGTCTCGTCTCTCACGCCCTATCATCCTAGGGTCTGCCAAAAGCCTAGGGTTTCCTAAGTCCCAACTGACCTATCCCTAAGCTCTGATACCAACTTAATCTGTCACGCCCCGGGTGTAAACCAGAACCCGGGTCCGTCTACAGATCCGCCGTGCACACGGAATTTTCCGCGTACACGAAGTGCTGGTAACCTGCTCAGATATAAGGTGTACAATAAAAGAGCATAATACAGAGCTGAAATAGAAGTACCACATAATAACTGAAATCCAAGTAAAGCTGTATCAATACAATAATCTCCTAGCTCACCAGAATGATACATCCAGCTGGCTATAGCCAGACCTAAAAATAAAAGGAAAGCACAATAGTCTGGGTACAATATCTGTCTAATACAATCCCTCAGCTCACAGGAGATCTATCTGTTCAGCGATCCCCTTACCTCGATCAGCTGCCGACGGCCTAGCAGCTCCCGCAGACGACTCTGCAATATAAAGGAGAAGGAACAGAGAACAATAATGGGGGTGAGAACTACTAGATAAACCAGTAGCCTCCCCTAGTGGGTAAAACCTCAAATACTGACGCACCCACTAGGATTACTAGAGGCAAAAGGAAAGGACAGTGGTATGCTATAGAGACTACTGAAAAGGGGAAACTATCACTACTATGCCTCTACTGCCATGCCAAAAGAAATGACTATATGTATGCCTCAGTATCTATCCTGCCTGCCTGAATAGACCCAATCTAGTCACCAGTGAAAACTGGTACTGCCTGCTCTGCCGTGCCGTGTCGTATCGGGTATGCCAGCCCACACATAACACCGATGCGAAAAGGAGTCTCAAGGACTCATGAATAGTCTGCCGCGCGCACTCCGGAGTCGCACTCGAGGGGAGCGACCCACACGAGTAAAATGCCTCTGTAATAAGTATCCCTGTAACCAGTATCTCTGTATAGCAGGACTAGATCATGACTATGATCAAAGTGGGAAAATCCGTCCACTAATGAAATCTGATACCCAATCTGATGTAAAGATAATCATCCGGTCAACCGCCTACTGTCCGCGGTTACCGTAATAACCCATAAGACCAAAACTGATAAAATAGTCAACCTCTGGCCAACCGCCTGATGTCTGCGGTTACCATAATGCCCCACAACCCATAATAGAGTCTAACCTGTCCCAGACTCAAAGCCTCAGCTACACTATCCCAAACCCTGCTCAAACCGAGCAACATGAATCCAGATGCGAAGGAGAATAGTAAAACATGGTTTCTCCTAAGTCAAGTCCCAAAAATAGTGTAGCAATAAATAGTGGCCTATCTAGATGTCCAAACAAGCATGCAAAGGGTTACTGTTGAAAACTGAAAGAAAATATCGGATATTTATTTAGAAAAAGATGATTTTATGATAAGTCTGTTGCATGCGATGATAGGTTCCAGCATATGTCCAGCAATAACGTCCCAGTTTATCATAAAAGATCTGCCATATTATTTGTGGGGTTTTACTTATGAATTTCATGATTAAAACACCGATTATCAGTTTAAAGTCGGGAGTCTCTAATACTCCTAGTGAGATAGTCAGAAGTGAGGTAAGCAACAACCACCCACCTCGAAAAGCGTGATCCACACCCAAAAAGGTCTCCTTGCTGTCCGCAGTCTCCTACCCCCGCTACTCGTCGAAAAAGAGCACAACTGAACAGAATAATACACCTGGTGTAAACACGGATCCCAAAATACAGCCTTATTATTATTTTTCCAGCCAGTTCACAAAAGGGGATTCTCACCTCTGTACAGTGCTCAGGATAATCCAGAAAAATTACGGTTGCGTTCCTTGCGACGAGTAGATCAAAATCGACTACTTAAACGTCTCGATCCGATGTTCCTAGGCCAAGATATAAATCAGAGAAGTCGGGGCTGTCCAGAAAATATCACAGCAAAAAGGGGGGTCAAAGGTGCCTCGGGAACCGTGCCAAAAGTGCGAAACGGAGCAAAGTGATCAACACGAAAAACGAAGCCTTACCTCTTACGGTCGCGCTGTCGAAGAAATCGTTCAAAAATTCCTCCTGGTTAGCACACAGCGAATTTCCGACTGAACTGTGACGGAAAATGGGCCGAAATTGGAAATCGTCGCAGTGCGCCGTGTCGCAGATAACTCGCTGTCGGAAAATCCCAAAATTCTGAAATTTCTAGGGTAGATAGAGGATAGAGAGAGGAAAAACTTTCATTAAGGGCTCACTGCCAAATTCTCTCTCTAGAATTCGCAAATGGCATAGAGAGAGAGAGGGGGTATTTATAATGGGCCAATATCCCTATTCGGGCTGCACACCGAATCCGGGCCAGAACACGGGACACCGAATCCGGCCACCAGATTGCGCCGCGTGTTCCAGAACACGAAACAGCCAAACAGGAGCCAATGATATTGCGCCACGTGTCCCACGCCGCCCATGTTTTCCACGCGCCCGGTGCACGTGGTCGGCCGTGCGCCCGCCAATGAATAGTGGACACGTGTCCCACGTGGTCCACGGGGCGCACGAGCCCGGTCTACGCGCCGGGTCTTCCGGATCCTGTCGGCGAATCACGTGATGCCACGTGTCACAGACCACGCCGCCTCCTTTGACGCCGCCGGACCAATCAGGAGCTGCCACGTGGCATTCCAAATATTCAGTGCACCCGGTGCACGCCTGTTCTGTGGACCGCGCACGCGCCTGCCTGCCCGCCCTGCCCGCGCCTGCCCGCGCCTGCCTGCGCCTGCCCTTGCGGCCGCCCGCCCTGCTCCGCCCCTGCGCCGCCGCTCGCCTGCGCCGCCGCCGCCGCCTGCCGCCGGTCGCCGGAACAGTGTCGCCGGAATTACTGTTCCGGTGAACAGTAAAATTTGCCGAAAATAAGTTATATATACCATTTTGATCGTTTTCGCGCGCTGAGTCCGAATCCGCCGTCCGTTTCTGCAAATTCTCATCCGAAATTTTGGCGAAAGCTCCCGAAAGGCCCACTTGATCCGATTTTCGCGCCGGATTCATTTCTGAAGTCCGTTTTCGACGCTGCAAGCTCCATTACACTCAGTGGCTTCTTCTAATCGCCGTTAATGCCTCAAAAACCTTTCATGAAAAATCCGGATCATCACAGGCCGCCGCAGGAAAAGCCTGCGTTCGGGATCCTGATCAACTTGTCCCGATCCGGATCGCTCCAACCTTTT
>CM054947.1:14630447-14726908 GCA_029168755.2 Tillandsia fasciculata | reverse complement strand
AGTACAGAGATAGAGTTTATTCTCATCATGACATTTGAAAATGATCAGATATGTAAGATAATATAGTAAAAACCAACATATCTTCTAAGCAGTTCAAAAACCAAATGTCAAAATGTTAGTCCAACATCAACTTGTTAGTCATATTACATGCCCAAATAGTTAGTCAAATAGTTAGTATAGAAGCATGCCACAAATCACAAAAAAAAACCAAAGTTGAGTTGAGATCATACTTACCTTAATATATTCATCGTTATCACATCACATCATCATTGTTCATGTCATTGTCATTGTTCAAGTTCTCTCTAAACTCTCTCTCTCCCTTTTTGTCACAAAACAAAGCCAAATATTACAAAACAAAGAGAGTTAAAGAGACAAATAAACATGAAAAGTGCCAAACAAAACCTGCAAAGAGACAAAAACAGAAGTTAGAAAAAATTCACTATATCCTGAGAGTCGGAGTCATCAGAGGTGTGCATCCCATTTTTGCAAACATTTTTTTCATCAGCTTTTCTTAAAGAGACGACTTGGTCAAAGTGATTTGAGAAGCAGTGATGATTTCAACTCCTTTTTCATACTTGAATTTCCCCTTTCATTTCAGTGAATTCTCCTGCGACATCCGTTCTTGTTCATTTGAGAGTCGCTGTTGTTCTTTAAAAATGAATTACTGAAAGCATCATCTTCAGAAGTTGATGGAGGCCTTGTTGTACGGTGGAACAGGAGCTGTAGAGTAGTTGCAGGCTGTCGAGCTCGTCGGATTGGAGGAGATGGAGGATCATCTTGTTTGGTCGAAAAGATTTTACTATCGTTGTTTCATTGATCGTCCCCAAACTGTACATATAAAGCTCGCGCTTGTATCAACTTTAAACTTTCCTAAGGATGCGCATGATAATCATTGGATAGGGTAGTCGCTCTGTGGGGTGAGAGTGTTCCACATATCGCGACATCCTTGACCAAATGAGGTAAGGAATGTTCAAGTTTGCTCCCATCAAGCGGCGGGTTTCCAAGAAGATAAGGAATAACATCTATCCCATCGAAGAACCTTCGTATTCATATTGGAAGAATGTTGTAGCAGACATGAAGTTTATATACTTATACTCTTTCGAAGCTCTTTGGAGAATACAGAATTTCCGGCAGACTGAGTATTCGGAACGCAAATTCCATTGACTACAACTCTCCAGGAGTTGTCGTTGAAGCTTTGAGTCTTCAGGTAATGGATTCCATCAGATCTGGCTTTCATACCAAGCACCTCTCCAATCAGTTGGGGAGTGACTTTGATTTTGATACCTTTAACCAGAGTATGAAATTCTCGACGTCCGTCATCATGATCAATTAGACTTGCAGCATTCTGATAAAACATCCGAACTGAGTGTGGACAATACCCAGTTGTTTCAGGAAAGTTGCAAATTGGAGCAAGACCAACTTGGTCAAACAAGTCCCAAACTCTGCAGATCGTTCCTCTCATGTTGACATTGACATGTCTTTCTCCAATGCATTCCCTCTTTTCTCAAAATCTTTGATTCTTGTGGAGCTGATGAATTCCTGTGGTGGAGGCTGGCTAGCAATTGGTTCGTTAATTGAATGCCTTGAGCACTGCCTCTTTTTCTTGCACAGTTTTCATCCTTGTTCCGAGGATTGCTCCATTGGGCTTTTCCTTTTCTGCAGCAGTAGGAGGAGCCTTTGTCTTTGAAGCTTCTGCAGGTGCTTTCCCTTTGGATACAACAGGGACATCTTCCTCAATCTCGAGGTTATCCCAGTCAATTGAATCCGTTTCCGATTCCGTGTCAGAATCATTCTCAGCTCTCTTAGTCCTCTTAGCCTTCTTAGGCTTTGCAGTGTCCTTCGCATGGACCATGGCAGCAAGTAGGAAAATGATCCAGGTGATCACCATTTTTCGCTAGTGAGAAATGTGTCCTGTGAAAACCAACTCAAGAACACATGAAAAATCGTCAATTTTGAAAAATTTGAAAAATTGTACCTAGACAATCATAATCATGTAGAGAAGCTAAGAATCAAATTAGTTTTGCAAAAAGAATTTTAAAAATAGATCAATTCCATGATTTTCAAAAATTCCTCTTTTATGCCCTAAAACCGAATTTTTAGAAATCGAAGCCTAAAAACTCGTTAATCAAGAGAAAACCCAGCATAAAAGCAAAACTAATTGACCCAGAGTTCTTATTTCAAAAGAAATTTGATCAAAAACCATTCACAAACGAAAAAGTTCCATGATTTCAACTCACGTTTGATGAAAAAAGAGAAAAACTGTGAAAAACCGAGATTTTGATCAATAAAACTTACTTGGATTCGAAGAACTTTGAGTTTGGAAGCTCCAAATGCAAGAAATCTAGAGAGAGAAGCTCTAGAGACTTGAGAACAAAAGATTAGGGTAAAAGAAATCAAATCCTCTTTGTTCTTATAAAAACCCTAGCCGTGATCCGGATCGGATCGAGAATGTGATCCGGATCGGCTACCCGCAGGAAGAATCCTGCGTTCGGGATCCGGATCACTTGCCCGATCCGGATCGGCTTCAACTTTTTCTCCAGAAAAATTTAGAAAAATCCATAAAATCCAGAAAAAGTATGTAAGCACTTTACCATGTCAACTTTAAACAAATCATCGTTTCATACAACAAGAAATAGATTATACAAAATCTATCAAAAATATCCAAAAATGAAACGAAAATTTACGAAAGTTAAAACACTTAAAGTTGAACAACTTCAATTACATCTATCCTGATCTTATGTGTAATGCCTTTATCAAATCATCAATTTTGGTAAAGAAAATGAAATACCAAGATCAATAGATGTTTGAAATCCCAGATAAGTTAGATAATATATCTAGACAATCTGTTGAAGGAGTGGCTCTTTGAGCATCTTTATCAAAAATCCCACCTTATACCAACCATGAAATATGACTGAGTCAAGTATTTCAATATGCATTTCATCAACATTTTTAAAACAAAAATTTGCTTTGCATTCATGGAGTATCTTTTTTTTCTTTTTCTTTTCTCCATGTGGTGGTAGTTTTCACACTCCTCATTGGGATGTAACTCTTTCCACATCTTTTGAGCATTTTACATTTCTTTGACTCCCCCTCAATTGGCTATCAATTATTTAATATATAAGGTATTCAACCAAAATTGATCTCGAATTCATACTCGACTAAGCAATCAAATATGATAATGACTATACCAAGAGATCATTGAGAGAGAAATTGACTTTGATCACTTAAAAGATGGTTTAATTAACGTAAATGATCATTGCAACATTGAAATATTATGACATCAAAAGCATAATAAATTTCTAAATGCATAAAAGGATGCAATTAAAGTCAATTATGATTTATGCTCAATTAATGTCCTATGTACAAACATAGATAAAGAACAAAACAAAAACAACAAAACCTAACCTAAGCAAAGGTTTCAAAAGATTATTTCAAGGAAAGCATGCCAATTGCTTTACGCAAGTGAATAAAACGTTTTTGATCCAAAGGTTTTGTTAAGATATCAGCTAATTGATCCTCAGTTGAAATATATGACAGTTGAAGAATATTTGATTCAACTAGCTCTCTAAGAAAATGATATCTAAGTTCAATAT
Source organism: Tillandsia fasciculata (assembly GCA_029168755.2). Classification (NCBI taxonomy): domain Eukaryota; kingdom Viridiplantae; phylum Streptophyta; class Magnoliopsida; order Poales; family Bromeliaceae; genus Tillandsia; species Tillandsia fasciculata. The sequence goes on along the minus strand of CM054947.1, from coordinate 14,723,315 downwards.
GTTTTGTTCTAGAGTGCAACACAGGGTTTTTGAAATGTTAATAGCACTAGTGTTGTCACATAAAATGGTTACCGAAGTTGCTGAAATCCGGAAATCGCTCAACACGCTTTTCATCCAAATCAATTGGGTTGAACAACTTCCTGCAGAAATGTACTCCGCTTCGGCAGTCGAGAGTGCTATGCAGTTCTGCTTTTTACTGTGCCATGCAACAAGGCAATGGCCAAGATAGAAGCATGCACCACTCGTGCTTTTCCGATCATCCACTGATCCAGCCCAATCGGCATCTGAGTATCCAACAATATCCAAACTTGTTCCCATAGGATACCAAATTCCGAAATTGATTGTACCTTTGATATACCGGATGATCCGTTTCACCGCTTTCAGGTGAACCTCCTTCGGTGCTGATTGATATCTCGCACAAATCCCAACACTGAAGGATATATCCGGGCGACTAGCCGTGAGATATAGTAGACTTCCAATCATACTGCGATACAGTTTCTCGTCTACATTCTCACTATGTGATTCACTTCCAAGTCCCTTATGGCTAGTTCCCATTGGAGTCGGAAAATCCTTAGAATTTTCAAGATCAAACTTTTTGACCAACTCCAGTGCATACTTGGATTGACACAAGTGAATTCCTTCATCGTTTTGTTTAACTTGTAATCCAAGAAAATAAGTCAATTCGCCCATCATGGACATCTCAAATTCGCTTTCCATGGTCTCCGCGAATTTAGAAGCATCATTATCTCTTGTTGCACCAAATACAATGTCATCGACATAGATTTGTGCAACTATGAAATTGTTTTGATAATGCTTCACAAAGAGAGTCCTGTCAGCTCCCCCTCGAGTGTAGCCCTTTTCCAAAAGGTGCTTTGTCAACCTTTCGTACCATGCTCGCGGTGCTTGTTTCAGACCGTAAAGAGCCTTTTTCAGACGAAAAACATGGTTAGGTAGTTTATGATCCACAAAACCTTTCGGTTGAGCCACATAAACTTCCTCATTTAAAAACCCATTTAAAAAGGCGCTCTTAACGTCCATTTGAAATAATTTGATTTTAAAATGACAAGCAATCGCAAACAAGATACGAATGGACTCGAGTCTAGCTACAGGGGCGAAAGTTTCATCAAAGTCTATACCTTCTACTTGAGAGTAGCCTTGAGCAACTAACCTTGCTTTGTTCCTGATGATAGTACCTTCTTCATTTTTCTTGTTCTTGAAGATCCATTTGGTACCTATCACATTGTGTTGCTTCGGAGGCTTCGTTAATTCCCAGACTTTGTTTCGCTCGAATTGATGGAGCTCTTCCTGCATTGCTTTAATCCAGTAATCATCTTGGAGAGCTTCATCAACATTCTTTGGTTCGATTTGAGATACATAGCATGCAAATCCGCAAACCAATTGTCTCCGTGTTCTAACTCCTTCTTGTGGATCTCCAATGATGTTCGATTCAGGGTGATCCTTGGAGATGCGTAACGTTTGAGGTAGAGGAGTAGTCGGAGGTACACGAGATGATTCCTGCACATCAGATGAACTTGAAGAACCGTTAGATGCATCATTATTATCGAAAGAATTGTTAGAAGAAGATGCATTAGCAGGTGTATCATCATCAAGAGAGATATCGAGGGTAGATTTTTCAGATTCAAAATGAAAAGCTTCATCTACCTTAACATTTATCGATTCTACGATCGTCTTAGATTCTAAGTTAAAAACTCGATATGCTCTGCTGTTTGTAGAATAACCTAAGAAAATCCCTTCGTCACTTCGAGAGTCAAATTTTCCAAGATTTTCGCGATCACGTAAAATAAAACACCGACTCCCAAAGATACGAAAATATTTGATGTTAGGTTTTCTACAAAACCAAAGTTCATATGGTGTATTCAAAGTCCCCGGGCGCAAATACACGCGATTAATAACATAAACAGCAGTGTTCACCGCTTCAGCCCAAAAATAAAAAGGTAAGTTCCGGCTGTGAAGCATAACACGTGCCATTTCCTGTACGACCTTGTTTTTGCGCTCGACTACACCATTTTGTTGAGGTGTATAGGGTGCAGAGAATTCATGTTTAATGCCGTTAGAAGTGCAAAAATCAATGAATTTGGAATTTATGAATTCCCCACCTCTATCACTTCTAACTCGAATAATCCTTTCGTTCTTTTCAGCCATAATACGATTGCAGATTTCGAGAAAAGAATCAAAGGTATCGGCTTTCTCTTTTAAAAATGCTACCCAAGAAAATCTAGAGAAATCATCAACCAATAAGAAAATATACCATTTACCTCCCAGAGATGGTTGACGAGTTGGCCTCATTAAATCCATATGCAACAGTTCCAAAGGCCGTTTTGTACCTATGTGGTTCAAGTTCTTGTGTGCAGTCCTAGACTGTTTTCCCTTTTGGCAACCGCCACACATAATGTTTTGTTCAAAAGAAAGTTTAGGAACCCCCTTGACCACATCTTTGTTTGAAATTCTAGCAAGTTCCTTAAAGTTTATGTGACCTAGCCTTTCATGCCAAAGTGTTTCATTTTTCAAAGACGCTAGGTTACATTTTTCAGAAATCTTAGAGGAACTACATAACAATTGTTTTCTGATCTAACCCCTTTTAAAAAGAAAGCATGGTTCTTGTCAGTTACAGTACATTTATCAGATGAAAAATTAACTGAATAACCATTATCACAAAGTTGACTTATGCTTATGAGGTTAGTCTTAAGGCCATGAACAAATAACACATTATTTAGAACCGGGCCATCTGGAATAGCTACCGTTCCCTTTCCAACAATTTTGGAAGACCGACCATCTCCGAAAACAACAAGTCCTCCGGAGATTTTCTCAAATGTTTGAAAACAGTTTTTGTCACCGGTCATATGACGGGAACACCCGCTATCCAGAACCAAGACCTATATGCATGCAAGGAACATTGTAGCAAGACAAGGGAAAATTTCACCTTTGCGCACCCAAACCTTTTTGGAATGCGTCGGTAATGGTCGTGAAGTTGATCTCCTAGGTGAAAGCGTCTTGTTTGAAGATTGCTGCTCCTTGATGATGTCGTCTTGAGCGGTGAACTACCAAGGCTCTTTTCCTTCAATTGATTTGCATTTGATTTCTGAGGAATCACCTTTTTGGTAGTCATTGCAAGAGGTGCTTGAGGTGTGCGTTTGGCTCCCATCTTGCAATTTCTCCTTATGTGCCCTGAAATGCCACAACGAAAACATACCTTAGATCTTGACGATCCCGAGGAGGATGAAGTAGGCTTGTTGTCGTTGCTTGTCGTGAATTCCGGTGTCGGAGGAGGAGATACCGACTGAGGCACAAATACTGTCCCACTCGAACTTGGAATGTCTCCAGTTTGAGTGTATCCGAGGCCGAACTTATTTGTTTGACCAAGACCAAGAAGTCTGTCCAACTTACTCCTTCCAGAAGAAAATCTCTTTAAGTCATCCTTTAGTTGGCGTATGGTCTTCGTCATTTCCATTTTTCCTGTCGAGCCTCGCCGTAGAGCTTCAAGAAGTAATTCGCTTTGTTCACCATATCCATATGTTCTTCTCGAGAAGCTCATTGGACTCTTGAAGGGAAACATTTGCTTTAATCAGATTATCCCTTTCCACTTCAAGATCGTTTGAGAGAGAGGTTACCTTTTTACTTCTTCTTCGAGATCCTGCAATCTCCCTCTCAACCCCTTGTTTTGCTTTGCCAGTTTCTTTGAATCCCTCAAAAGCTTATGGTAGGCAAGAGCAAAATCTTCACCTTCCGAATCTCGATTCATCGTCCGTTGCAATCTTTTCAACAGGGAGGAGTTGGACAATGAATCGGATGTACTTGCCATTAAGCACATGAAGGGTGAAGATGTAGTGGACGCGTGGAATGCTGTCGCGTTGTCTTCTTCATCACTTGAGGATGACTCATTTGACGTGGAGTTGTCATCCCAAGTAACGACTTGCATCGCTTTCTTCTTTGCCGGATTCTTGTTGGGACACTCCGTTGCAATGTGGCCGTAGCCTCGACATTTGAAGCACTGAACTTGTCCCTCTGAACTTTTCTTATCCTTTGAGAAGTTCTCTTGCTTTCTTGACTTGTAACTTGAAGAACCCTTGCCTTTCTTGGACTTTCCGAAGGATGGAGTTTTGCTTGAATTACCCCTTCGAAAGTTGCGGCGAAACTTCCTTGTCAAGAGAGCGAGCTGCTTCTCAAAGTCCTCCATAGATAGGTTCTCGTCATCGTCCGAGGAGGATGAATCCGCGTCTTCTTCTTTGTTGTTTTCAATGCATAACCTGAAGACTTAGAAGAGGATGCCTTTCCCGAAGAATAGTTAGTAGGAAATGTCATTTCATAAGTTTGTAATGCACCAACTAATTCTTCTACACGCATTTCGTCCGGGTGTTTAATTGTTTCAATGGCTGCGACCTTCGGGCGAAATCGTTCAGGAAGAGTTCTTAATATCTTTCTTACAACTTTAAATTCTGGAATCTTCTCTCCCAAGTTAGCACATGAGTTTACGATATCTTGCAATCGTGTGTAATAGTCAGTGAAAGATTCATTTTCTGCCATAGAGATAGAGTCAAACTTGCTCGTAAGCATTTGCAGTTTCTGAATCTTCACAAGGTTAGTTCCCTCATGCGTAACTTGAAGAACATCCCAGATTTCTTTCGCAGTCTCACATGCCGAGACGCGAGAGAACTCTGTTTGTGACAAAGCATTAAATAAAGCATTAATTCCCTTGCCATTGTAAGAAGATGAATCTATCTCTTCCTTGGTCCATTTCGACCTAGGTTTTAAGGTGCGAACATCAGAAATAATTTCAGTTGGATTAGACCATCCTAATTCAATTGATTGCCACACCCTTTCGTCGATGGAAATTAAAAAGGCTTTCATCCGCACTTTCCAGTACGCATAATTTGTTCCATCAAAGAAAGGGGGTCGATTGATGTTTCCACCTTCAACCATTGTTTACAACCCTATTCCCGCTCTGATACCACTTGTTGGGTTATAAGTAATTGGATCTAAATAGGGGAAAAAACACCTAGAGGGGGGTGAATAGGTGTAAACAATAAACACTCAAAAAATCATTGCGCAATAAAACCCAATGCGGAAAAATAAATGAACACGCAAGATTTTTACGTGGAAAAACTCCAAACCGGAGTAAAAAACCACGGGACCGATAACACGGCGAAATCCACTAGAATTAACACACGTACAAGGTGATATAACGTACTCACAGACGACTCAACCTTTTACCATACGCTCCTAGTCGATCTTCTCCGCTCGTTCCACGACGCTTCTCGAATCCACGATCCGCGCCCAACGCTGAATCCACAGCGTCCAACGTCGAGTCCACGACGTCCGACCGAATCCACGGTCTTCACCCAGCAGCACGCTTCGAATCCACGAACGTACCTCGCTCCGAATCCACGAGAGCGGTTGCACCTTGAATCCACAAGGCCACGCGAGTCCACGCGCCGATTTAGGGTAAATCGTTGTTTTTGGGTGGTGATGATCCGCCGAATACTTAGATTAGAAATAGATCGGAAATACCATCTAAGTATTCATTGATTTGATTCTACTCAAGATCTGAGTGTGGAAAACCTAGAATCAAATCAATCAATATAGATGAAGAAACATAGAATAAATTCTATTGATTTCCTTTCTTCTCTATATGTGGATTTTTCTATTCGGTCGTATTTTTCTATTATATGGATCATACCCTAGAAAATGAATCATAGGGTCTATATATAGGTTAGAAACCATTGGAAGAAGATAAGGATCAAAAACTGCCTTTTCTGGAAATTTTTCAGGACGGCGATCCGGATCGGGATTACTGCGATCCGGATCGTCACAACAGGATTGACGATTCCAGAAAACAGGGTTCGGGATCCGGATCGCGAGGTCCGATCCGGATCGTTCATGCAATTCTGAAAACTCCCATGTTCGGGATCCGGATCGGGATAGGCTATGATCCGGATTGAAATTGCCAATGAACAATCACCCTTCGGGATCCGGATCACAAGATCCGATCCGGATCCTGAACATGTCCCATGTCCAGTTTTTGATATTTATGCAATTAAACATTCTTCCAGGTGTTTCTACACTACAAGAAGTATTCGGATCACCAAAAATCTTTAGTTAAACATACATGATCCTTTTGAATTCTTCTTTCTTGAGATTGAGGTATATGATCAAACTTCTTTCATCTTCAATCTTCAAGACTCAATACTTTCACGAAATACGCCAACTCAAATTCCGTAACAAGATATGCCTTCGATTTTTGTACACTTCGTCTCATTATGGGTTTTTGGCACGGTTCTCGAGGCAAACTTTGACCCCTTGTACTGTTGTGAGAATTGGGACAATGGTGGAGTATTATTGGATTTTCTCAGTCTACAAGCATCGGAATGAGGCGTTTAAGGACTCAATTGATATCTACGCTTCGAGAGGAACGTACCCGTATTTTTATTGAATTTTTCTGAGGTTGTTTCGAAGGTGAGAATTAAGTTTCTTTGCTACTATTCTTCCATCAGGATTGTGTTCTTGAGGAAGTGGCTTCCCACGTTGTTCTAATTGTTTCTTGGCCTACAGGTGTCGGAATGAGGAGTATAAGTACTCGTTTTGGGGCTACTCGTCGCGAGAATCGCAACCGTGATTTTTTTGGAATTTTAAGAGGACTGTACACAGGTGAAAATCCCCTATTTTCTGTACTGGTTGTAAAAACAGCATGTGCTATTTTTGGGGAGTGTTGTGGTGTTGGTTATTGATTGTTGGGTGGTGTTGTTGGTTGGAACAGAGGCTTGCGCGACTGAGTACCGAGGGTGCGGTTTTGGCAGTTTTTGGATAGCGTGTGACTACGCACTTCACTGACTTCGGCTTTGCCTGCAGAAAGCGTTTCAGGTGGGTTGTTTTGTCCCCAGAACCGGTGGACGATTCTCTAATTCTATATATTAGAATGCATGCATGATTAAATGTACAACTAATAGTATTGAGATGTATGCATGAAAAGTGGCCTAGATCTTGTGGATTAATGCTTACCTAATTATTGTACATGTTATTTGATCATTGACCTATTCATGTGGGTTTGACATTTTGTAGTAGCGGGTTTTTAGCATGCCATGTTAGCACATAGTATTTTACGAGGATTGATCACTCGAGGGGACAGAATATTATATCTATGTGCGGGTTTTACTCTGAGGAGTTATTATGGATTATGGATCATGGATTTTGGGCAGGTGTAGTCCATAGATGATTTTGGCATGAGTTTATATTTATGTGAAGCTACTATCGATTATACTCCCTTTTATCTTTCTTGAGGACAAATGCATGCTTGTATGGACATCTAGATAAGCCATCTTTTACTGCTACATTTTCATATTGGGACTTGACTTAGGAGAAACCATGTTTGCTTCTTTTCTCTTTTTGTCAGTCATATGGTTCATGTTGCTCTGGTTCGAGCAGGGATTTGGGATAGTGTAGCTGGGATCTTGGTGTCAGGGACAGGTTGTACCGGATTGTGGTAGGCAAGGTTTTCGGCGACCGCGGGTATTGGGCGGTTGGCCGGGTGTGGGTTGTTGCACCAGGTTGTGGTTTGTGGGGTATTGCGGCAACCACGGACATTGGGCTATTTACCGGAGGTTGCTTATGCATCAGATTGGGTATCAAGTTTCTTTAGTGAATAGAGTTTTCCACTTATTATTTACTGTTGCATCAGATTAGGGATCGGGTTTTCCTTTAGTGGATGAATTTTTCCCACTTTGATCAGAATCATGATCCAATCCTGCTGTTTTATGATACCTATGATACTTGTTACTGAAATACTTTACTCGTGTGGGTCGCTCCCCTCGAGTGCCACTCCGGAGTGTGCGACAGGCAGGCTTTGAGTCCTTGAGACTTTTTTTGCATCGATGTTATGCATAGCCTGGCATACCCGATGCGGCAGGCAGAGCAGGCAGTACCAATTTTTACTGGTGGTTTGATTGGGTTATTTTTGGTCAGGTATTTTTATTGTTGCACTCATGCCTGGGGGCTGAGGGGTGTCTTATAGCTGTGTTTAGACCATTGCTAGTGTTGTTGGGAACCGTTGGGTTGACGGTAGTCCCAGATCATTGAGAGTACCTTGGCCGTTGTGCGAGATGTGAGGAGCTTGAGTCTATTCCGTTCTGAGAGAGAGCTTGGATTTCGACTATAGCCTGCATGTACCACTTTTCAATAGCGAATTAGTCCAATTGGACACCCTATGTTGATATACTAGGGAGGCGCAGGCTTGACTAGACCCGATGTGGCAGTCAGCTCGATTGGGTCGATTGTGCACCTCGTGTGCGAGTGGTTGCATACCTTTTATTGGTTTTCTCCATTTGAGCATTTAGTTAGAGGCATGATAGCTGTTGAGTATTAACAGCTTTTCTGTTCAGTCTTTACTGCATGGTTATCTTATGCCTCTAGTAGACTTTGTGGGCAGATCGTCGGGCCTGGTGGCGGTACCCACTGAAAACTCTCTTTTTGGTGTAGTTCTCACACCCGTTGGGGGTTCTCCCCCTCCTTTTTCTTTCTCTCCTTTGTTTTGCAGAGTCATAGCGGGTATTGCTGATTCTGCGGTTGCTGTTCGAGGCGAGGGAGTCACGAGCTAGATCCCTACCTGTTTTTGGAGAGTAGCTGTTTTCCCCTCATTGGAGATTTGTAGTACAGTCAGTAGATTATTTTACTTTTGCCTTTGAGAGATTTTTGTAGTGAGGATCTGACTTGTACTAAGAGCCTGTACACTGATGTATTATTTTTGAGTTACCTCTCTCTTTGAGCTTATGGTTTTGTATTCAGAGGATATTATATGAGGATTTACTTGGGGAGATGGATATTTGTATTATTATTTCCAGTTGTACAGTGAGCGAATTTTAGTTTTACATCAGTTTTATTTTATAGCTCTGATATCTGTTTAGCTGTAGTACCTTTTCTTGCAGGTTAGACGCTTCGCCTATGCAGGGTTTTGCATAGATGGCGGATCTGTTGGCGAGCCCGGGTCGCAGTTTCGACCCCGGGGCGTGACATCGGCTAAGCCAGAATATGATGGACAAGATGATAAACTGTGTCAGGGTCAATGACAAGGCTAGCTAGACAAGTCTCACATCGCCCAGTAATCTTGGGTTGTTTGTGTGTTTGAGTTGACGAGAACGTCAGGCCTAAATAGGAGAGTTTGTGACACCCCAATAGTCCCACATCGGATGTAAATGGGGTTATGGTTTATAAGAGACCATGGACACGAGTAATAATAATTAGGCTTAAATATTTTGGGATGTGGTTTGGACGCAACGAGTTATTATTCCTAGTGGGCCAGATCGTAGCACTGTGAAAAATATTATATTTTGCAGAAAAACCCGTAACTTTTTGCTCCGAAAAGCGTGCAACTTACAGGTGAAGGACTAAACTGTAAGAGGGTTAATTTTTGTAAAGGACTCATGTCCAAATACTGTAAGAAGAAGGGGTTATTTGCAATTGTGTTTTAAATGTATACATTAATGGTGTATACGTTGAATCGAGCTCTCTGCCTCTTCCACTTCGTAACTGGCAGCTCCACCACCTTCTCCAGCCCGCAACTGACGCGGCCCCTCGGCTGCTGAAACGCTCGGCCGTTCGGGTCGCCGGAGAAGGGTTGAGAAGGCTATAAATAGGAGTCTTCTCTTGAGGTTAAGAGCAGAAATCGTCCGAAGCTCTAGCATTAGCCCAAACTTCTTCTGAGAGTTCCACAGAGAGGCCGCAACCGAGCTTGGGTGAAGCCAACCCCAGCCGCCGCCGTGCGCCGCCGCCACCACCTTTCTTTTTCTTCTTTTCTCCGGCGAAGAGAAAGGTTGGAAACTTTTGAAATATTTGTGACCTTGGACCCTTGCGTGTGGTTCCTGACGTCGAGGGGAGCCTCCCTGTGCAACCCAAGCCCTCGCCGCCGTCCCTATTGCCGGCGGAAGCTTTGAGTCGCCGAAAATTATCGTTTTCCGACGAACTCGGTCTCCACTTTTTTCGACCGTTGAAACAAAGATCAGAACCGTTGATCCTCTTCATCTCGACACTGCATACTATCCCCGAGGTCTCAGAAAGATCGGTTGAATATTTTAGCCGCGCGAAGAAGCCCTAGCTTCGGGCTTTTGTGCTTTCATCCGAACTCCACCGCCCGGCGCCGCCGCTCACCTGCGCCGCCGGCCATCGCCACCAGAAGCTTCCTGGCACTGAGTGGGACCCTTTGGTCCAAGTCCCATCAGCTCAGGCACCGCCGGCCAGAATCCGCCATTAGAGCTCCCCGAGCTTGGCCGAGCTCCGCCGCCGCGCGTCGCCGACATTTCCCGTCACCGGATGACCACCCAGGTAAGCTTGTATGGTCCGTAGAAAGCTTCCCATTGTGTTGCATGAAGTTATTAACGTGAGGTTTTCTTTCCTCATAGTTGCACCACCTTTTGCATCCGAGCCGAGTTCCGGCCACCGCCGTCGCATCTGGACTCCGGCCACCTACCCAGGTAATCTGGTAGCACTCCAATAAAGGTTTCCAGCAAGTTAGTTGGGCCCAAGAACCCCCGAAAACAAAGATGGAACAACCTTGATCCGGGTGGGCTTTGGGAGTTTGTTCTCCGGCCACCGCCGTCGGCGCCGGGGCCGGCTTGGTCCGAACATCTTCTAGGAGGTTAGTGTAACTTGTGCTCACCTTGGTTTTAGGGTTGAACCTGGTTTGTCTAAATCTTAGCCAACCCGACCCTTGGTTATTTTAAGGTGTTGCTCTGGCAACTTCTCCGGCCACTCTCCGACGTGCCAAAGGTGAGCCCTCGACTGAGTGACTCATCTGGATCATGATGCTCACATTAAATCCAAGTTTGCATGCGTAGTAAAATTTTAATAGCATAGTGTTGTTTCGGGACCTAAGAGTTTATGGGCCAACTTTGTATGTGGGCCTCATGCTGACCCAAGCCCGTGAGCACGAGTTTTGTCTCGTCGTAACGGACGCGCTGAAATTTACGGCGCTGCTTTTGGATTCCTGGGTTGGAAGAACGAGTTGAAATAAGGTTTGAATTGATATAATTATGCAATTTTAAGAATTATTGTGGACTAAGTCGCAAATATGACTTCATGGCTGTCTTTAGACAGTAATTACGCACCCATTGGTCTTTTGGTTTAAGGTTCGTAGACTCTAGTTGAGCGGGAATTGGATCTTATTCCATAAATCGGCGGAATTGTCGGTTTACGGTTTTTGGCTCGTGTTTCGCGTACCATAGTAAGAAATAATAGTTTCGGGTTATTATTAGTGTTGTCGGGATGGGTATGAGTGAATTTATTTCTGATCACAGCTTCTTTACAGGGCCCAGCAGTTCAGCACCAGTCTCCCAGTGATTAGCGGGAGTTCGGCCTACTCACAGGTGGGTTATCTTCGGTCCGGGCTTTATCTAATCGGCCCTCTGGTTGCTATAGTCCAGTCGGACACCTGTTTTTGATTTAGCTATTGATTGGGTATACTTATTCATAGACTATGACATTTCCTGATACTTATCATCATTCAACATAGTTGTTACTTGAGGTCTGATCATGCCTTATTGTTGCTTCATAGCTATCAGTTATTACACTGCATTGTTATCCAGAGATACTTGCTTTTATATTCCAGTTATGCATGATAGACCCTTGTTTGATTGATATATACAGATATCTTGATTCCTGGTATTGTGCATGCTTGATATACTATTATTCGGGTTTATATACTTTTGTATTCCAGATTGCATGATTTGACATATACACAGTTATCTGCATCCCTGTTGGGATATCTCGGCTGGTTTGCCGACTACCCGGTCATTAGACCGTGAGCTTGAGCATAGCATTGTGACTTGCCACGCACTGTTGTACTTTGCGTACACTAGCGGTCTAGCCCCCGCATTAGTGTTCTTTACCGGTAGAGTGGTCTGGAGAGTGGACCCGTGAGCCCTTTGCATCGGGACTGCTTGGCGTCTGTGTGTGCAGGGTTATGTCAGCCAGTTATAGTGCGGATCGGTGGCATTAGCCTGAGGTCCTGCGAGACCAATAGTGGCATGTGATTGGGTATTTGAGTCTCTACTATTGATGCATAGTTATGATCATACACAGGTAGCTATTTCCCTTTTTATTATTTCAGTTCTTGTTGATTACAGTTATTTTCAGCATCCATTTGATTTCTGTATTGTATCAGCATGCTTATTCAGTTTATCAGCTTTATCCTATGATTATTACTATCCGCAGATTTTAGTACCCAGTAGGTACGATTAGCTATTTCTCGGCTCGTCGTGCCCACTGGGATACACTGTCGATGTATCTCACACCCCCTGGGTGACCATTTTTCAGGTCCGTCAGGTGAGGAGTTGACAGGACGCACGAGTGAGGATATGACGATAGAGCTGTCACCCTGATTGATCTGGACTTTTGGATTGGACACTATATATAGATATATATTATAAACAGTTTTAATTTACATGTTTTGAAATTATGTAAGACTTAAAATTTATGTCTAGACTGATTAAAATATTATATGATATTCATTTGATCTCTGATTTTATAGCCGTGCATGTATATGGAAGACTCTATTCTTTTGGATAGAGGATTTTCTATATGTGTGGCGGTCTGTTGCGCCCAGATTTTGTGCACTCTGATTTAAAAAAAAAAATATTACCGGATTTTTAAAACTCGGGGCGTGACAGATTTTATGGTACAGAGCAAAAGGTACACGGTACCTAGAAATAATGGTTAGGTTCTGGTTAGGATGAACTCTAGGATGACTTATTACGTGAGAGCGTGGAGTATGTCAAGTCTATGAGTCAAGGAATTTAAACTTTATTGATCGAGTCCATTCCTAACCTGGTTGTAATTGTTATAGTGATGGCTCGTCCTCCGGGTCGTGGGCGTGGAAGTGGTGCAGGTTCTGGCCGTGGTGTCGGCCGACCACCCAGAGTGCCGAGAGAGCTCGAAGATCGAGGCCGTATGGAGCGAGTTGAGGCTCAGCTTGCGGCTTTGGCTTGGATGGTCGAGCATCTAGTTCAGCAGCAGGCTGCTGCTCCTGCCCCACCAGTTCCCCCACCAGTTGTCCCGGATATTACACCGCCGGTTGCACCCTCTGTTGCACCGGCCGTTGCCGAGCCTGAGGGTTTGGCAGAGCCAGTTGCTGACCCTGCACCACCACCTGCGAGGCCCATTCCAGATGTCGCCGCAACTTCCATTGTGGTACCGGGGGTTGCTGCAGCCCCTGCTACTGTGATGGCATCTGCGTCGTCCCGATCTGTCTCCCCCGTCGTTGATCCCGTTATCAATGACGAGGCAAATCGAGCGGAGAAGGCTCGAGCTAAGGCTGTACTGCTCGAGTTTAAGAAATTCAAACCACAAGTATTCGAGGGCAAAGATGATGATCACTGGGCGGTCGAACAGTGGATCGACCATATGGAAAAGCTATTCCAAGATGTATATACGGAGGACGGCGACAAAGTTCATATCGCAGTGCATTGCCTTGAGGGCAGGGCTTCGAAATGGTGGAGACGTTATCGAGAGTACCATTTCCTGGGTCGACCTGAACCCACCTGGGAAGATTTCAAGTCAGCTATGTACCACCACCACTTGAAGGAGACCACCAAGGAGGGCCTCGAGCAGGAGTTAGAAAATATCAAGCAAGGTGATAAAATTGTTCGCGAGTATGAACAGGAGTTCATGCGCATTGCTGATCTGGTCCCTCAGGCAGTGCGCGATGAACGACGTAAGGTGCGACTTTTCTCTCAGGGACTAAGACATGAAATTCGCCGCCAACTCTCATCCCACTTGATCACCGACTTCGACAAATGCGTAGAACGGTGTTTATCTATAGAGGCGGACGCCCTTATCTACCGCGCTGAGCGGAATACTGCAGATAAGGACAAAGGCAAAAAGCGAGCAACTTCAGAGAGCGATAGTGGATCCTCGCACCAAAACAAGAAGGCGAAGCGGCCGCGATTAAAGAAGTGACCCCGGAGATCACCGGCCACTAGTGGTATTGTCAACCCCAACTGGGGGCCCCGGCCGTGCGTTTTCTGTGGGGGTATGCACCGTGCGGCCGACTGTGACCAGAAGTATGGCCGATGCTTCAAGTGCGGTCAGCCTGGACATATGGCTGCGGCGTGCCCGCATGGATCTGCACCTGCGCGGATAACAGCTCCTGTACCAGCTGCACCACTTAGACGACAGTGTCCGACGCCTAGTTCTGCTTCCTCTGGGCGTCCCCCTCTTCCTCGACCATCTACAGGGATGCGTCAAACTGCTGGTGGACGCGTCTTTGCTCTGACTCAGGATGAACCTACTCCAGAGGAGAATTTAGCAGGTACTACTTTTATTTTTGGTTATCATGCTAGGACATTATTTGACACGGGGGCTTCGCACTCTTTTATATCTACCCACTTCGTCAGTACCCATGATATTGTTGTTCAGCAGACTAGACACCGTTATTGGGTAGAAATTCCTGGTCATAGTGTTCTTATTAGTGAGGAACTCCGGTTTTGCCCGATTCACCTTGGTGGACGGAGTTTCCCTATATCCTTGTTCGTCCTCAAACTTCGTCAATACGACGTGATTTTGGGGATGAACTGGTTGTCTAAATATCGGGCTACAATAGACTGTACCTTCCGAAGGTTAACTTTGAATCCGCTTGGTGGAACGGAGTTGATCTACTCGGGTTTCGAGCCTTCGGCTTATTTGGGGATCTGTTCTGTAACCCCAGTTCGTCGTCTCGAGAGGGGGTGTGTGGCATATCTTGCCATGGCTGTCAACACCCTTACTATTACTCGTCGAATTGAGGATATTCCCGTTGTGCGGGATTTTCCTGATGTATTTCCTGCTGAACTTCCGGGAATGCCACCCGAGCGGGAAATCGAGTTTGTAATCGATCTTATTCCTGGCACCTCTCCTATTTCGCGAGCGCCTTACCGCATGGCGTTTGCTGAGTTGAAGGAGTTGAAGACGCAGCTAGAAGACTTACTGGCCTTGGGTTTCATTCGACCCAGTATTTCTCCTTGGGGCGCACCTGTGCTCTTCGTGAAGAAAAAGGACGGTAGTCTGCGTCTGTGTATTGACTATCGGGAGCTAATTAAATAAGGTTACAATTAAGAACCGTTATCCTCTCCCTCGGATTGACGATCTTTTCGACCAGCTCCAGGGTCGGTGGTATTTTCTAAGATCGATCTACAATCCGGTTATCATCAATTGCGGAGGATGTTCCAAAGACTGCCTTCCGTACCAGATACGGCCACTATGAATTTACAGTGATGCCGTTTGGACTTACAAACGCCCCAGCCGCTTTTATGGATATGATGAATAGGGTATTCAAACCCTTCCTAGATCGTTTCGTCGTGGTATTCATTGACGACATCCTTGTATATTCAAGGAGCGATCTGGAACATCAGGATCATCTTCGTCAAGTTCTCCAAGTCTTACGGGAGAACAAATTATATGCTAAGTTCAAGAAGTGCGACTTTTGGCTAAGAGAAGTCGCATTTCTTGGGCATATCGTATCTGCAAATGGTGTCGCTGTGGATCCCAAGAAAATAGAGGCTATCAAGGAGTGGCCACAGCCTACTAGTGCGACTGAAGTTCGCAGCTTTCTGGGTCTTGCGAGGTATTATCGGCGGTTTGTCGAAGGGTTTTCAAAAATCGCCTCTCCAATGACTCGTTTGACCCGGAAGGAAGAAAAGTTCGTATGGACTCCAGAGTGTCAGTTAGCTTTTGATGAGTTGAAACGGCTACTGACTGAGGCACCTATATTGGCATTACCGGTCCAAGGCGAGAATTTTGTCGTATATTGTGACGCTTCTCGGATCGGTCTAGGCTGTGTTCTGATGCAGAACGAGAAAGTAATAGCCTACGCCTCTCGACAGCTGAAGCCTTATGAGCAAAACTATCCGACGCATGATCTCGAACTTGCGGCGGTAGTTTTCGCTCTCAAGCTGTGGAGGCATTATCTATATGGAGTCCACTGTGAGGTCTACACTGATCACCAGAGCCTTAAGTACCTCTTTACACAGAAAGAGTTGAACTTGAGGCAGCGACGTTGGCTCGAACTATTAAAGGATTATGATCTCACTATTCAGTATCATCCAGGTCGAGCCAATGTCGTGGCTGATGCTTTGAGTAGGAAACATGTATCGCCAGAGTTACTGATGATCACGGAGCATGACCGTCTGATTTCTGAGTTTCAGCGAATGGAGTTGGAGATTGTTCCTACAGGAACGACTGCTCGACTTTTAGCGATGGTAGTACAGCCTACCTTACATGATCGCATAAAAGAGGGACAGCAGTCAGATCCTTCTTTCCAGAAGATTCGAGAATTGATATCGCTGGGCCAGACGGAGGATTATCAGTTGCATGCCGATGGCTCTATCCGATTTAGGGGTCGTTGGTATGTTCCAGATGACAGTGAATTAAAGAAGGATATTCTTACAGAGTCTCATCGATCTCCATATACGGTATATCCTGGAGGAACTAAAATGTATCGGGATCTGAAGCAGCACTACTGGTGGCCTGGGATGAAGACCGATGTGGCGAACCATGTGGCTCAGTGTTTGGTTTGCCAGCAGGTGAAGGCAGAACACCAGAGACCGGCAGGGAAACTGCAACCGCTTCCTGTACCAGTATGGAAGTGGGAGTAGATTACTATGGATTTCGTGACCGGACTGCCTCGGTCCTAGCGTGAGCATGATGCGATTTGGGTCATTGTGGATCGACTTACTAAGTCGGCCCACTTTCTGCCGATACACACGACATGGACCCGAGATCGACTTGCCCAGCTCTATATTGATGAGATCGTTCGACTCCATGGCGTTCC
The DNA here is from genome assembly GCA_029168755.2 of Tillandsia fasciculata. Taxonomy (NCBI): domain Eukaryota; kingdom Viridiplantae; phylum Streptophyta; class Magnoliopsida; order Poales; family Bromeliaceae; genus Tillandsia; species Tillandsia fasciculata. The sequence goes on along the minus strand of CM054947.1, from coordinate 14,706,511 downwards.
GGTGTCGATCGTCTCAGATCGGGACACTCGCTTTGTGTCTCAATTCTGGAAGAATCTACAGGAGGCTTTGGGCACGAAATTGAATTTCAGTACTGCTTTCCACCCTCAGAGTGACGGGCAGTCTGAGCGAGTCATTCAGACACTGGAGGATATGTTGAGAGCCTGTGTACTTGAGTATGGAGACGGCTGGTACCGGTATCTTCCTTTGGTGGAGTTCGCCTATAACAATAGTTATCAGGCGAGTATCGGTATGGCTCCTTATGAGGCACTGTACGGACGCCGATGTCGTTCACCCATCTGTTGGGATGACGTCGGTGAACGCCGTGTTATCGGGCCAGAGATACTTGAGGATGCTGAGGCCAGAGTGCGCGTAGCGAGACAGCAGTTGCTGACCGCGCAGAGCAGACAGAAAAGCTATGTGGACCAGTGACGACGAGATTTGGAGTTCCAAGTTGGTGACCATGTCCTGCTTAAGGTGTCGCCAACTCGTGGAATTAAGCGATTTGGGATCCGCAACAAGCTTAGTCCTCGTTTTGTCGGTCCCTTTGAGATTCTGGAGCGTATTGGTCCTGTAGCTTATCGATTGGCACTTCCTCCTAGTCTTGCCCGTGTGCATAACGTCTTTCACGTCTCTATGCTCCGGAAGTACATCAGGGATCCTTCACATGTCATCAGCCCCACCGCTGTCCAGCTTCGTGAGGATCTGAGTTATGATGAGACACCTCTGAAGATCCTTGCACGAGATGAGAAGAAGCTGAGGAATAGATCGATTCCCTATGTCAAGGTACAATGGGAGAACCATGAGGAACGCGAAGCCACTTGGGAGCGCGAGTCAGACATGTTAGAGCGTTTTCCTCATTTATTTACCTCCTAGTTGTACTAAGTTTCGGGGACGAAACTTTTTTTTAGAGGGGAGTGATGTAATACTTTGGAATATTTATTTTTAATAAATAAATTAAAAGTGATTTTCAGCCTGGGTTTGGGTTCAAAAGACCTATAATGACCTACTTGGTCAATCGCCGTTGTGCAAGTTGCATAATTTACGAGGCAAAAAGGCTATTTTCTGATCCGGACATGATCTTGAAAATCCGAAATGACCGTTGTGATCGTCTCGTCAAACTGAGCTAGATTCATATTCAGCACATTTCGATCCGACGGTCGAATCTTCCAAAAATCGATGATGAAGCAGGTAAATTACCACGATTAATTGGAATAAGTGGTCTGCGTACAGTGCTTTAAGTGAGTACTGTAGATGAACAGTGAACCCCAATTTTCGGGACTCCGATGAATGCAACGTTGACCAATTTACTGTTCGGATTTCGAAAGTAGTGATCCAGGTAGTCGTTTTGATCGGTTTCATCGATCTGAACGTAATGGCGCTGACGAAATTTTTGTTTGACGACCCTGGAATCACAGAAGGCATAAATAACTATATTATTGTACAGTTTTTATGGGCCGAGATTTTATCTGGGCATCACATCGGAAAACAAAAATCGGTACCTTATAGATTTCGACGTGCTAGACGTCGTGGCGAAGTCCGTTTTTCATTTTGACGAGCGAAATGCCTCGAAAAGCATGAAATACGGTGAAAAATGCTGTATTTTGCAGAAAGACCCATAACTTTTTGCTCCGAAAAGCGTGCGGCTTACAGGTGAAGGACTAAACTGTAAGAGGGTTAATTTTTGTAAAGGACTCATGTCCAAATACTGTAAGAAGGGGTTATTTGCAATTGTGTTTTAAATGTATACATTAATGGTGTATACGTTGAACCGAGCTCTCTGCCTCTTCCACTTCGTAACTGGCAGCTCCACCACCTTCTCCAGCCCGCAACTGACGCGGCCCCTCAGCTGCCGAAACGCCCGGCCGTTCGGGTCGCCGGAGAAGGGTTGAGAAGGCTATAAATAGGAGTCTTCTCTTGAGGTTAAGAGCAGAAATCGTCCGAAGCTCTAGCATTAGCCCAAACTTCTTCTGAGAGTTCCACAGAGAGGCCGCAACCGAGCTTGGGTGAAGCCAACCCCAGCAGCCGCCGTGCGCCGCCGCCACCACCTTTCTTTTTCTTCTTTTCTCCGGTGAAGAGAAAGGTTGGAAACTTTTGAAATATTTGTGACCTTGGACCTTTGCGGGTGGTTCCTGACGTCCAGGGGAGCCTCCCTATGCAACCCGAGCCCTCGCCGCCGTCCCTGTTGCCGGCGGAAGCTTTGAGTCGTCGGAAATTATCGTTTTCCGACGAACTCGGTCTCCACTTTTTCTGACCGTTGAAACAAAGATCAGAACCGTTGATCATTTTCATCTCGACAACTGCATATTATCCCCGAGGTCTCAGAAAGATCGGTTGAATATTTTAGCCGCGCGAAGAAGCCCTAGCTTCGGGCTTTTTGCGCTTTCATCCGAACTCCACCGCCCGGCGCCGCCGCTCACCGGCGCCGCCGGCCATCGCCACCAGAAGCTTCCTGGCATTGAGTGGGACCCTTTGGTCCAAGTCCCACCAGCTCAGGCACCGCCGGCCGAAATCCGCCATTAGAGCTCCCTGAGCTTGGCCAAGCTCCGCCGCCGCGCGTCGCCGACGTTTCCCGTCACCGGACGACCACCCAGGTAAGCTTGTATGGTCTGTAGAAAGCTTCCCATCATGTTGCATGAAGTTATTAACGTGAGGTTTTCTTTCCTCATAGTTGCACCACCTTTTGCATCCGAGACGAGTTCCGGCCGCCGCCGTCGCATCTGGACCCAAGTAAAGGTTTCCAGCAAGTTAGTTGGGCCCAAGAACCCCCGGAAACAAAGATGGAACAACCTTGAACCGGGTGGGCTTTGGGAGTTTGTTCTCCGGCCACCGCCGCCGGCGCCGGGGCTGGCTTGGTCCGAACATCTTCTGGGAGGTTAGTGTAACTTGTGCTCACCTTGGTTTCAGGGTTGAACCTGGTTTGTCTAAATCTTAGCCAACCCGAGCCTTGGTTGTTTTAAGGTGTTGCTCCGGCGACTTCTCCGGCCACTCTCCGACGTGCCAAAGGTGAGCCCTCGACTCAGTGACTCATCTGGATCATGATGCTCACATTAAATCCAAGTTTGCATGTGTAGTAAAATTTTAATAGCATAGTGTTGTTTCGGGCCCTAAGAGTTTATGGGCCAACTTTGTATATGGGCCTCATGCTGACCCAAGCCCGTGAGCGCAAGTTTCGTCTCGTCGTAACGGACGCGCTGAAATTTACGGCGCTGCTTTTGGATTCCTGGGTTGGAAGAACGAGTTGAAACAAGGTTTGAATTGATATAATTATGTAATTTTAAGAATTATTGTGGACTAAGTCGCAAATATGACTTCATGGCTGTCTTTAGACAGTAATTACGCACCCATTGGTCTTTTTGTTTAAGTTTCGTAGACTCTAGTTGAGCGGGAATTGGATCTTATTCCATAAATCGGCGGAATTGTCGGTTTACAATTTTTGGCTCGTGTTTCGCGTACCATAGTAAGAAATAATGGTTTCGGGTTATTATTAGTGTTGTCGGGATGGGTATGAGTGAATTTATTTCTGATCGCAGCTTCTATTCAGGGCCCAGCAGTTCAGCACCAGTCTCCTAGTGATTAGCGGGAGTTCGGCCTACTCACAGGTGGGTTATCTTCAGTCCGGGCTTTATCTAATCGGCCCTCTGGTTGCTATAGTCCAGTCGGATACCTGTTTTTGATTTAGCGATTGATTGGGTATACTTATTCATAGACTATGACATTTCCTGATACTTATCATCATTCAACATAGTTGTTACTTGAGGTCTGATCATGCCTTATTGTTGCTTCATAGCTATCAGTTATTACACTGCATTGTTATCCAGAGATACTTGCTTTTATATTCCAGTTATGCATGATAGACCCTTGTTTGATTGATATATACAGATATCTTGATTCCTGGTATTGTGCATGCTTGATATACTATTATTCGGGTTTATATACTTTTGTATTCCGGATTGCATGATTTGACATATACACAGTTATCTGCATCCCTGTTGGGATATCTCGGCTGGTTTGCCGACTACCCGGTCATTAGACCGTGAGTTTGAGCATAGCATTGTGACTTGCCACGCACTGCTGTACTTCGCGTACACTAGCAGTCTAGCCCCCGCATTAGTGTTCTTTACCGGTAGAGTGGTCTGGAGAGTGGACCCGTGAGCCCTTTGCATCGGGACTGCTTGGCGTCTGTGAGTGCAGGGTTATGTCAGCCAGTTATAGTGCGGATCAGTGGCTTAGCCTGAGGTCCTGCGAGACCAATAGTGGCATGAGATTGGGTATTTGAGTCTCTACTATTGATGCATAGTTATGATCATACACAGGTAGCTATTTCCCTTTTTATTATTTCAGTTCTTGTTGATTACAGTTATTTTCAGCATCCATTTGATTTCTGTATTGTATCAACATGCTTATTCAGTTTATCAGCTTTATCCTATGATTATTACTATCCGCAGATTTTAGTACCCAGTAGGTACGATTAGCTATTTCTCGGCTCGTCGTGCCCACTGGGATACACTGTCGATATATCTCACACCCCCTGGGTGACCATTTTTCAGGTCTGTCAGGTGAGGAGTTGACAGGACGCACGAGTGAGGATATGACGATAGAGCTGTCACCCTGATTGATCTGGACTTTTGGATTGGACACTATATAGAGATATATATTATAAACAGTTTTAATTTACATGTTTTGAAGTTATGTAAGACTTAAAATTTATGTATAGACTGATTAAAATATTATATGATATTTATTTGATCTCTGATTTTATAGCCGTGCATGTATATGGAAGACTCTGTTCTTTTGGATAGAGGATTTTCTATATGTGTGGCGGTCTGTTGCGCCCAGATTTTGTGCACTCTGATTTAAAAAAAAAAAAAAAAAATTACCGGATTTTTAAAACTAGGGGCGTGACAACACGTGACCTCCCAGTGGCACGCTCTGGCACGGTTTTTTTTAATTTTTTTTATTCCCAATAAGCTCTTATAATATTATTTTGAACTGTTTAGTCAAAAAATTATGAATATTGACTATATATAGCTTACTACACTCACCAATTAACATACTGATAATTTTTTTTATATATAAAGTACAACTATATCTCATAGAGAATAGAAATAACAATATAATAAATAAATTCACAAGTATAATAAGTATTTAAATTTACATATTTATAGCGAGAAGACTGCTTAATTCCACATAGATTGTCGCGGTTGATCATATGGCATAGTGTGATCTGCAGATATCAGATTTATTTGACAATGTTGATATAAATATTTCTGGTATTGTGAAAAAGTTATATATTCGTGATATATGTCATTGTATTGGCGTACGTAATGTCCATATGCAATTGGATCGCTGATATGATCGACAACAGTTACTTGTACTGGCATATGGACTGCACCATCATAAAGATAATGTGGATATGCAGTATTATCACTATACGATTCGGCATACGAACTTTCACTATATGAAGGTATGGATGGATCATAATCATGTCTCTCTCCATAAAAGCCATGTTGATATGAGGGATACGATGAAACTGAAGTACTATCAAACTGTGTGCGCAAATTATCATCCCTTCGTGGGTGCCCAGTTGACACCGCTTCCAAACCCTCTCTCATCTCCCTATTATCATGTTGTGAGGGCCTATTACCTTTTCTGCGATCATATACCACTCCAAATGTTTGATGTGGTCTCGACCCATGATCAGCATCTTGAGTGGCATGAGTGAAATTTTGCTCTTCAGTAAATATAAGACCACCTCTGCCCTCATCTCCACCCTTCTGTTGTGTTGGTGGAATGCATTCACCACCATCCCCACCACCATCCCCACTACCATCCCCACTGCTATTGGTGGTGTCATCGTTATCGCTACATTCATTTTTAGATCGTGGTAACTCAGAATCTGATGGTGTCGATGTATCGCTATCTTCATCAAGCGAGATTGCATCAGCTGCATCTAATGGATCCTTCGATGTCATAATTTTTTTACCCTTACCACTTATGACTGTTGTTGAAGGTCTCTTTGCGACAGACGATGTCTTCTCTTTTTCTGATTGACTTTGAGTACGACGTGGGCGACCGTGTCCAGGTCCCATCATAAGATGCTCAAATTCTGCATCAGAGTCATCCACAGGATTTTATGATTTTTCGCCCAAAGATGCTTGTTCCTGTACATTACCTAACTGATTATGAGACCCCTCTATATTCTCATTAACCCATCTTTCTGTATCACTAACTCCTGCTTCCTCAGCAATTATCCTGAATGATCGTGGTGGATCTCCAGGCTCATCGAGCAAAGGGTCCTCTTGATTCTCTTTGTCTTGTAGCCAATCAAATATGGGGTCTGATTCATCATTGATAAAGCTTGCATCTAAGGGATCATAAATTTTTAATTCCTTTTCCCTATCATACTCCGCTCGCATGTATCTTAAACGGAGTCTCATATTATAGTGGACATAAACTAGCTTCTCTAATCAAGCGTACGCTAATCAGTTACGCACTTTGGTATGTATCAATGCGAAGGTACTCCAGTTGCGCTCACATCCACTAGACGTTGTTGTTTGAGATAAAACGCGCACAGCAATTTTCTTTAAATGCTTTGCTGATCCACCGTATTGTAGCCACCACTCAGCTGTCCAATTAAAAATTAAAATTATATCAAAATAAGTTTATCGTTAGATATAAAATATGTAGCTATTTAGTTACTTACTGGGATCGGTGTTGTGTCTCCCGTTAATTGCACCCGCATCGCCAAAAGTTACAGTGGATTCACGAAATATTTTTCTCTATATTATAATATTATAATACATTATAATAATGAGGAATTAGCATATTAACATATAATAAATTAATAATATATTAAAAAAACTATTGTACCTCATTTATGGCAAGAGCGGCATGCATTGGATCCATTTCCAATCTATTGATGACATTTCGTAATGCCTTTAATAATGCATCATCATATCCAAGATTATAACGATGGTGGTACGACGAATTAAGATAATAACCTATCATTAAAAAAAAATAACTCCATCAACAATGCAAGAATACAATTGAATAATCACTAATAAATAATTTTGTTATAATTTATACTTGCCTGCTAGGTGCAGATCCCAACCCATCTGAACTTCCCAACATTTGTCGATAATTTTTAGATAAGATTGATGTGATGACCTGGATCCCCGCAGAGCTGTTGCGGTGCATTGGGGTGGCCATTGGAGGCCTACGCGGTGTGCTGGAGGCCTTTGGGGCATGTCGGCGGTGTTCGGGCGCCAATTTGGACTCAAGTGATGAACTTCGGGCCTAAATGGATCACGTGGGTGATCGGGTGACTCCGTCGGATCTCTGGGAGTGTTCTCGGGCGAAACGGATTTTCAGATTTGGCTCGGCGTGAAATTTGGACTAAGAATACCTTTCCGGGGGCATTCGGCAATTTTTAGAGTGGGAATTTGGCGAAACGGACGTCAAATTCGGATTCAGCGCGCGAAAACGCTTCAGATGGACTATTTACTTGATTTTTCGGGCTCGGGTTACTGTTCACGCCGGAACAGTGTTCCCGGCGGCCGGCCGGCGGCGGCGGGCAGCGCCGGCGGACGGCGGAGGGCGCTCGGGCAGGCGGCGCGCGGCCGCGGGCAGGCGCTGAGGGCGCGGGCAGGCGCGGCGGGGGCGCGGGCAGGCGGCCGGTCCACGCGGCGGGCGTGCACCGAGCGGGGTGCCACGTGGCACGTTCTTGTTGGGTGGTTCACAGCACCCGGTCCACGGAACAGTGTTGGTGCACGGTGGACCGACAGTGGACACGTGGCGGCATTTGATTGGGTCGGTGTTGTGCTCCCGGTCCACGCAAATCTTGGAGTGGGTGCCGTACGCGGAGCAGGTGTACGCGACGTGCAGGGTGCGCGGTTCACGGGCGGTGCACGGTGTTGGGGCCACGTGGCGCGCCACCATTGGTGGGCTCACGTGCACAGGGCGCAGCGAAAAGTTTTTCTGGATTTTTCCCTTAAATTGCATCCGAGGGCTCTTCAAGGGGGATTTTCGACCCCTTCGAGACCTCAGCTCGAAGGGGAGGTGAGAAGGAGTTTTCTTCTACTTCAAGTGAGGATTACACCTACCAAGTTTCAGATTTTCGGGTGGCACGGATTTCGAGATCTCGATTTTACGGCGCGGCGCGACGTTGCATTTTCTGTATTCCACTTCAGCGCAGCGACGGTGTTTTAGCTCTCCTGGTCTACCCCGAGCTCCTTTTTCTGTGATTTTTGCGCCGTTGGCTTCACGACAGGTAGGGCTTCATCTTTTATTTTGATCGCGCATTCTGATTTTGCTTCTTTGGCTCGGATCCCGAGGTAACAATGGACCCCCTTTTTCTGTGAGGAATGTGAGGACAGCATCGGAGTATTTTGGCCATATCTTCGCGCACGAGCGTCAGACGGAGACGAGCTTATACAACTTTTTCATCTACAGATCGCAAGGAACGCGCTCGTATTTTTATTGGATTTCGTGAGATTTATTTCGAGGTGAAAATCACTGTTTTCTCAGTGTACAGTGCGCAGTCTTTTTCCACAGTTTGTTGTTTGGATCACCACCTTGCCGGATTTTTATCTTGACTTACCGAACTCTGTTTTGGGCGTGCAAGGTACCGTTGCGAAGCTAGCGACGCAAGGATCGCTGTGATATTTTTCTTGGAATTTTCTGGGCTCTTTCTGCAGGTGATAATTTAACAGTTTTGAATCCGAGGTTGTATGTGGTTATAAGAGCATTAATTGGGAGCCTTTGTGTAATTAGTGAGCTTTGTACTGTACCAGGGATATTTCGGGTGTGCTGAAATTGTGGAAGCAAGGAATTGGAGTTTTGGTATTTTCTGGCTGTGCGGGCTTGGACAGTTGCACTTCAGGTGGGTGGTTGCTTTATCCCTCTTTTCTGACTTACCCACTAGGAGTATTAGAGAGATCCTTCTTGGACATCCATGATTGATAATCGTAATTGAGAACACTTGCATGCTTGTATGGACATCTAGATAGGCCATCTTTTATCGCTACACTTTCGTGCTGGAACTTGACTTAGGAGAAACCTTGTTTGCTTCTTTTCTCCTTTTCGTTAGTCAGGTGGTTCTTGTTGCTCGGGTTTGAGCAGGGGTTTGGGATAGTGTAGCCGGGGCCTGGATTGTGGATTACGGGTTTTGGCGGCGACCGCGGATATTGGGCGGTTGACCGGATGTCGGTTATAGGACATCGGTGATAGGGCATGATTATGGACTACGGGGTTTTGTGGCAACCGCGGATAGTAGGCGGTTGACCAGATGTCGGATGTGGGACATGATTGTGATTGTGGGTTATTCCGGCGACCGCGGATATTGGGCGGTTGACCGGAGGTCGGTTGTTAAACCTGGTCGTGGATTTTGGGTATTGCGGCAATCGCGGATATTGGGCGATTGACCGAATGGTTACTTTTGTATCTGATTGGGAATCAGTTTTCTTTTAGTGGAGGGTTGTGTTCCACTGAGGCTTTATTGTTGTGATCCAGTCCTGCTTTTATCACACCGGCGCGGTTATTGCCCGGTGATGCTTTTATTACACCGGCGCGGTTATTGCCCGGTGATGCTTTCCTCGTGTGGGTCGCTCCCCTCGAGTTCCCCTCCGGAGGCCGGGGTCGGACAGTTATTGACGGTTTTGCTATCACATCGGCGCGGCTTATTTGCCCGATGATGAGGGCGGCAGCAGGAGTTTTGCTATCACATCGGCGCGGCTTTCTTGCCCGATGATGAGGGCGGTACAGATTGGGTTCATCTGGGACGGTTGGTTATTGTTTCTTACGGTTATTCCAGTCTAGGACTGCATTTTAGAGGCATAGTAGTGGTAGATCTTCCTTTTTCAGCAGTTTCATTTCTTACCACTCTTCTTTCCTTTTCGCCTCTGGTAGACCTAGTGGGTGCGTCAGAGTTTGAGGTTTTACCCACTAGGGGAGGCTACTGGTTTACTAGTAGTTCTCACCCCCATTCTTCTTTCCTCTTTTTCTTCTTCCCTGTTTTGCAGAGTCTTCTGTGGGTGCTACTGGACTTTCAGTGGCGGGTCGAGGAGAGAGGACGGCTGTGTAGATAGATCTCGAGGCAGGATGAGCGCGTTAGCTGGACTGTTGGTGTACCCAGGTTTTCCTCAGACGGTTGTACTTTCACTTTTGGGACTGGCTTTTGCCAGCAGGTTGTATTTATTTATTGTGAGCTGGGAGAGACTGATGTATCATTTATACTGATGTATTGTATTTTATTTCCAGCTTCAGTCTGAGATGTATTAGTTTTAGTTCAGCTCTGTTTTTATTGCTCTTTTATTGTATCTTTTTATCTGAGCAGGTTGTTGACGCTTCGTGTACACGGGAAATACCGTGTACACGGCGGATCTGTAGACGGGCCCGGGTTCTGGTTTACACCCGGGGCGTGACAGATTAAGTTGGTATCAGAGCTTAGGGATAGGTCAGTTGGGACTTAGGAAACCCTAGGCTTTGGACGGACCCTAGGATGTTAGGGCGTGAGAGACGTGACATTTTGCGAAAGTTGGTGATTTATTTATTTGACTCTTCCTGTGAGTGAAGAGGGATCGACATATCCTATTTTTGTTGGACAGTTATGTTGGCTGCAGACAACATAAAGTTACAAAAATAGGGGGATGTCTTTGACTTTCGCTAGATTGGGTCGAGTGTTGGGGTGTGCTGATTTGCGGTTTTGTCGTGGTGAGCGGTGTCTCCCCGACGTTGGGCCCTGACCCGGGTGCACCTTGGTGCGGCAGTTGGGTCTGGGCTGGTTGTTTCGGGCCGGATACCCAGATTGGGGTCTGAGAGCTCCGGACCCGAAGGGTAGTAGTGTTGGAGGCAGATCAGCAGCGCAGCGCGGCGACACAGTTGTCGGAGCAGCGCAGTGGCACAGTTGTCGGAGCAGTGGCACAGTTGTCGGAGCAGCGCAGTGGCACAGTTGTCGGAGCTGTGGCACAGTTATCGGAGTAGCGAGTAGCCCCCTCCGTGCCGATGTTTAGTGCTGGGGCACTGAGGAAGGGTGGACCGTTGACAGCAGGGAAAGCTGTGGGATTGCATTGGAAGAGTGAGCCAATTTTGGCGGATGAGTCGCCCCGATTTGTGGGATTGAGAATGGAGCCTTTGGAGGCAGGGTCTTGTTCGGTGGGGGATTGAGAGTACTAGGGACGCCTCATTGGAGTAGGCGCCGGGTATGGAGCGTGGCATTGTAGTTCCTTTGGATTGGGGGGATCTGCCGCCTGAGGTGAGTTCGGATTGAGGCGCTTGGCGCCGGGTGTTGGAGGACAGGTCAGTCGGATGAGGCATTCCCGATCTCTTGTTCCAGGATAGTGGATTTTGAGACCGTCAGATCACATGGGTTCCAGCGGTCAGTGTGGTGGTAGGTTTGAGTTGTTCCGGGCTCTTGGGTTCGTATCTTTTGATACGAGAAGATTTCCCTCCGTGGTGGGTAGTGTTTTTGCTTCATTGCTTGGGTTAGGGGTAGGACGGTTACCGGGTGTTCGGGAGGTCATATTCCCGATCTGCGGCACGTGGGGGAGAGTTGTTGGTCCTGCCCTGTGCAGCTTGAGTCCTGGATTTTGCCGGTAGACCTGAGGGTCTTGACTCAGCTGCGGGATGTTGTTGTGGTACCTGTTGGGCTGGCTGGTTCGGTTTTTCTTTCGCGGCGGCTGATTATGCCGTGAGGACGGTTTTCGTGGGGAGCCAGGCCCGGAGGTATTGGTGTACTTGGTTTGCTTGAGAGTATCTTCGCCTGTTTGGTTTTGATTTTGTGCGTGAGGTGGATGTTTCGCAGTGGTTGAGTGGCCTTTTTGGCTGGTATGGTTGAGGGACTTGCATTGGATATCACGGGAAGTAAAGAGGTACTTGGATCGCGCTAGTGTGCCGATGGACTTGTGGTTGGTTTATCTGAGGCTGAGGAGGAGCGGATGCGTATACCGATGTGGACTACTTGGTAGCTCGAGCGGTTAGCCCAGCTGTACCCAGTTGAGGTGGCGTGGTCCTCTGGAGTGTTCTCCTTTGTTTCATTCTGGTTAGAGACCCAAGGATTGCACCGCGTCTCTGGATGAGGTATTTGGTAGTTTGGGAGCTTGAGTGGTGGATGACTGGATATTTACCCCCCCTGTCGGTTGAGATTCCGTGTTGAGGAATGACTTTAGTTTCGAGGACGAAACTTTCTTTTAGTGGGGGAGGATGTGATGACCTGGATCCCGCAGAGCTGTTGCGGTGCATTGGGGTGGCCATTGGAGGCCTACGCGGTGTGCTGGAGGCCTTTGGGGCATGTCGGCGGTGTTCGGGCGCCAATTTGGACTCAAGTGATGAACTTCGGGCCTAAATGGATCACGTGGGTGATCGGGTGACTCCGTCGGATCTCTGGGAGTGTTCTCGGGCGAAACGGATTTTCAGATTTGGCTCGGCGTGAAATTTGGACTAAGAATACCTTTCCGGGGGCATTCGGCAATTTTTAGAGTGGGAATTTGGCGAAACGGACGTCAAATTCGGATTCAGCGCGCGAAAACGCTTCAGATGGACTATTTACTTGATTTTTCGGGCTCGGGTTACTGTTCACGCCGGAACAGTGTTCCCGGCGGCCGGCCGGCGGCGGCGGGCAGCGCCGGCGGACGGCGGAGGGCGCTCGGGCAGGCGGCGCGCGGCCGCGGGCAGGCGCTGAGGGCGCGGGCAGGCGCGGCGGGGGCGCGGGCAGGCGGCCGGTCCACGCGGCGGGCGTGCACCGAGCGGGGTGCCACGTGGCACGTTCTTGTTGGGTGGCTCACAGCACCCGGTCCACGGAACAGTGTTGGTGCACGGTGGACCGACAGTGGACACGTGGCGGCATTTGATTGGGTCGGTGTTGTGCTCCCGGTCCACGCAATCTTGGAGTGGGTGCCGTACGCGGAGCAGGTGTACGCGACGTGCAGGGTGCGCGGTTCACGGGCGGTGCACGGTGTTGGGGCCACGTGGCGCGCCACCATTGGTGGGCTCACGTGCACCGGGCGCAGCGAAAAGTTTTTTCTGGATTTTTCCCTTAAATTGCATCCGAGGGCTCTTCAAGGGGGATTTTCGACCCCTTCGAGACCTCAGCTCGAAGGGGAGGTGAGAAGGAGTTTCTTCTCCTTCAAGTGAGGATTACACCTACCAAGTTTCAGATTTTCGGGTGGCACGGATTTCGAGATCTCGATTTTACGGCGCGGCGCGACGTTGCATTTTCTGTGTTCTTCTTCAGCGCAGCGACGGTGTTTTAGCTCTCCTGGTCTACCCCGAGCTCCTTTTCTGTGATTTTTGCGCCGTTGGCTTCACGACAGGTAGGGCTTCATCTTTATTTTGATCGCGCATTCTGATTTTGCTTCTTTGGCTCGGATCCCGAGGTAACAATGGACCCCCTTTTTCTGTGAGGAATGTGAGGACAGCATCGGAGTATTTTGGCCATATCTTCGCGCACGAGCGTCTGACGGAGACGAGCTTATACAACTTTTTCATCTACAGATCGCAAGGAACGCGCTCGTATTTTTATTGGATTTTCGTGAGATTTATTTCGAGGTGAAAATCACTGTTTTCTCAGTGTACAGTGCGCAGTCTTTTTCCACAGTTTGTTGTTTGGATCACCACCTTGCCGGATTTTTATCTTGACTTACCGAACTCTGATTTGGGCGTGCAAGGTACCGTTGCGAAGCTAGCGACGCAAGGATCGCTGTGATATTTTTCTTGGAATTTTCTGGGCACTTTCTGCAGGTGATAATTTAACAGTTTCGAATCCGAGGTTGTATGTGGTTATAAGAGCATTAATTGGGAGCCTTTGTGTAATTAGTGAGCTTTGTATTGTACCAGGGATATTCGGGTGTGCTGAAATTGTGGGAGCAAGGATTTGGAGTTTTGGTATTTTCTGGCTGTGCGGGCTTGGACAGTTGCACTTCAGGTGGGTGGTTGCTTTATCCCTCTTTTCTGACTTACCCACTAGGAGTATTAGAGAGATCCTTCTTGGACATCCATGATTGATAATCGTAATTGAGAACACTTGCATGCTTGTATGGACATCTAGATAGGCCATCTTTTATCGCTACACTTTCGTGCTGGAACTTGACTTAGGAGAAACCTTGTTTGCTTCTTTTCTCCTTTTCGTTAGTCAGGTGGTTCTTGTTGCTCGGGTTTGAGCAGGGGTTTGGGATAGTGTAGCCGGGGCCTGGATTGTGGATTATGGGTTTTGGCGGCGACCGCGGATATTGGGCGGTTGACCGGATGTCGGTTATAGGACATCGGTGATAGGGCATGATTATGGACTACGGGGTTTTGTGGCAACCGCGGATAGTAGGCGGTTGACCAGATGTCGGATGTGGGACATGATTGTGATTGTGGGTTATTCCGGCGACCGCGGATATTGGGCGGTTGACCGGAGGTCGGTTGTTAAACCTGGTCGTGGATTTTGGGGTATTGCGGCAATCGCGGATATTGGGCGATTGACCGAATGGTTACTTTTGCATCTGATTGGGAATCAGTTTTCTTTTAGTGGAGGGTTGTGTTCCACTGGGGCTTTATTGTTGTGATCCAGTCCTGCTTTTATCACACCGGCGCGGTTATTGCCCGGTGATGCTTTTATTACACCGGCGCGGTTATTGCCCGGTGATGCTTTCCTCGTGTGGGTCGCTCCCCTCGAGTTCCCCTCCGGAGGCCGGGGTCGGACAGTTATTGACGGTTTTGCTATCACATCGGCGCGGCTTATTTGCCCGATGATGAGGGCGGCAGCAGGAGTTTTGCTATCACATCGGCGCGGCTTTCTTGCCCGATGATGAGGGCGGTACAGATTGGGTTCATCTGGGACGGTTGGTTATTGTTTCTTACGGTTATTCCAGTCTAGGACTGCATTTTAGAGGCATAGTAGTGGTAGATCTTCCTTTTTCAGCAGTTTCATTTCTTACCACTCTTCTTTCCTTTTCGCCTCTGGTAGACCTAGTGGGTGCGTCAGAGTTTGAGGTTTTACCCACTAGGGGAGGCTACTGGTTTACTAGTAGTTCTCACCCCCATTCTTCTTTTCTCTTTTTCTTCTTCCCTGTTTTGCAGAGTCTTCTGTGGGTGCTACTGGACTTTCAGTGGCGGGTCGAGGAGAGAGGACGGCTGTGTAGATAGATCTCGAGGCTGGATGAGCGTGTTAGCTGGACTGTTGGTGTACCCAGGTTTTCCTCAGACGGTTGTACTTTCACTTTTGGGACTGGCTTTTGCCAGCAGGTTGTATTTATTTATTGTGAGCTGGGAGAGACTGATGTATCATTTATACTGATGTATTGTATTTTATTTCCAGCTTCAGTCTGAGATGTATTAGTTTTAGTTCAGCTCTGTTTTTATTGCTCTTTTATTGTATCTTTTATCTGAGCAGGTTGTTGACGCTTCGTGTACACGGGAAATACCGTGTACACGGCGGATCTGTAGACGGGCCCGGGTTCTGGTTTACACCCGGGGCGTGACAGATTAAGTTGGTATCAGAGCTTAGGGATAGGTCAGTTGGGACTTAGGAAACCCTAGGCATTTGGACAGACCCTAGGATGATAGGGCGTGAGTGGCGTGACATTTTGCGAAAGTTGGTGATTTATTTATTTGACTCTTCCTGTGAGTGAAGAGGGATCGACATATCCTATTTTTGTTGGACAGTTATGTTGGCTGCAGACAACATAAAGTTACAAAAATAGGGGGATGTCTTTGACTTTCGCTAGATTGGGTCGAGTGTCGGGGTGTGCTGATTTGCGGTTTTGTCGTGGTGAGCGGTGTCTCCCCGACGTTGGGCCCTGACCCGGGTGCACCTTGGTGCGGCAGTTGGGTCTGGGCTGGTTGTTTCGGGCCGGATACCCAGATTGGGGTCTGAGAACTCCGGACCCGAAGGGTAGTAGTGTTGGAGGCAGATCAGCGGAGCAGCGCGGCGACACAGTTGTCGGAGCAGCGCAGTGGCACAGTTGTCGGAGCAGCGCAGTGGCACAGTTGTCGGAGCAGCGCAGTGGCACAGTTGTCGGAGCAGTGGCACAGTTGTCGGAGTAGCGAGTAGCCCCCTCCGTGCCGATGTTTAGTGCTGGGGCACTGAGGAAGGGTGGACCGTTGACAGCAGGGAAAGCTGTGGGATTGCATTGGAAGAGTGAGCCAATTTTGGCGGATGAGTCGCCCCGATTTGTGGGATTGAGAATGGAGCCTTTGGAGGCAGGGTCTTGTTCGGTGGGGGATTGAGAGTACTAGGGACGCCTCATTGGAGTAGGCGCCGGGTATGGAGCGTGGCATTGTAGTTCCTTTGGATTGGGGGGATCTGCCCCCTGAGGTGAGTTCGGATTGAGGCGCGTGGCGCCGGGTGTTGGAGGACAGGTCAGTCGGATGAGGCATTCCCGATCTCTTGTTCCAGGATAGTGGATTTTGAGACCGTCAGATCACATGGGTTCCAGCGGTCAGTGTGGTGGTAGGTTTGAGTTGTTCCGGGCTCTTGGGTTCGTATCTTTTGATACGAGAAGATTTCCCTCCGTGGTGGGTAGTGTTTTTGCTTCATTGCTTGGGTTAGGGGTAGGACGGTTACCGGGTGTTCGGGAGGTCATATTCCCGATCTGCGGCACGTGGGGGAGAGTTGTTGGTCCTGCCCTGTGCAGCTTGAGTCCTGGATTTTGCCGGTAGACCTGAGGGTCTTGACTCAGCTGCGGGATGTTGTTGTGGTACCTGTTGGGCTGGCTGGTTCGGTTTTTCTTTCGCGGCGGCTGATTATGCCGTGAGGACGGTTTTCGTGGGGAGCCAGGCCCGGAGGTATTGGTGTACTTGGTTTGCTTGAGAGTATCTTCGCCTGTTTGGTTTTGATTTTGTGCGTGAGGTGGATGTTTCGCAGTGGTTGAGTGGCCTTTTGGCTGGTATGGTTGAGGGACTTGCATTGGATATCACGGGAAGTAAAGAGGTACTTGGATCGCGCTAGTGTGCCGATGGACTTGTGGTTGGTTTATCTGAGGCTGAGGAGGAGCGGATGCGTATACCGATGTGGACTACTTGGTAGCTCGAGCGGTTAGCCCAGCTGTACCCAGTTGAGGTGGCGTGGTCCTCTGGAGTGTTCTCCTTTGTTTCATTCTGGTTAGAGACCCAAGGATTGCACCGCGTCTCTGGATGAGGTATTTGGTAGTTTGGGAGCTTGAGTGGTGGATGACTGGATATTTACCCCCCCTGTCGGTTGAGATTCCGTGTTGAGGAATGACTTTAGTTTCGAGGACGAAACTTTCTTTTAGTGGGGGAGGATGTGATGACCTGGATCCCCGCAGAGCTGTTGCGGTGCATTGGGGTGGCCATTGGAGGCCTACGCGGTGTGCTGGAGGCCTTTGGGGCATGTCGGCGGTGTTCGGGCGCCAATTTGGACTCAAGTGATGAACTTCGGGCCTAAATGGATCACGTGGGTGATCGGGTGACTCCGTCGGATCTCTGGGAGTGTTCTCGGGCGAAACGGATTTTCAGATTTGGCTCGGCGTGAAATTTGGACTAAGAATACCTTTCCGGGGGCATTCGGCAATTTTTAGAGTGGGAATTTGGCGAAACGGACGTCAAATTCGGATTCAGCGCGCGAAAACGCTTCAGATGGACTATTTACTTGATTTTTTCGGGCTCGGGTTACTGTTCACGCCGGAACAGTGTTCCCGGCGGCCGGCCGGCGGCGGCGGCGGGCAGCGCCGGCGGACGGCGGAGGGCGCTCGGGCAGGCGGCGCGCGGCCGCGGGCAGGCGCTGAGGGCGCGGGCAGGCGCGGCGGGGGCGCGGGCAGGCGGCCGGTCCACGCGGCGGGCGTGCACCGAGCGGGGTGCCACGTGGCACGTTCTTGTTGGGTGGTTCACAGCACCCGGTCCACGGAACAGTGTTGGTGCACGGTGGACCGACAGTGGACACGTGGCGGCATTTGATTGGGTCGGTGTTGTGCTCCCGGTCCACGCAAATCTTGGAGTGGGTGCCGTACGCGGAGCAGGTGTACGCGACGTGCGGGGTGCGCGGTTCACGGGCGGTGCACGGTGTTGGGGCCACGTGGCGCGCCACCATTGGTGGGCTCACGTGCACAGGGCGCAGCGAAAAGTTTTTCTGGATTTTTCCCTTAAATTGCATCCGAGGGCTCTTCAAGGGGGATTTTCGACCCCTTCGAGACCTCAGCTCGAAGGGGAGGTGAGAAGGAGTTTTCTTCTACTTCAAGTGAGGATTACACCTACCAAGTTTCAGATTTTCGGGTGGCACGGATTTCGAGATCTCGATTTTACGGCGCGGCGCGACGTTGCATTTTCTGTATTCCTCTTCAGCGCAGCGACGGTGTTTTAGCTCTCCTGGTCTACCCCGAGCTCCTTTTTCTGTGATTTTTGCGCCGTTGGCTTCACGACAGGTAGGGCTTCATCTTTTATTTTGATCGCGCATTCTGATTTTGCTTCTTTGGCTCGGATCCCGAGGTAACAATGGACCCCCTTTTTCTGTGAGGAATGTGAGGACAGCATCGGAGTGTTTTGGCCATATCTTCGCGCTCGAGCGTCAGACGGAGACGAGCCTATACAACTTTTTCATCTACAGATCGCAAGGAACGCGCTCGTATTTTTATTGGATTTTCGTGAGATTTATTTCGAGGTGAAAATCACTGTTTTCTCAGTGTACAGTGCGCAGTCTTTTTCCACAGTTTGTTGTTTGGATCACCACCTTGCCGGATTTTTATCTTGACTTACCGAACTCTGTTTTGGGCGTGCAAGGTACCGTTGCGAAGCTAGCGACGCAAGGATCGCTGTGATATTTTTCTTGGAATTTTCTGGGCTCTTTCTGCAGGTGATAATTTAACAGTTTTGAATCCGAGGTTGTATGTGGTTATAAGAGCATTAATTGGGAGCCTTTGTGTAATTAGTGAGCTTTGTACTGTACCAGGGATATTTCGGGTGTGCTGAAATTGTGGAAGCAAGGAATTGGAGTTTTGGTATTTTCAGCTGTACGGGCTTGGACAGTTGCACTTCAGGTGGGTGGTTGCTTTATCCCTCTTTTCTGACTTACCCACTAGGAGTATTAGAGAGATCCTTCTTGGACATCCATGATTGATAATCGTAATTGAGAACACTTGCATGCTTGTATGGACATCTAGATAGGCCATCTTTTATCGCTACACTTTCGTGCTGGAACTTGACTTAGGAGAAACCTTGTTTGCTTCTTTTCTCCTTTTCGTTAGTCAGGTGGTTCTTGTTGCTCGGGTTTGAGCAGGGGTTTGGGATAGTGTAGCCGGGGCCTGGATTGTGGATTACGGGTTTTGGCGGCGACCGCGGATATTGGGCGGTTGACGGATGTCGGTTATAGGACATCGGTGATAGGGCATGATTATGGATACGGGGTTTTGTGGCAACCGCGGATAGTAGGCGGTTGACCAGATGTCGGATGTGGGACATGATTGTGATTGTGGGTTATTCCGGCGACCGCGGATATTGGGCGGTTGACCGGAGGTCGGTTGTTAAACCTGGTCGGGGATTTAGGGTATTGCGGCAATCGCGGATATTGGGCGATTGACCGAATGGTTACTTTTGTATCTGATTGGGAATCAGTTTTCTTTTAGTGGAGGGTTGTGTTCCACTGAGGCTTTATTGTTGCTCGGGTTTGAGCAGGGGTTTGGGATAGTGTAGCCGGGGCCTGGATTGTGGATTACGGGTTTTGGCGGCGACCGCGGATATTGGGCGGTTGACCGGATGTCGGTTATAGGACATCGGTGATAGGGCATGATTATGGACTACGGGGTTTTGTGGCAACCGCGGATAGTAGGCGGTTGACCAGATGTCGAATGTGGGACATGATTGTGATTGTGGGTTATTCCGGCGACCGCGGATATTGGGCGGTTGACCGGAGGTCGGTTGTTAAACCTGGTCGGGGATTTAGGGTATTGCGGCAATCGCGGATATTGGGCGATTGACCGAATGGTTACTTTTGTATCTGATTGGGAATCAGTTTTCTTTTAGTGGAGGGTTGTGTTCCACTGAGGCTTTATTGTTGTGATCCAGTCCTGCTTTTATCACACCGGCGCGGTTATTGCCCGGTGATGCTTTTATTACACCGGCGCGGTTATTGCCCGGTGATGCTTTCCTCGTGTGGGTCGCTCCCCTCGAGTTCCCCTCCGGAGGCCGGGGTCGGACAGTTATTGACGGTTTTGCTATCACATCGGGGCGGCTTATTTGCCCGATGATGAGGGCGGCAGCAGGAGTTTTGCTATCACATCGGCGCGGCTTTCTTGCCCGATGATGAGGGCGGTACAGATTGGGTTCATCTGGGACGGTTGGTTATTGTTTCTTACGGTCATTCCAGTCTCAGACTGCATTTTAGAGGCATAGTAGTGGTAGATCTTCCTTTTTCAGCAGTCTCATTTCTTACCACTCTTCTTTTCTTTTCGCCTCTGGTAGACCTAGTGGGTGCGTCAGAGTTTGAGGTTTTACCCACTAGGAGAGGCTACTGGTTTACTAGTAGTTCTCACCCCCATTCTTCTTTCCTCTTTTTCTTCTTCCCTGTTTTGCAGAGTCTTCTGTGGGTGCTACTGGACTTTCAGTGGCGGGTCGAGGAGAGAGGACGGCTGTGTAGATAGATCTCGAGGCTGGATAAGCGTGTTTGCTGGACTGTTGGTGTACCCAGGTTTTCCTCAGACGGTTGTACTTTCACTTTTGGGACTGGCTTTTGCCAGCAGGTTGTATTTATTTATTGTGAGCTGGGAGAGACTGATGTATCATTTATACTGATGTATTGTATTTTATTTTCAGCTTCAGTCTGAGATGTATTAGTTTTAGTTCAGCTCTGTTTTTATTGCTCTTTTATTGTATCTTTTATCTGAGCAGGTTGTTGACGCTTCGTGTACACGGGAAATACCGTGTACACGGCGGATCTGTAGACGGGCCCGGGTTCTGGTTTACACCCGGGGCGTGACAATTGACATCGCAATGGATTGACTTTCTTGATAGTCTCTTTAGCCATCCTCAGTTTATGATAGATGTGTCACATTTGAGGTATTTTTTCCTGATCCACCAATCGAAGGACCACGTATAAAGGCTCCACAATATCAACAATCTCTTTCACATAATCCTAAAATTTGGTGGACTGAATTATTTGCTCAATACTCTTTCCATCAGGCTTGGAGGCATAACGAGATGTTTGCCACTCATTTGATGCAAACATAGATTTTAAACCATTTTTATTTTTAAGGAAACTATTTAGAGCGATAAAATTTGTGGCAAATCGTGTGATACCAAGACGTAAGATCTCTCCTCCAATGAATTTGGACATTAAAGCATTGACCCAATTATGATTATACAAATACTTAGATACACATTGTGCAGTATCTATAATCTTTTTTACCCAATTTATCGTACCAAAGTCAGACATTATTAGGTTGATACAATGCGCCACACAAGGAGTCCAAAATATGTGTGGATGCCTTTGCATCAGTAGTTTGCCAGCTTTCTTGTAGTTTGAACCATTGTCTGACACTACCTGTACCATATTTTTCTTACCAATCTCACCAAGAACTTGCTCCAATAATGCATATATATAATCAGCATCTTCAAATCGACCGGTCGCATCAACTGACTTGTGGAAGACCACCTTGCCATTGCAATAAAACAAAAAATTTATGATACTCAAATGTGTATGTGATGTCCAACTATCACACATTAAAGTAACACCATACATCTCCCACTGTTGTTTGAAGTTTTTTATCCATGCAATGATATCATTGACCTCCGCATCAAGGTATTTGCCGGCGATCTCATACGGTGTTGGGGGTTCAACTCCTGGACCCTCCTTTTGTACGGGAGTGATCATTGATCTATAATATGGACTGTTTGCTACATAGGAAGGAATATGACTAAAGTGAAAAAACTTTGCTATTGCTCGACCAATTCTGCGTTTTTTATCTTTTTTTAGCATATTATCTATGCGCTGCTGTTGAGCATCTGGACCAGGAAATGCCATTGGGTCTATATCTATAATATTTGGACCTTTTTCACTTTTTTGTTTTGGTATTTTCTTTAATCTGTCGAACATGCGGCCAACAGAACCACTTCGAGATAAACCTGATGGCGCAGAGCCAGATCTAGACCCGCCACCGGTATCAAACTGAGAGGTCGCAAATTGTGCTCTATGTCGTTGGACTTCATCTTGCTTCCATCTTTCCTGTAAAGATGCTTCCATGGCAGCTCTAGTATCAATATCAAATTCATCACCTGTACCTTCATATGGGTCAGCAGAGGGATACTCGGCTGCCCGTTTATCTAGTTCATCTCGATCATCCCTCATTTTCTGTTTTGCTAATTTTGTAGATTCTAACTCAATTTTCATCGCATGTCTTATTTCCTGAGGAACTTTAGTGCATTTCGATACTTCAGAAAAACCTCCCGCGATATGTTTCTTTAAGCGGGTGACACCTCCGCCCATTCCGACCATATTACAGTAATTACACTTCCAATGAAATCTGTTTCCATCAATCATTCGTCCGTGCTGCCAACCATAATCTTCTATTTTCTTAGGTGCCATTATGATCTACATATTTTTTTACATACAAATAACTATTCTAAAATTCATTCAAAATAATGAGAAAAAGATGAGAAAATTATATATATCAATTTTAAAAATTATTTTGATTTTATTATTTTTTTATTTTAAAAATTAGAAAATATAAAATTAGAAAATATTATATTTTTTCTCAAAAATTTTCAAGATCCATTTATTGATCCATTTAATTTTGAACTATTCATAAATTATAAAGAAAGATATCAATAAATGGATCCTGAAAATAGTTCAAAATTAAATAATTTAAAATTAAATAATTTAAAATTAAATAATTTATAAATAACTAATTTAAAAAAAAAATTAAAAGATCTTTATAATTATGAAATATTTAAAAATTCTAAATAGAAAATTAAATTATAACAATTTTTACTTACCTAATAAGTAGATATTTGATTTTCACTTCCTGTGTCTTTTTTTAGCAATGAAAAAAGAAAAAAAAAATTACGAATTGCGTGAGAAAGAAAGGAAAGAAAAGGAAGAAAGAGAGAGAGAGGATAAATCTGTTGCCAAGATTTATGAGGGTGAGGGGAAGGAGAAGAGGAGAGGGAAGGGGAAGGGGGAGGGGGGAGGAAAAAGAAAAAAAAATTTCTTCCTTCCCCGTTCACGGGTGGGAAAAAAAATAAATAAATAAAAATAAAAATAAAAAATCTAAAGAAAAAAAATAAAGAAACAGAAAAATATACTATGCACATGTAATTCTTTAAAAAAAAAAAATAAAAAAAATTACTGTACATTACTGTACACATGTGATTAACAAAAAAAAAAGAAAAACCAAAAGGAAATAAACAAAAAAAAGTACTACGTCTAAAGAAAATCTAAAAAAAAGGTATTGTTTTAAAAAAAAATCTAAAGAAAAAACAAAAAAAATAAAATAAAATAAAAAACCTGCCGTGCCGCTCGGCACGGCACGCAATACCCTGTTGGGTATCGCTATGTCTCGAGCGATACCCAACGATATCGCTCGAGACGGGGTGGTGTGATACCCCACTATACCGTGCATGCCGCCCGTGCCGCCGCGGCACGGGCGGCACTTCGAACCTTGGTTATAAGTTATCTTATGAATTTGATTTATTGTGATGTTTAGCATAGTTAGTTAATTCGGATTCGGGAAAAATTTGGTTCGGATATAATACGGATAAAATTCATAACATGATTTTTAAATTCGTTGAAAAATTCGGTAAAACAACGGACTCGATAATTATTCGGATACGTGATTTATACGGAAATTATACGTTCACCAATTAAAAATCCGGGATCAAAAATTCGGCTATTAAATTAATTTTTTTTTCTAGATTTATACTATAAGCATAATCAGTTATAATTTTTAAGAATATAAAAATAAATAGATACAAAATAAAATAAATAGGCTAACAAGATTTCAAGTTTGAAGTCTGAAGGTTGAAAAAACGTCTAATTCTTTATTATAAGGGTTAATTGCATACATGTCCCTCCAAATATGTCGAATTGCAAATATATCCCTGTAAAATTCAACTTTTCATATTTATCCCTTCAAAAATCCAAAGTTCTTCAAATATGCTCCTCTGGTTAATCCCCGTTTGGAATCGGTTTATTTTTTAACAAATTTTATGTGAAATTATTTTTTTGCCCCTTTACAAATATATCCCTCTAAAAGTAATACCATTATACTTGTTACAAATATATCCCTCCAAAAGTATAATATGGAAAAGGTAAATATGTAAATTCATTTTTTAATCTAACCAAGGTTAAGCATTTAACCTAGAGTTAAATCAACTTTTCTAACAGAGATGGACGGTAGGGGCATATTTGAATAACGGTGGATTTTTGAAGGGATAAATATGAAAAGTTGAATTTTGCAGGGATATATTTGTAATTCGACATATTTGTAGGGACATGTATGCAATTAACCCTTATTATAAATAGGTTATTCAATCAAAAGATTCAAAACTGATTCTTCTAATCGTCATTCGACTTTTTATGTGAGTCCAGATAATATTACACTTATCTCTTTTATCTTATTCAATACTCTAGTTCCTCCTAAAAGGACTGGTATTGCAACTCAAATAATAAGTATAAGAATCAGAACAAGAGAATGGATATCGGTATTAAAAAAAAATAATATAGCAAACTATATTACACAATACACACCACGATATATATATAATCAAGTAAATAATTAAGATTGTCTGAAAATTAAATATAAGATAAAGTCCGCACTCTACATAGTGTATAGTGCCTACTAACATATTCAAACAGTAAACAAAAAGAAGATATATTAGGCTCACAATACCACATACAAGCATAAACAAAAATTTAAATAAATATAAAACACACAAGCACAAAAAGTTCTACATAAAAGTTTAAATAAACATAAAATACACAAACACAAAAAGTTCTAGGACATAAAGTTCACAATACCACATACAAGCATACAGAAAATTTAAATAAACATAAAACACACAAGTACAAAAAGTTCTAATAATTATAATCAATGAAATCCGGCTCCTGATTTAACCACAAAAGGTCGAGATTAGTTAATGAATTTTCTTCAATTTCTTCATTGTCGTCTTCATCTCCGTCTTTTCCATGATCCACATATTCTGAAAGTTCATGAAGTTTTTCTAAATTAATAGGCTCCAAATCTTGTGATTCCAAAGTTGACCACTTTTTCATTGTCAATGTATTCATTCTAGTATAAACAAGCTTCTCTAACATTTCCGGAGATAATTTGTTTTTTTTCTTTGTTTGTTCGGCTTCATAGGCACTCCAATTTCTTTCACAAGATGAAGAACTACATGGTTGACTTAAAATACGAACTGCATATTTTCTTACCACTGGAAGGAGATCACCACAATAATCCCACCAAACTCCTGTAATGAAGAATAAAAATTAGCTAATAATATTTTAAAAAAATTACACCAAAGTTTAAAAAAAACATAACTTACGAGGATGTGAGGTTTTTAACATCATCAAAGCCGCAGAATCGAAAATTGAAGTTGCTTTAGAACGATAAACTTGTACTTGTTTTAAGAAATCTTCTTTCTCCTCTGGAAGAATTAAATTCTCAAACATGAAAATTATGTCATCTTTCATTTTCCGACTTTCTCTAAACCCTTCATGAAACATATAAGATGGATTCAAAAGAGCAGCAGTTGCATGTATAGGATGTATAATATTTCCATTTCTTCTTTCATCAAATAACTCCAATATGCGCATGAATTTATTTTGATTATTACCCGAGCAACATTTGATTGCTTCTTTGGCTTTTTCCATAGCTTCATATAAGTACCCTGAAGTAGATCCCTCGCCATCAACAAAACGTAGAACTCGAACAATAGGCTCTAAAGCTTGTAGGACCTCCTTCGCTCTATTCCAAAATTCATTACTTTGGACGAGTTCGATAACTTTCTTTGCTTGTCGACTCTTGTTTAAATTGCTTCCTCTCCATTCAGCAGAAGCAACAAAAAGTCTTAATTCATTCTCAACTTCTAGAGTGATTGCAACACAAGAAAATTTGAAGCAAATCTTGTAACACAAGGATGCTTTAATTCTTTTTGAGTAGCTTCTCGCATCAATGCCAAAAGAACGGTGTGCTTGTACATATGATTTTCAATCAATCTTGCCTCGTCAATTACAATTCACACCCATTCAACATCCTTATATATATCTTTTAAGAGCAACTGTAAGCCATGTGCTGCACATCGAGTCTTGTACATTCTTGGATACTTTCCCACAAGCATGTCACCTGCTGCTAGAAAATTGCTACCATTGTTGGTGATGAGTTGGACAACATTATCTGGCCCAATATCTTCAATTACAGATGATAAAATATCTTTAAGATACATAGCAGTTTTCCTCACCCTCGACGATTCAAAAGAGTTTATGAAAATTGCACCTCCAGATGAATAGGCAACGACATTAGTGAATGCTCTTCCTTTCAAGACAGTCCAACCATCCGACATAATGGTGCAACCACTCAAATGCCATGAGGATTTCACCTTTTCAACATAAATCTCGACTTCCTTTCTTTCATTTGGAATCAATTTTGTTCGGAGTGTTGAATAGGATGGTACTTTGTAATCAGTACCATAGTTCGCAATCTCTCTTATAAGATCAATGAATGACTCTGATTGAACAACATTAAAAGAAATGTTATTCATTATAAAACACTTAGCAAGAAACTGATCAACTTCATCTTTGTTCTTCTTCTTATAAGCGTCCTGCATTGTCATTTGATTAATTCATCCAAATGATTTAGAACCAGAAACTCCAAAACTCTCACCATACTCATCGACATTTGTACTTCCTATACTCTTAGTTCTTTTGTTAGAATCTCCACCAATAAATGTGAATGCTTCTGTTTGCACATCTGGTGGTACTTTATCACATATTTCAATATCATGTCCTGAAATTTGAGATAGGTGGGATTTGAGTCTTGCTACACCACCCGAGTACGCTTTACAATAATATTTGCACTTAAATTTTCCACTCAATTCTTCCGCGTGAACCCAAAATTTATCTTTTTTTCGAACCATTTTTCTGCACAAGACAAGTTAGAATTACAATTGTCTTCCCATAATGAGTGTAATGAAAAATAATTATGAAATACCGTTAATATAGTGTATCAATTTATCAAATCAAAACAATGCATGCACTTAACTTGCTAGATGCTCTAAATTAGACATTCAAATTTATCTTAAGCATTCATAGTCTAACATATACTAAGTACTAACAAATAAGATCGAAATAACAATAGGAGACGCAACGAATAAAATAAGTAATGACACTATAACTCTTGAAATTTCTGTAACTGCTAAGTACTAACTACACATTTAATAATCTCAATTACCTTTATTTTACTTAGACACATATATCTAAAGCATATCCTTCTTGTAATTTAGCTTTATCAGTAGATGGTTTGCTTTATATGTTTTCATAGATTTTTATTTTATTTGATAATAACAAAAATATTTTTAGTGAGAAATCATAAAGTATTTTGTAGAGAGAGGATAATCTACTCAACCTACTTTAGAAATAAAACAAAATACTTAAAAAAAAAAATAGAAATTTTTTTTATGCAAACTATATATATTAAAAATAAACTAGTTAGTATTCTATATAGAGATGATCACTATCAATCCTATTATTTTACTAAAATCTAAAAGACTCCGAACTTACTTCTTAATCATATCATAAACTCATAAAGATTTGGTTTGATGTGTAGATTATCAGCCAACAGTTAAAATTGTACTAGCTCACCTATCTCAACAGAAATGCTTTTCTTTTCTTTCTTTCTCTTGAGTAATTTTGCAAGTATAAGCATAAATCTTATATTAAAATTTTATTCATTTGTTATATTAATTTATTTATACTCATATTTAACAGAAATAAAAAAATTTAGCAGATTAATTTTTTACCTTTTTTTTTTGGCCGGGACGGGAGGGGTTCCGATGGCGAGCGGCGCGCGGGCCGGGAGGGTTCCGATGGCGAGCAGTGCGCAGGCCGGGACGAGAGGGGTTCCGATGGCGAGCGGCGCGCGGGCCGGGAGGGTTCCGATGGCGACTTGGCAAGCAGCGCGCGGGCTGGGAGTTCCAATGGCGAGCGGCGCGCGGGCCGGGAGGGTTCCGATGTTGCGATGGCGAGCGGCGACGCCGGCCGACGAAGTGGAGAGGGGCCTATTTTGTGCGGCTCGGCTGTGCTGTGGGGTAAAAGTGAAGGGGTGAACTGTGTGATTCTGTGAACAGTAAAAAAATTTTTTTTTTCTTTCTTGGAAAGTGAAACTGTAAAGTGTAAAGTTGTTTGACTTACCCAATGGTTAATGCAGTAGGCAACTATGCATGAGAGTCTTGGACTCTTGATTAAAAAAATTTGGATTTAACTTTTGAAATTCAAAAAAAATATAGTACCGAATTTTTTGGGAAAAAATTTGGAATTCGCGAATTATTCGCGAATAATAATTTTTGGAAAAAAAAATTCCGAATTAATTCGAATTTTTGAAAAAATTCGGAAACTGATCGATTAATTCGGATTCTCAATAATTCGTGATTTTTATTTACATTTATATTTTAAAAAATAATTTTGTATAGATTATTATTAAGTGATAGTGGATAGTTTAACTTTATTTTATATTTCTATATATATATATATATATATATAGTTGCAGATTTTTAAATTTTTTTTGTAGGTTGATACTAAACGTTTCGCGTTTGGGTGCTTTCTCGCACACGTGACACGTGGTGCGATCTATTCGCGTGCTTGAAAACTTCAAACTATGGGTTTGGACATGACAAATTTTTTTAAGAAACTATATTTTTTCAAAATTAATTTATTATTTAAAATTTAAAATTTTAAAATATTTATGTACAATGCATGAGGACCTGGTCCAAGACTAGTCTTGGGATCTGAGCTCATGAGAGAAGAGCTCTCATATAGTATGCACATGCACATGTGATTCTTCTTTAAAAAAAATAAACTCATGAGAGAAGAGCTCTCATATACTATGCACATGCACATGTGATTCTTTTTTTAAAAAAATAAACTCATGAGAGAAGAGCACTCATATACTATGCACATGTACATGTGATTCTTTTTTTAAAAAAACTAAACTCATGAGACAAGAGCTCTCATATACTATGCACATGCACAGGTGATTCTTTTTTTAAAAACATAAAAAATTACTGTATATTACTTTACACATATGATTAAAAATAATAATAATAAAATAAAAGTAAAAATAACAAAAAAATACTATGTCTAAATTTTTTTTAAAAAAAAGTACTGTTTTAAAAAAACTCTAAAAAAAAAACAAAAAATAAAAAATAAAATAAAATAAAATAAAAAACCTGCCGTGCCGCGCGATACCCTGTTGGGTATCGTTATGTCTCGAGACTGGAGGGAGTGTGATACCCTCCTGTACCGTGCGTGCCGCCGTGGCACGGCGGCACTTCGAACCCTGATTATAAATTATCTTATTAATTTGATTTATTGTGATGTTTAGTTATCAGTCATATCGATTATCTGTCAGATGTTTTATATTATTATCATGTTTTGTAAATTCTATTTGTGGATATTGTACTTGTCTAGTCGTGCGTGTATAGAGAAGACTCTATCCGAGTGGATAGAAAATTTTTTACATACGACGAACCTACAAGTCTTACGGAATTATTTTTAATTCTGATTTATAAAAAAAAAAAAATTAGACCGCTTAAAAATTTCGAGGTGTGACATAATATATATGGTGTAAATAAAAAAAATGTGAGGTATTATTTTTATTGGACTTAGATTAATATAAAATAATTTTAAATTAATCTGTGAAAAATTTTAGTCGGCTGTAGTGACAAAAAAAAAAAATTCAAAATTAAAAATTTAAGATAAATTATTAATAATTAATTTTAATTGTATATGTCTGTTAAATTTAAATCTAAACAGATATTTTTGAAGAGCTCCAATTAAATGTATCAGAGCTTCTCTTTCCGAGATGAAGCACGCAACGGAAGAGTTCGAACAAAGCGATCAGAATAAGACTATACTTAATTACGTAATTTTGGAAGGATTTATCGGCAATTGTCCATTTATTGGTTGACAGCTGGAGGGTATTATTTTATTTTTCTATATGATCCCTCTTGGGCTGCCAGATAGAGAGGTAAAAAAAGAGGGTAGTTGAGAGAAGAATGCGGAAGAGCTACTAGAGAGAGTGCGCGAGGTGATTCCAGAAGATAAGCGATGGCGTGCCCGCTTGTGATTTTTCAGGCTGTCGATTTTAAGGTTAATTTTAATTATTTCATTAATTATTTAAAATTTTTAAAATGTTATTTTTATGGTAAATTTTAATTTTTTAGCGGATTTAAAATTTAGAAATTATGTTTTGGCTTCATTTTTAGGAGTATGATTTTTTTGGATTCGCTCGTAGGGATTGTTGACTGGCGGTCTTCGGAGGTGCGATGTTACCGCGGAGCGAGTTATCATTTCGCTTTCCGCTTTCTTCCATAATTAGCGATTCAAGTGAGTTTAGTAAGTTTAGTGTTCAAGATTTTTTATTTATATTTATATTTTAAGAAATAATTTTGTATAGATTATTATTGAGTGATAGTGGATAGTTTAACTTTATTTTATATTTTAATATATATATATATATATATATATATATATATATATATATATATATAAGGACAAGCTATAGTAGGGCCCAAGATGGTCATGGCCCCCCTCAATATTTTAATATTACTCAATAGTTCTTAATACTAATTTATCTCTTTCTTTCTTTAGATAATAATGACCCCCTTAACTTTTTAATATTTATTTTTATACCAATATTTTTTTTTTATTCGTATATATTTTAAATAGATGAAAATATATTAGGAGTCTCGTACTTACAAACTATTTAAAATATATATCTTAACTCTAATTTTTTTTTATTTTATATTTTTTTAATTTCTAACTATTTTTGATAAGCTATTTTATTTAACTAAATAAAATATTATACTAAATTTAATAGATCTTTTAGTTAAAGTAATTAATCTAATTGAATTACGGTTATATTTAATAAAATTTTTAATTATTTGAATAAAATAATATAAATAAAATAATTAAAAATTAAATATTTTTAAATTAAAAAAAATTTAATATTTCTATATTAATTATTTAATTAATAATTTTTTTTAAAAAAAAATTGATGATGTATTAAAATTTTTATTTGAATATATTTTGGCCTCCCTCATAGTTAAATTCTGACTTCGTCCGTGTATATATATATATATATATATATATATATATATATATATATATATATATATATATATATATATATATATATATATATATATATATGTATGTATGTATAGTTGCAGATTTTTAAATTTTTTCGCACACGTGGTGGGATCTATTCTCATGCTTGAAAACTTCACGCAATGGGTTTGGGCGTGACAAATTTTTTTTACGAAACTATATTTTTTTCAAAATTAATTTATTATTTAAAAATTAAAATTTTAAAATAGTTCTGTATAATGCATGAGGACCCCCGGCCCAAAACTAGTCTTGGGATCTGAACTCATGAGAGAAGAGCTCGCCAACCCTTCTCTCCAAAAGCTCTCGACCTTGGGGGAGATCTTGGAAGCAGAGGTTTTAGTCCAATGTGCCAAATAATTGGATCAAAATTTTATCTCAAATTTTTTTTTTTTTTATAAAAAATAAATATTTTTAAAATTTTCAATATTTATTATTTTATAATTATTTTTCTAAATTCTAATTTTTTTATTAAAATATAAAATTAAATAAAAATAATTTATTATTTATATTTTTAAATTATATGCATATATATTTTTAGAAAAGTTAAAAATAAAAATTTTAAGAAGTCAATCCAGCTCGTACCTTTAGGGGCGGAGGGCCATGCTGGGTCGGAAGCTCGGTAGTTCCGGCTCGATACGTTGCTACCAGCTCGGTACGTTTCATTCCGAATTTGAAGCCAGTCCCTAGCCCGTTTCGGACCGAAAAATATAAATCATTCCGGCCCGAAAATTGTGGGTCGTGCCGGCCGCCTCTATGCATGCATGGGTCAGCAGCTAATTTATTTCAAAATTAATTGGCAAGAATACAAATCAATGCATCCTAACACTGCATTTTTAATTTGCACTAAAATATACAAGTTCCCTTCTAAAGTGGGCACGTAAAGAATTATATTTTTGTAGCCTTAGTTATCTTTTTTCTTTTTTTTTTTTTCTTTTTTTTTTTTTGTCGAGTGTCAAGTTAAATTGTTGTTTACATATTGTAATCTAACTTATAGTAATAATATTATTCATAAAAAAAAAATGTTTAACCTATTGTCAAAAAAGTTAAAAATATTAAAGAAACTTAGATGTGCAATTAGTATATCTATGTATAGCTTCATCTGTTATTTTTTTTAAAATTTACGCAAATTAAGAATCAAACATTATTTCTTATATATATATATATATATATATATATATATATATATATATATATATATATATATATATGCTTATAAATACATTAAAAATTATTTGAACCTGTCTGTTTTTTTTTTCTTAACAGTACGTCGAAAGTTATTTGGATCACTTTGTTGCTCTTTCTCTGTAACACATGAATATGAATTTAACTATTTGGATCTCTCTGCAAGTTGTTCTTGCTCTTTAACGCATGAATATGAATTTCAGGTACGTACATATTAAATTTCTTACATTATTCTTATTATTTATGTTTAAATTTTAGTTCCTTTTTTGGTTTTTGCTTTCGTCAGATTATGTCATTTCTTGCTGTAATTGTTGGGATTTAAGACTCATTTATTAAACAGAGATAATGTCACGCCCCGAGTTTAAAAATCAGGTCTGAAATTTTTTTTTTTTCCTGAATAAATCAGAGTTTGCAAAACAGGCGTAACAGACCGCCACACATATAGGAAATCCCCTATCCAACGGGATAGGGTCTCTCCTATACATGCACGGCTAGACTAATCCAAACATCAATCAGAGAGCAATGAATATCTCAACTAAAACAATACTAATCCTCAAGAATCATCTGAAATATCATGCTATCATCAAACTGAAATATCTAAATAAACTGGAAGCAAAAATAACCTAAATGGAAGATAGCTACAAATAATAGAGGATTTCAGATATCGATCTATCATCAGGGGGACAGCTCTGTCGTGACAGCCTCACTGGATCGTCCCGACACCCCTTTACCCGAACGACCTGAAAAATGGTCACCCAGGGGGTGTGAGATACACTGTACATGTATCCCAGTGGGCACGACGAGCCGAGAAATAGCTAATCGTACCTACTGGATACTAAAATCTGCGGATAGTAAAGGTCATAGGGTAAAGCTGAATAACAAATAAGATCTACTGATAACTGAATAGGCAGATAATCAAGGGTAATGAAACTGCAAGTAATAAATGCTAGAAATCAATGTAGAGCTATAATATCCAAGCACAATAACTGCAGGTGAGTGATGCAAGAAATCTGGATATAAATGAGCTAATCAAGCAAACACTGAGCAGTAGAGGTACAGGGTACGATATCTATCAATGATAGTGCAAGGTAAGAATAATGCGTCAACAACAGAACTCAAATACCCAATCAATGCCAATATTGGTCACGAGGACCTCAGGCTCATACCACCTAACTGGCACCTAACAGGCTGACATAACCCCGCACCCACTGGTGCCTAACTGGGGGCTCACGGGTCCTTCCTCTAGACCACTTTACCGGTAAAGAACATCATTGCGGTCATGACTCCGCTGATGTACGTGAAGTACAGCGTGCGTGGTAGTCATCATGCTATGATCAAAAGCTCACGGTCTAGTGACCGAGTAATCGGCAATAAGCCGAGATCCCAACAGGGAAATCATCTATCATATCGATCAGAATCTATCATGCATATCGGAACATCAAGTAGTATCTATCAATCATGCGTATCGGAATATCAACAATATGTCGGCTGACAGGAATCAACAAGTATCCTCGAATCATGCAATCTATGTAACAAGATATGAAAACTGACAAGTAGCTGTATATCATGTGTCTACAGAATCAATCAATCATGCATATGAACAATATATCAAATAACATCTCAATGACAGGAATCAGTAGGTATCAACTAATCATGCAAATCTATATATCAATCAATCAGGATCAGTCAGGAATAATCAGGGAGTATGTAGATAATAATCGGGCTGATCGTGAACAAGCAATCTCAATCCTAGGTCTAATCAAGTCAGTGTCAATCAGTGAAATCATGATATGTCAAGATAGGTCATATAATCAGCAGGGAAATCAAAAACAGGGGTCCGACAAACTAAAGCAACCAGAGGGCCAAAAAGCTAGAGCCCGGATCGAAAGTAACCCACCTGGATGAAGGCAGATCCTCGAACTCCCGCACAGCTACTGGGAGGCTGGTCCTGAACAACTGGGCCCTAAACAGAAAACTGTGATCAGTGACTGACCCGCTCAACTGGAGCCTTCGGTACTTATATAAGACATCTAGTCGGTGTATAGTTACTATCAGAAGACAGCCACAAGGTTATAATTGCAACTTGATCCCCAACAACTTTTAATTTACATAAAATCATAATTTTATTCGCTGTTTTGATCCGTTTTCCCAAAACTATATTCAATTTCTATCCAATAGGGCCTACAAAATTTAACCAAAATGCCTAGTAAATATATTAATACTGTCTAAAGACAGCCATTATGTCCAATTTACAATTTAATCCATAATAGTTTCTCAATTGTATAAAAACACTAATTTGACAGCTTGTTTCGACTCGTTCTTACAATCCGGGAGTCCAACGACGACGCCGTAAGTTCCAGCGCGTCACATTTGATGAGACAGACCCCGTGCTCACAACTTTGGGTCAACGCGAAACCCGAGAGCGAAGTTAGCTCTTTAACTTTTCATGTTAATTGCCCTATTTTGCCTTGATCTTAACATCTAGGAGTCCAAAAACTACGCGGCGAGTTTCCGCGCATTTGTTACGTCGAAACAGAGCCCGTGCTCACACATTTGGATTGGCACGAAACCCGAGGGAAAAGTTGGCCCAAGATCTATTAGTGTCCAACTTACTATTATCTTGTAACTTAGCAAAAACTTACTTATACTTGATCTTTTTAAGAGATAGCTAGAGCATCATGCACAGGAAGGTAAGTGGAGTTGAGGGCTCACCAGAGGGGTGCCTGAGATCGGCCGGAGCAGTTGCCGGAGCAAGGTGGTGCACCAAACCAATCTACCCAAGGCTCGGGTTGGGGGATCTTGTAGCAACCCAAGTGCAGACCTGTTTCCAAGGCAAGCATCAGATGAAGGGAAGTCCCAGAAGCTGCTTGGCCCTCGTGGGGTCGAGCCCCGGCGGCCGGAGGCGGCGGCGGCCGGAGTTAAGCCCGAAAAGATGGTTTCGGGTGCAACTTTTGAGGGCTCGATTGCAGGAGGTTTCTAGGCTAAACAAAATGCTAGGAAGCGGGATTAGGGTGCATATATCTCACCTGGGTGGTAGCCGGAGTCCCGGTGTCGTCGGCGGCGGCCGGAGGTGGTGCTCGGGCTGCTACAATGGTGCAACAGCAATGATCTCTAACCTGACGTCCAAACTCCCATGCAATTGCACAAAGCTTCACTAGACAACCCAATTAACTCACCTGAGTCACAGCCCGACGGAGGAGAACGCCGGCAATCGCCGGAGCTCGAAGCCAACCCAAGCTCGGTGAAGTTGACCCACCTCTAATGGCGGATTCCGGCCGGCGAGGCCTGGGCCGGTGCAAGATGGACCAAAAGGTTCCTCTCGGTCCCCCGGTGCTTTCTGGGTGGTTGGCCGGCGGCTCGGGTGCACGGCGGCGCCGGTTGAAGGAGTTCCGGCGAGGGTGCAATTTAGCCGGTTCTAGGGCATGTTGGATCTCCGCCGATCTTCATCCGATCCACACCAATATTCGGGAGTAGCTTGCAGTCACCCAGAGGAGCAAGTTAAACGGTCTTGATCTGGATTTAGTCAATCGGATAAAGCTCGTGGTGATTCTCGGCCGAAACAAGAATTTCCGGCAAAACCCGCTCCCGCCGG
Organism: Tillandsia fasciculata; assembly: GCA_029168755.2. NCBI lineage: Eukaryota > Viridiplantae > Streptophyta > Magnoliopsida > Poales > Bromeliaceae > Tillandsia > Tillandsia fasciculata. Next base: position 14,670,430 of record CM054947.1, on the reverse strand, counting down.
CGGCCGGGACGACGGCGATGAACCAGGCTTCACAGGTAAGGTCCATTCATGGTAAATAACGCGATGATATACTTCTAAGGCCTTTTTAAAGACAACTAAAACTAAAGCCTTACCTTGCTGGAAACGGGGAAGAAGGAGGAGTGGTGCGCGGCGGCGCACGGCGGCGGCCGGGGCTGGGTCCAACGCAGCTTGGTTGCGGCTTCACAGGGGAGTCCTCAGAGAAGGATCCAGTCATCTGAATTCCTCCAGGATCTCTTCCTCCCCAAGAACCCGATGCCAAGGTGTTTCTCGAAGCTCCCTTCTCCGGCGACGGGGTGGCGGCCGGTGCGGGACTTCCTACAGGCGCGGCAGAGGTAGAGGAGGTCGTTTGGAGGGTGGCGGCTGTGGGAGCTGAGGGCTACGGGGTTTAGAGAAAACCCTAACCCTAGCTATACCTAAACATATATAAGATTGTATAACTTGCATTTTAGTCCTCCCCTTTTGACATTTTAGGTTTTGGTCCTTCTCAGTAGCTTACTCTCGCACTTAGGTCCCTCCCCAAGCAGTGGCACGCAAAACGGCACATAAAATATAGGGGGTTCTATGCAAAATACTGCATTTTCACTGTTTTTCACGCATTTCGAGGCGATCCGGTCGTCAGATCGAGAAACGGACTGTGCCATGACGTCCGGATCGACGAGACCTATCAGGTAGCGATCTTCGTTTTTCGAGAAAACGCCCGGATAAAGTTGCGACCCATAAAATGCTGATCCAAAATACTGTTTTCGTGCTTTTCGAGATTCCAGAGTCGTCAAACAGGATTTTCGACTGCGCCATTGCGTTCAGAACGTCGAAAATAGCTAGAATTGACTACTCGAATCACTATATTAGGAGTCCAGATAGTAATTTGGCCAACATTAGCTCTTAGGGGAATCAAATTCAAGGTTTACCCTTCATCAACAGTCCCATGCACTATGCACTTAAGTCGCAGGTCCCGTCCGCTTCTTCGTCAATTTCTGGAAGATCCGACCGTCGGATCTGAATATGCTTAATATGATTTTCACTCGATTCGACGAGACGGTCGTGCTGGTGATCTCGGATCTTCGAGATTAGGCTCGGATTGCAAAGTGATATTTTTGGCCCACTAATTGTGCAATTTACACTACAGAAAAGGGGCGCCCTAGCTATTCGTGCATTTATGATCCAACATTCAATTTGACTTTATTTATTTTCATTTATTTATTTATTTACAAAAATTCAAATTCTTACAGATAATATAATTATACAACTAGCAAAAAAAAAAAAACATCATAATATAAGAAAATTACTCATATATTAAATCAAGCTTAGAAGGAAGCAAAAAAACATTTTAATATGGTGTACACTAACACATGGAATGTATAATATCTAATAGAATTTATAAAGAGTCTATCTTTTCTCGCTTTATTTTTTAGTTTTACTTGATATTCTTTTTTTTAGCCTAATCCTCATTACCATTTATTTGTTCTATCAAACCTACATGTCTTAAAATCCAAATGTAAACCATGAGATATTATTTTTAAAAACTATTCATATTCATGCATAAATAAATTGTGTAGGTTCTAGATCACATTTTTAATACTTTTACATTTGAGTGTTAAGGCATCTAGATTTGAGTTCTAGAAATATTGGTTTGTAAAGCAGACAATAAATTTTCACCAGTTAGGTTATTAATTTGTTTTTTGTAGCTCTATATGAATATGAATTAATTTAATACAGCTCTTTAAAAATATATCGAATAACAGATATATTCCGACAAAGTTTAACTTTTTATATTTATTTCTTCAAAAGTTTTAAATTGTTTATATAACCCTCTAGTTTATTATCGGTAGTTACCAACTTAAAAAAAAATATTCTGTTTTAAATTTAAACTTTCGATACAAAAATTTAAATTTAAAAATATAAAATTTTAATTTTTAATTTTAAAATTTTAAAATTAGGATTTAAATTTTAAATTTAAAAATTTCAAAATTGAATTTGAATTTTAAAATTTTAAAATTTGAATGTGAAATTTTAAATTTTAAATTTAAAATTTCAAATTAAAAAATTTAAATATCAAATTTTAAAAGTTTAAAATTTGAATTTGAAATTTGAAATTTTATATTTTAATTTCCAAATTAAAAAATTCAAATATAAAATTTTAAATTTCAAATTAAAAAATTTTAATTTTATTATTTTAAAATAAAAAATTTTAATTTTATAATTTAGAATTTTAAATTTTAAATTTTAAAATTTAAATTTAAATATAGATTTTATTATTCAAAATGCGAAAGTGAGCGAGGAAGAAGTCGTACGAAATAGAGAAATTTTTTTCGCCAGTCTAACCTTTTTTTTTTTTTTTTCCCCAAAAATACCCCAAAGCACAATAATACCATGTATTTTTTTTTTTTTAAGTTGTTAGGCTATCCAAATGCACTAATTAATAAAAAAAAATCACATTTTTTAAAATACAAAGTAAAATTGGAATCGACGATCGGCTCGGTTAAACTTGCTCTAAAGTATTTGAAATACCTATAAAATAAATTTCGTGATTTTTCGATATTATTTGCCTAGTGATCGAAATGACTCAAAATCAACGGCTGAAAATAAAAGTTTCATAAAATTTGATGATATGTTACTAAAATTTTATATCAAAATATTAATTTTATTTTATATAATATGAAAAAAATTTTATTAAAATTTTACTTGATTTGGACATTTCTATACCGTTAAACTTATAAACTGCTTATCACTACCATTAAAATTGTTGATTTTGAGTTCTTTGATAATTTGACAAATGATAGCGAAAAATTACGAAATTTACTTTTTATATACGTCGAATACTCTAAATCAAGTCTAACGAAATCGATCGTCGATTCAAAAATTTCAACATTGAAAACAACTTATAAGCACCTGCTTTTAATAGCACCGCAGCCCATCTAATTATATATACATTATTATTCTAAAGTACTGTCGCAATTTCAAGACGATAATTTAATGCGTTAAAATTATATAATTCATTCATATATATATATATATATATATATATATATATATATATATATATATATATATATATATATATATAATTTTATTAAAACTCTATATTGCGAATTTATTTTGCCCAATATTTTTATTAAATTCTAGTAAAATTCTACATATAGAGTTATTTTTCAAATTTAAACTCTACGACTTATTTTAAATCAGGGACATAAAATTACTTTATAAAGTTTTGTTATAAACTTCTAATTATAGAAGCTAGATATGATATATTAACATTAAACAGCTCAAGATTGTTTCAATTATTAGAGATTATCAATAATTTCTTCTTTATTTCTCTCAAAAAAAAAATAATTTCTTCTTTATTTGAAATTTTTATACAAACTATAATAATTAAAAGGATAAATTTTAAATTGTCCCGATGTGGTTTAACTTATTTTTATTTTACTCTCCTGGTGCTCAAAAAAATTGCATTTTATTCTCTTACGGTTTAGCTTATTAATAAATGTGTAATGAAATATGGAATAACACTCTTTAAGAAAATAATTGTTATCTAGTTAATTACTTTCTTGCCACTAAAATAGAGTCAACAAAAAAATTACTGGTTTTAATTAGAAATTTATGGAAACATAATTTAATACGCAACCAATTTAAAACTTAAAGATTTATTAGGGTTCATTAGTAATGAGTCTTTATTCTTAGGTTTTCTTTTTTCTTTAGCACAATATTACAATTAATTTGTCGAATTATTTCAAATTATTTAAGAATAAAGGTATTTAAAACCTTTCAACTAAATATATGGAATACCTAATGTTGAACAAATTATTGCATTGGTACTCGTAATTTCAATCTTGATGTTCTGCTTCTGGATTAAATTCTACTAAAACTCAGTGATTCAGATTTATTTGTTTCACAAATTAATTATTCCAAATTTAAATTTTAGATTTATTCTATGTATTCTACTAAAATTTTATTGTCTAAATTTATTCTATTTATAAAGCAAAGGAAAAAATCTTCATTTTGTCCGCACGATTGTTGCGCATATTTTTTTTTTACTTTGCCACATTGTAGTTCACATAGTTATACTTATTAATATTTTACTTTTGTTTTACTTTAAGGACCTGTTTTTAAATAAGACAGTAAAATAATACTTTTTGAAAATCATAAAATGATACTTTGTTTAACTAAAACAAAAAATAAAACTATAGGTGTAACTTCGTAAATCGCAGGGCGGCAAAGTGAAAGCATCTTAAATTATAGAATAGCTAAGCCTAAATTACAGGCCCCGATTTGATTGCCTCTCCCACTAGGACTAAGTAAGGCTGTCACGCCCCGAGTTTCAAAACAGCGGTAGAATTTTTTTTTTTTTTTTTTAAAATCAGAGTTCAAATTTTAAATTCATGACGTGAACAGACCGCCACATGCATAGAAAATTCTCTGTCCACACGGACAGAGTCTTTCCTATACATGCTCGGCTAGGCAGATACAGTGATACAATCATAGAGCAGTATAATCAACAACCAAATCCAAAAACATAAAGCTATAGAACTAATACATCCACAAATACTCTAATAAACAACTATAATATTAGATCAACCACTAAAACTAAAAATACTAGCACTGGGCCACTGCGGCCAATAGCAGGGGACAACTCTAGCGTGATAGCTCACTGGATAGTTCCAAACTCCCAGCACCCGACTGACCTGAAAAACAGTCATCTAGGGGGTGTGAGATACATCGACAGTGTATCCCAGTGGGCACGACGGACTGAGAAATAGCAAGTCGTACATACCGGATACAATGATAAGCAGATAACAAAAGCAGAATATAACTGGAAGCTAAATAACGAGATACTGAACTGAAACTAAGAATGCTGAAGTAAAAGCAAAGATGAAAGCAGGGGTACTCGAATATATAAGCTATTCGTGCAGTAACTGGCAAATCCAACACACAGAGCTAATCATGCTATAGAGTAGAGCTAATGTGATAATCAATATCTATCAATGCTGTAAATAGAGAATGCTGAAACTCATGTGCCAGTCATGCTAAAATACTGAAACAGTCAAAATAGATGAATCATGCATCAATACAAGCAGTAGAGTACCCAATCACCTGCCACTGTTGGGTCCAAGGACCTCAGGCTAAATGCCACTATTGGTCTCATAGAACCTCAGGCTAAATGCCACCTGTACACCAATCTGCTGTCATAACCCTCTGGGCTCACGGGTCGCCACTGCTGACCACTTTACCGGTAAAGTACACCACTGCGGGGGATCAGCCCACTAGTGTACGTGAAAAAAACAGCTGGCTTTGTGGCGATCATAATGCTGATGCTCAAGCTCATGGTTTAAAGACCACACACACGGCAATAAGCCGAGAAATCCCTATCGGGATGCTCAAGGCTGTAATAATCACGGATGCTGTATAACGAATCTGAACAATAGGAGCTAAATATCTGAACTGTAACTGAAACTGAATAGCAGAACTGTACTCCTATTCTATCATGCAACATAGCACAGGAAATGCTAGCATAACAAGGCAGATGACAAGCAAGCATGATATATATCAAGATGTATCTACATACATACTAAATGCTGAATATGGAATCATGGCTAGAATTGAACTACAAGATCGATGCTACAAAGCTGTACATAAAGAATGCTGGAATCAAAACAATTAGAAAGGCTCAAGCATAGGTTCAGGGCTTCACCAAAAATAGGGGTCCGACCTACCATGGCACCCCATAGGGCCAACCTGATAAAGCCCGAACCGAAGATAAACCCACCTCAATGTAGATGATCACGGTGGCTGCAGGATGGCTCGCAAACTGGCGACTGAGTGCTGGGACCTGAATCATATGCACAGGTCAGAAAATCGACTCTCACACATACCCAAACCACTAACACACTGTGTGCAGACAAGCTAAACGGGGAACTTCGCTGAAGTCCCAGAATTTTTCGAAATTTTCGAAAATTCACCGATAAACCGACAATTTTGCCGATTTACGATCCGATAACCGATTTCCGCTCAACGAAAGCCATCGGATTACCAATGAAAAGCTTAGAGATCACAGGCACACAACCCAAGACAGCACACTAGGTAACATTTGCGTTTAGACCCCTAGAGTTTTCAGAAATCATACTTTACAGTCAATTGAGAGCCGTTTTCGCTCGTTCTCTTAACTGGGATATTATTTTTACGAACCGTTACCTCTAGGAGGTGACCCTCGACTTGCTGAACACCGTGCTCACCTATTTGCAGCAGCACAGAACCCGAGAAAAACTTCGGGCCATAATTTACTTGTCTAACATAGCCTTAAGACATTTTTATTTCTTCGGCTTGACAAAATTAAAATCTAACGCGAGCATCGCGTCCAGTGTCCTCAAAATAGCCAGGAGCTCACTATCGCGGCTTCGCAAACAGCCCAAAACAGACCCACGGCCATCTAGCCTTCTTAGAGCTTCTACTTGCTCCAATTTACATCCTACATGTGCAAAACTTAATCTAACTGGCTCACTCATCTCTGGACAACACAGGGACTCAGAGGCTTGCCCTAGTGCAGCCCAGAACTGCTGGATCAAGCAGATCCAAAACCCTTGCTTTCTACCATGACAACATTGCTCCACACACAAATCCACACAGATCTACTTTGATCTGAAGTGAGCATCAAGCTCAGGGAATATAAAGGAGAAACTTTCATATTATGCTCGAAGCCAAATTTCCATTTTTTCTTCACTGTGGCATTTCCACAAACAGTTGGTGTGCACCAACTTCCAACACACAAGGAAACCAAGCCCGAGCTAGTTCTCTGCAGAGAGGGCTCCTGTGGCTTTATAACTTGGAAGGAAAGCAAGCATACAGGGTTTAGAGATTACCTGGGTGGTTCGCCGGCGACCAGAGGCGGCGGCGGCGGCCGGAGCTTGAGCTCGGGCGATAAACATGTGCAACCACAGAGAGCAAAAACCCGACATCAAAAACTTCATGCAACTGCATGAATGACTTCTAAATGATAAAATGGATCTACCTCAGTCACTGTACGGTGAATGGGTGCGGCGGCGATCGCCAGCGGCGAAGCTCGGCCAAGCTCGAGAGAGCTCTAATGGCGGATTTCTTGCCGGAGCACAAGAGGTCCTCAAACTTGTACCAAAGTGTTCCCCCCGGCTCCCCGATGCTTCCTGTGGGGGTGGCCGGCGGCGCGGATGAACGGCGGTGCCGGACGGCAGAGATCGGTGGAGGTGCAAAATTGCCCGGTTTAAGGGCTGGCTCGTGCGGCTCGGATCCTTATCCGATCACCATGAAATTTGATGGAGAGCTCGCAGTCGTCGAGAAGAAGAGATCCAACGTCTCTGATCTTGAGTTCAACGGTTGGAATCTTTCCGCAACCGAAGCTCGGTTTTTCGGTGATAGGTTGTTCCCGCCGGCAACCCGGGGCACGGCGGCGGCTCGGACTTCCCAGGCGCGATGCACTCGACGTCAGGAACACACTGAACACACTCTTGGGTCGATTAAAACGAAAAGATTACAACTTCTTACCTCGCCGGAGAATCAAGGAGGAAGAAGACGACCCGCGGCGGCGCACGGCGGCGCCCGACGTTGGGTTCACCCTGGCTCGGTTGCGGCCACACAGAGGGACACTCAAACCCACTTTGGATCAAACAAAACTCCTTCTTGATGCCTCCCACACCACCAGACCGAGAGGAAGCCCAACTTTCTTGGTCTCCCTATGCTTTTCCGGCGACCAAGGGCGGCGGCCGGTGGTGCAGGAGAGGTAGCAGAGGGAGAGAAGGAGTCGTGGGGGCTGCAGTTACCAGGAGGGTTGCGGCTAGGGTTGCAAGAACAACCCTATGTTGCAATATACATATTTTGCAACAAGTTGCTATTTAGCCCCTCAACTCACTGTATTTTCACTTGGGTCCTTTGCTGTAGAACAAACTCACAAAGAAGCCCCTTTTCAAAAAGTTTGGATCAACTTGACAAATAAAATATAGGGCTTTTATGCAAAATACTATAATTTTTCCCATATTTCACGCTTTTCAAGACAACTGGTTTGTCAAACAGAAAAACGGACACCACCACGACGTCCGGCTCGACGAAACCTATCAGGTAGCGATTTTGGTTTGCTAAAATTGAGCTTCAAAATTTTTAAAATTCATCTTATACAGTAATTATACAATTCGGCACGTTTTACGATGCTTTAGGGTCGTCAAATGCAAATTTCGTCAGCGCCACAGCGCTCAGAACGACGATGCCATTCAAATCGACTACCTGGATCATCATATTCGGACTCCAAACGGTCGATCGGTCGACATTGGCCGGCGAGGAAAATAAATCAGGGGCTACTATTCATTGGCACTATTCACTTAAGTCGCGGGTCCCACTAGCTTTTTCTCTGATTTCTGGATAATCTGACCGTAGGATCAAAAATCAGTTTATATCATTTTCAATCGATTCGACGAGACGATCACATTGGCGATTTCAGATTTTCGAGATCAGACTCGGATCTGAAAGGCAGACATAGTGCTCCAAAAACTGTGCAATTTGCACACCGGTATACAACCACATAGGTTTAATTTTTGCATTTCCTCGTTCACAATCACATTTGAATTCTTAAATTTCAAATTTGAGTTTTTCGGGTACTACATTACCCCCTCCTTATCAGAAGTTTCGTCCCCGAAACTTAACTACAGTAGGACATCAAACAGTCCACTAACACGGGTACAAGTCTAACCCATACTCAGCAATAATCAGTTGCTGGACATCTGCACTATCTAAATCATCCACTGTGACAATCAGTCACACAACACCACTGAAAGCTCTAAAGGTGCACTATAACAAACCGGAAAGCTCATCGAAACATCAGTACTGTCTGACACAATTCAGGGCTACTCGTTTCAACAGGTTGCTTGTAAAGGCCGACGTCGCTTGTATAGACGTCCATCAATCACAGTGACAACTAGTCAACTGCGCGCATGTACGGTAGAGATCTGTCCAAAATCCAATCATAGACTGCGATATCACTTCTAGGGTAATCACACCGTGCTCAAAAGGCAACTACAAGGCTAACCTATAGGAAGGTACTCATATAGACCCAATCATAATACTCCCCTTTTTACAGGGTAGAGTATTTCATCCACTCTTTCGACAGTACGTTGTCTGCTGCCAACGTGCTTATCAAAAAAATAGAAAAATACCTACAATCTATCGCCAACAACTAGTCGGAGACATAACTCATACTAAAACCAACAGGAGAACCAACGTACCTGTCATGCCCGAGTTTTAAAAATCAGGTCTGAAATTTTTTTTTTTTGAATAAATCAGAGTTTGCAAAACAGGCGTAACAGACCGCCAACATATAAAAATTCCCTATTGAATTTGAGTTGGCGTATTTCGTGAATAGTTTAAGTCTTGAAGATTGAAGATGAAGAAACTTTGGATCATATACCTCAATCTCAAGAAAGAAGAATTCAAAAGGATCAGGTACGTTTAACTAAATAATTTTGATGATCCGAATACTTCTTATAGTGTAGAAACACCTGGAAGAGGTTTTAATTGCATATTCATCAAAAACTGGACATGGGACATGTTCAGGATCCGGATCGTGTCTTTCAATCCGGATCCCGAAGGGTGTTCGTTCATACACTGGTTCAATCCGGATCATGGCATTTGATGATCCGGATCCCGAACATGAGTTTTACCTGTTGGCTTGAACGATCCGGATCAGGAATCTCAATCCGGATCCCGAACACATTGTTCTGGTAAAACTGTATGAACGATCCGGATCGTGGATTATGATCCGGATCCCGAACAGGCGGTTTTCTGGAAATTGCTCTCTGTGCGTCTGCGATCCGGATCGTGACTTCGCAATCCGGATCGCCGTCGGTAAAACTTTCCAGAAAAGTTTGTTTTTGATCCGAATATTCTTCCTAGGGTTTCTAACCTATAAATAGCCCTTTATTTCATTTCTAGGGCAATCCACAATCGGAAAAAGAGCCGTCATTTTCAAATATCATTTTATACGGCCTTAGATCCACATATAGAGAAGAACGGAAATCAATAGATCTATTCTATGGTTCTTCATCTATATTGATTAGTTTGATTCTAGGTTTTCATACTCACATCTTGAGTTGAATCAAACTAATGAATACTTAGATGGTATTTCCGATCTACTCTTGATCTAAGTATTCGGCGGATCATCACCACCCAAACAAACAACGATTTACCCCAAAATCGGCGCGTGGACTCGCGTGGCCTTGTGGATTCAAGGTGCAACCGCTCTCGTGGATTCGGAGCGAGGTGCGTTCGTGGATTCGAAGCGTGCCATTGGGTGAAGACCGTGGATTCGGTCGGACGTCGTGGACTCGACGTTGGACGCTGTGGATTCAGCGTTGGGCGCGGATCGTGGATTCGAGAAGCGTCGTGGAGCGAGCGGAGAAGATCTACTAGGAGCGTATGGTAAAAGGTTGAGTCGTCTGTGAGTACGTTATATCACCTTGTACGTGTGTTAATTCTAGTGGATTTCGCCGTGTTATCGGTCCCGTGGTTTTTTACTCCGGTTTGGAGTTTTTCCACGTAAAAATCTTGCGTGTTCTTTTATTTTTCCGCATTGGGTTTTATCGCGCAATGATTTTTTGAGTGTTTATTGTTTACACCTATTCACCCCCCTCTAGGTGTTTTTTCCCCTATTTAGATCCTTATTAACCTAAACCCAACAAGTGGTATCAGAGCGGGAATAGGGTTGTAAACAATGGTTGAAGGTGGAAACATCAATCGACCCCCTTTCTTTGATGGAACAAATTATGCGTACTGGAAAGTACGGATGAAAGCTTTTTAATTTCCATCGACGAAAGGGTGTGGCAATCAATTGAATTAGGATGGTCTAATCCAACTGAAATTTTAGATGATGTTCGCACCTTAAAACCTAGGTCGAAATGGACCAAGGAAGAGATAGACTTATCTTCTTACAATGGCAAAGGGATTAATGCTCTATTTAATGCTTTGTCACAAACTGAGTTCTCTCGCGTCTCGGCATGTGAGACTGCGAAAGAAATCTGGGATGTTCTTCAAGTTACGCATGAGGGAACTAACCTAGTGAAGATTCAGAAACTGCAAATGCTTACGAGCAAGTTTGACTCTATCTCTATGGCAGAGAATGAATCTTTCACTGACTATTACACACGATTGCAAGACATCGTGAACTCATGTGCTAACTTGGGAGAGAAGATTCCAGAATTTAAAGTTGTAAGAAAAATTCTAAGAACTCTTCCTGAACGATTTCGCCCGAAGGTCGCAGCCATTGAAACAATTAAACACCCGGACGAAATGCGTGTAGAAGAATTAGTAGGTGCTTTACAAACTTATGAAATGACTTTTCCTACTAACTATTCTTCTGGAAAGGCATCCTCTTCTAAGTCTTCAGGTTACGCATTGAAATCAACTAAAGAAGAAGACGCGGATTCATCCTCCTCGGACGACGACGAGAACCTTTCTATGGAGGACTTTGAGAAGCAGCTCGCTCTCTTGACAAGGAAGTTTCGCCGCAACTTTCGAAGGGGAAATTCAAGCAAAACTCCATCCTTCGGAAAGTCGAAGAAAGGCAAGGGTTCTTCAAGCTACAAGTCAAGAAGCAAGAGAACTTCTCAAAGGATAAGAAAAGTTCTGAGGGACAAGTTCAGTGTTTCAAATGTCGAGGCTACGGCCACATTGCAACGGAATGTCCCAACAAGAATCCGGCAAAGAAGAAAGCGATGCAAGTCGTTACTTGGGATGACAACTCCACGTCAAATGAGTCATCGTCAAGTGATGAAGAAGACAACGCGACAGCTTTCCACGCGTCCACCACATCTTCACCCTTCATGTGCTTAATGGCAAGTACATCCGACTCACTGTCCAACTCCACTGTTGAAAAGATTGCAACGGACGATGAATCAGATGATTCGGAAGGTGAAGATTTTGTTTTAGCCTACCATAACTTTTGAGGGATTCAAAGAAACTGGCTAAACAAAACAAGGGGTTGAAAGAGAGATTGCAGGATCTTGAAGAAGAAGTAAAAAGAGTAACCTCTATCTCAACCGATCTTGAAGTGGAAAGGGACAATCTGATTAAGACAAATGTTTCCCTTCAAGAGTCCAATGAGCATTTCGAGAAGAATTATATAGATATGGTGAACAAAGCGAATTACTTCTTGAAGCTCAACGGCGAGGCTCGACAGGAAAAATTGGAAATGACAGAGACCATACGCCAACTAAAGGATGACTTACAGAGATTTTCTTCTGGAAGGAGTAAGTTGGACAGACTTCTTGGTCTCGGTCAAAGAAATAAGTTCGGCCTCGGATACACTCAAACTGGAGACATTCCAAGTTCGAGTGGTACAGTATTTGTGCCTCAGTCGGTATCTCCTCCTCCGACACCGGTGTTCACGACAAGCAACGACAACAACCTACTACATCCTCTTCGGAATCGACAAGAACCAAGGTATGTTTTCGTTGTGGCATTTCAGGGCACATAAGAAGAAATTGCAAGACTGGAGCCAAACGCACACCTCAAGCACATCTTGCAATGACTACCAAAAGGGCTATTCCTCGGAAAACAACTCCAATCAATTGAAGGAAAAGAGCCTTGGTAGTACACCGCTCAAGACGACATCATCAAGGAGCAGCAATTCTTCAAGCAAGACGCTCTCACCTAGGAAATCAACTTCACGACCATTACCGACGCATTCCAAAAAGGTTTGGGTGCGCAAAGGTGAAATCTTTCCCTGTCTTGCTACCAATGTTTCCTTGCATGCATATGATAGTTCGTCTTGGTACCTGGATAGCGGGTGTTCCCGTCATATGACCGGCGATAAAAACTGTTTTCAAACATTTGAGAAAAACTCCGGAGGACTTGTTGTTTTCGGAGATGGTCGGTCTTCCAAAATTGTTGGAAAGGGAACGGTAGCTATTCCAGATGGCCCGGTTCTAGATAATGTGTTATTTGTTCATGGCCTTAAGACTAACCTCATAAGCATAAGTCAACTGTGTGATAGTGGTTATTCAGTTAATTTTTCATCTGATAAATGCACTGTAACTGACATGAACCATGCTTTCTTTTTAAAGGGGGTTAGATCAGAAAACAATTGTTATGTAGTTCCTTCTAAGATTTCTGAAAAATGTAACCTAGCATCTTTGAAAAATGAAACACTTTGGCATGAAAGGCTAGGTCACATAAACTTTAAGGAACTTGCTAGAATTTCAAATAAAGATGTGGTCAAGGGGGTTCCGAAACTTTCTTTTGAACAAAACCTTGTGTGTGGCGGTTGCCAAAAGGGAAAACAGTCTAGGACTGCACACAAGAATTTGAACCACATAGGTACAAAACGGCCTTTGGAACTTTTGCATATGGACTTAATGGGGCCAACTCGTCAACCATCTCTGGGAGGTAAATGGTATATTTTCTTGTTGGTTGATGACTTTTCTAGATATACTTGGGTAGCCTTTCTAAAAGAAAAAGCTGATACCTTTGATTCTTTTCTCGAAATCTGCAATCGTATTATGATAGAAAAGAATGAAAGGATTACTCGAGTTAGGAGTGATAGAGGTGGGGAATTCATAAATTCCAAATTCATTGATTTTTGCACTTCTAATGGCATTAAACATGAATTCTCCGCACCTTACACACCTCAACAAAATGGTGTAGTCGAGCGCAAAAACAGGGTCGTACAGGAAATGGCACGTGTTATGCTTCACAGCCGGAACTTACCTTTATATTTTTGGGCTGAAGCGGTGAACACTGCTGTCTATGTTATCAATCGCGTGTATTTGCGCCCGGGGACTTTGAATACACCATATGAACTTTGGTTTTGTAGAAAACCTAACATCAAATATTTTCGCATCTTTGGGAGTCGGTGTTTTATTTTACGTGATCGTGAAAATCTTGGAAAATTTGACTCTCGAAGTGACGAAGGGATTTTCTTAGGTTATTCTACAAACAGCAGAGCATATCGAGTTTTTAACTTAGAATCTAAGACGATCGTAGAATCGATAAATGTTAAGGTAGATGAAGCTTTTCACTTTGAATCTGAAAAATCTACCCTCGATATCTCTCTTGATGATGATACACCTGCTAATGCATCTTCTTCTAACAATTCTTTCGATAATAATGTTGATGCATCTAACGGTTCTTCAAGCTTATCTGATGTGCAGGAATCATCTCGTGTACCTCCGCCTACTCCTCTACCTCAAACGTTACGCATCTCCAAGGATCACCCTGAATCGAACATAATTGGAGATCCACAAGAAGGAGTTAGAACACGGAGACAATTGGTTTGCGGATTTGCATGCTATGTATCTCAAATCGAACCAAGGAATGTTGATGAAGCTCTCCAAGATGATTACTGGATTAAAGCAATGCAGGAAGAGCTCCATCAATTCGAGCGAAACAAAGTCTGGGAACTGACGAAGCCTCCGAAGCAACACAATGTGATAGGTACCAAATGGATCTTCAAGAACAAGAAAAACGAAGAAGGTACTATCATCAGGAACAAAGCAAGGTTAGTTGCTCAAGGCTATTCTCAAGTAGAAGGTATAGACTTTGATGAAACTTTCGCCCCTGTAGCTAGACTCGAGTCCATTCGTATATTGTTTGCGATTGCTTGTCATTTTAAAATCAAATTATTTCAAATGGACGTTAAGAGCGCCTTTTTAAATGGATTTTTAAATGAGGAAGTTTATGTAGCTCAACCGAAAGGTTTTGTGGATCATAAACTACCTAACCATGTTTTTCGTCTGAAAAAGGCTCTTTACGGTCTGAAACAAGCACCGCGAGCATGGTACGAAAGGTTGACAAAGCACCTTTTGGAAAAGGGCTACACTCGAGGGGGAGCTGACAGGACTCTCTTTGTGAAGCATTATCAAAACAATTTCATAGTTGCTCAAATCTATGTCGATGACATTGTTTTTGGAGCAACAAGAGATAATGATGCTTCTAAATTCGCGGAGACCATGGAAAGCGAATTTGAGATGTCCATGATGGGCGAATTGAATTATTTTCTTGGATTACAAGTTAAACAAAACGATGAAGGAATTCACTTGTGTCAATCCAAGTATGCACTGGAGTTGGTCAAAAAGTTTGATCTTGAAAATTCTAAGGATTTTCCGACTCCAATGGGAACTAGCCATAAGGGACTTGGAAGTGAATCACAAAGTGAGAATGTAGACGAGAAACTGTACCGCAGTATGATTGGAAGTCTACTATATCTCACGGCTAGTCGCCCGGATATATCCTTCAGTGTTGGGATTTGTGCGAGATATCAATCAGCACCGAAGGAGGTTCACCTGAAAGCGGTGAAACGGATCATCCGGTATATCAAAGGTACAATCAATTTCGGAATTTGGTATCCTATGGGAACGACTTTGGATATTGTTGGATACTCAGATGCCGATTGGGCTGGATCGGTGGATGACCGGAAAAGCACGAGTGGTGCATGCTTCTATCTTGGCCACTGCCTTGTTGCATGGCACAGTAAAAAGCAGAACTGCATAGCACTCTCGACTGCCGAAGCGGAGTACATTTCTGCAGGAAGTTGTTCAACCCAATTGATTTGGATGAAGAGCGTGTTGAGCGATTTCCGGATTTCAACATCTTCGGTAACCATTTTATGTGACAACACTAGTGCTATTAACATTTCTAAAAACCCTGTGTTGCACTCTAGAACAAAACATATTGAACTTAGATATCATTTTCTTAGAGAGCTAGTTGAATCAAACATTCTTCAACTGTCATATATTTCAACTGAGGATCAATTAGCTGACATCTTAACAAAACCTTTGGATCAAAAACGTTTTATTCACTTGCGTAAAGCAATTGGCATGCTTTCCTTGAAATAAACTCTTTTGAAACCTTTGCTTAGATTAGGTTTTGTTTTTGTTTTTGTTTTGTTTTGTTCTTTATCTATGTTTTGTACATAGCACACTAATTGAGCATAAATCATAATTGACTTTAATTGCATCCTTTTATGCATTTAGAAATTTATTATGTTTTGATGTCATAATATTTCAATGTTGCAATGATCATTTACGTTAATTAAACCATCTTTTAAGTGATCAAAGTCAATTTCTCTCTCAATGATCTCTTGGTATAGTCATTATCATATTTGATTGCTTAGTCGAGTATGAATTCGAGATCAATGGTTTGGTTGAATACCTTATATATTAAATAATTGATAGCCAATTGAGGGGGAGTCAATGAAATGTGAAATGCTCAAAAGATGTGGAAAGAGTTACATCCCAATGAGGAGTGTGAAAACTACCACCACATGGAGAAAATGAAAGAAAAAGATACTCCATGAATGAAAAGCAAATTTTTGTTTTGAAAATTGTTGATGAAATTCATATTGAAATACTTGACTCAGTCGTATTTCATGGTTGGTATAAGGTGGGATTTTTAGTAAAAGATGCTCAAAGAGCCACTCCTTCAACAGATTGTCTAGATATATTATCTAACTTATCTGGGATTTCAAACATCTATTGATCTTGGTACTTCATTTTCTTTACTGAAATTGATGATTTGATAAAGGCATTACACATAAGATCAGGATAGATGTAATTGAAGTTGTTCAACTTTAAGTGTTTTAACTTTCGTAAATTTTCGTTTCATTTTTGGATATTTTTGATAGATTTTGCATAATCTATTTCTTGTTGTATGAAACGATGCTATTTGTTTAAAGTTGACATGGTAAAGTGCTTACATACTTTTTCTGGATTTTATTGTATTTTTTTAATTTTTCTGGAGAAAAAGGTGTAGCCGATCCGGATCGTGGCAAGTGATCCGGATCCCGAACGCAGGATTCTTCCTGCGGGTAGCCGATCCGGATCACATTCTCGTCCGATCCGGATCCCGATTGCAGGATTTTCCCTTTTACCCGATCCGGTTCTCATTCTAGAACCTCTCTCTAGATCGCTTCTAGGGCTTCTTATCAAAGTTCTTCGGATTCAAGTAATTTCTTTATCAAAATTTCTGTTTTTCCAGTTTCTAGAGTTTTCTCTTTCTAGATCTCTTGCTTTGTGAATGGTTTTTGATCAAATTTCTTTGGATTCAAATTAGTTTTGCTTTTATGCTGGGTTTTTCATGATTAACGAGTTTTTAGGCTTCGATTTCTAAAAATTCGGTTTTAGGGCATAAAAGAGGAATTTTTGTAAAACATGAAATTGATCTATTTTTAAAATTCTTTTTGGAAAACTAATTTGATTCTTGGCTTCTCTATATGATTATGATTGTCTAGGTACAATGTTTCAAATTTTTCAAAATTGACAATTTTTCATATGTTCTTGAGTTGGTTTTCACAGGACATTTCTTTAAACTCAAAGCACTAGATCAATGGTTTCTCCTGGTTGATACTGTTACTTATCTCGATGGTGCTCACTAGACCAACCAATAAGTTGAAGAGGGCTAAGAAAGTTCAAAGAAAAGGAGAGGTTGAAATTATCAGTGATACTGAACTTGAGAAAACCCAGATGAAGTACACTGGGACATGTTAACGGATGACGATGATGATGAGAGTTTTGCCTGCTGACTCGAAGCAAAAAGGAAAAGCACCAGTGAACTCTGGGAAGGCTCCTATGCCTGCCCCAACTATCTCTCTAAAACGTAAGCGGCTTGCTCGACGTTTTGGACGGAGAAAGGAGACCGATGTTGAACCACCAATAGCTCCTGACTCTCCGCCACGAGATGAAGAAGTGTTTGTTAACAATGACCGTCTTAGAGCATTTGCACATCGCGAATGCATTGGCGAAAGACATGTGAACATTGAAGCTCTACGAAGTCACTCTCCAGAATTTGGTACTTTGATTGATGAAGCAAATCTCATTCAAGTATGTCGCTTCCCTGAAACTCTCGGATACTGCCTGCACCATGTGAGGACCTTCTATACCAATGCACGGCATCTTCGCGAATTTGAGAACGGTCCGATGGAATTCTATACGAATATCCAAGGAACGAGAATTAAAATCACCCCACAGTTGATTGGTGAGGTTTTGGGAATGGAAGCAAGCGGAAGAGGAGCTCACTATCTGAAAGGTGGATTTGACAAATACTTTATGGTGTAAAGTTATTGAGGGGATTTGTCTCGAGGGAACTCAATCAACGAAAAATCAGTTCGATCCAAAGAACTTCGTCTGGAATATCGCTTCCTAAACTTCATCACTTGCTACAACATACTTCCAAACATGCAGACGAAGGTTGTGAGATGGGAACGGTTGTTGTTCTTATATCTCATAGGACACCCGTCAGAAGCAAGGGCATTGAATGTCAACATTCCATACATCATCTGGAATAGAATGACACGATATGTTGAGCATCCTCATCCTACTGAAAGACTTCCTTTTCCATTGATCATAATGAGGATCTTACAGAAATTTCAAGTTGACATCACCTCGGCGACGTATCATCAATGTTTGAACATGATAGATGAGTCCACAATTGTCAAATCTCTTCACAAGCTGCCTCATGTCACTCAAGCTTCTGCATTTGGAAAGAAGCCTGACACGGATGCATCACCATCTCATCAAGCACCTGGCACAGATGATGAAGCATCATTGACTTCAATTTTCAAGTTGCAGCAACGACTATCCTTCAGCAGGAACGAATGTTGAAGGAACAACAAAGGGTTGCGAATGAACTGGAGCTAACCACAGCAGCTCACATCACCATCACGAAGAAAATAAACTCAATGGACAAGCGGATGCGAAAGATTATGTCCAAGATTGGTTGCACAAGTTCAGACTTTTCAGATTCTGATAACTAACTTTGTCTTTTTGTGCAGGATTTATTTCTCGATAACTGAATTTGGATTAGTTTAGTTGATTCTTTTAGTCTAGTTTAACTCTCAGTTTGTGCATATTCTTAGGTTAATTCTCTTTTGTGCATATTGTTAGAAACTTATGAACTTTTTGTTTACTCTCCTTACATATTGTAGCTCATGCTACATTTTTGGCTTTGTTTGTGACAAAAAGGGGGAGAGAAGAGAGTGAGAGTTGAAGAGTTATAAACTCTGAACAATGAAAAACAATGAACTCTGAACAATGACTGTGAATGAATCAAGGAATGAATCAAGGTAAGTATGAATCTCAACTCAACTTTGGTTTTCTTTTGTGATTGTGACATGCTTCTATACTAACTATTTGACTAACTATTTGGGCATGTAATATGACTAACAAGTTGATGTTGGACTAACATACTTTGACATTTGGTTTTCAACTGCTTAGAAGATATGTTGGTTTTAACTATGTTCTTTCACATATCTGATTCTTTCAAATGTCATGATGAGATCAAACTCTATCTCTGTATTTGGTTTTGTATGTTTCAATTCTTGAGGTATCTAACGATTTTGTTTGTCAAGAATGTTTTCTGTGTGCAGAGTTACAGATGTCTAAGTCTAGAGTCTGTTCTAGGAGTTTATCTCATGTTTTTAATTTCTGGAACTCTTTTGTAAATTTTTGTTGTATGGTGATAGCAACAAAAATATCTTTTTGAATTTTCTTTGTGGATCTGTGTTTTGTCACGAAACCGCCAAAGGGGGAGATTGTTACGGAATTTGAGTTGGCGTATTTCGTGAATAGTTTAAGTCTTGAAGATTGAAGATGAAGAAACTTTGGATCATATACCTCAATCTCAAGAAAGAAGAATTCAAAAGGATCAGGTACGTTTAACTAAATAATTTTGATGATCCGAATACTTCTTATAGTGTAGAAACACCTGGAAGAGGTTTTAATTGCATATTCATCAAAAACTGGACATGGGACATGTTCAGGATCCGGATCGTGTCTTTCAATCCGGATCCCGAAGGGTGTTCGTTCATACACTGGTTCAATCCGGATCGCAGCATTTGATGATCCGGATCCCGAACATGAGTTTTACCTGTTGGCTTGAACGATCCGGATCAGGAATCTCAATCCGGATCCCGAACACATTGTTCTGGTAAAACTGTATGAACGATCCGGATCGGGGATTATGATCCGGATCCCGAACAGGCGATTTTCTGGAAATTGCTTCTGTGCGTCTGCGATCCGGATCGTGACTTGCGCAATCCGGATCGCCGTCGGTAAAACTTTCCAGAAAAGTTTGTTTTTGATCCGAATATTCTTCCTAGGGTTTCTAACCTATAAATAGCCCTTCCATTTCATTTCTAGGGCATCCACAATCGGAAAAAGAGCCGTCATTTTCAAATATCATTTTATACGGCCTTAGATCCACATATAGAGAAGAACGGAAATCATTAGATCTATTTAATGGTTCTTCATCTATATTGATTAGTTTGATTCTAGGTTTTCATACTCATATCTTGAGTTGAATCAAACTAATGAATACTTAGATGGTATTTCCGATCTACTCTTGATCTAAGTATTCGGCGGATCATCACCACCCAAACAAACAACGATTTACCCCAAAATCGGCGCGTGGACTCGCGTGGCCTTGTGGATTCAAGGTGTTATCGCTCTCGTGGATTCGGAGCGAGGTGCGTTCGTGGATTCGAAGCGTGCCATTGGGTGAAGACCGTGGATTCGGTCGGACGTCGTGGACTCGACGTTGGACGCTGTGGATTCAGCGTTGGGCGCGGATCGTGGATTCGAGAAGCGTCGTGGAGCGAGCGGAGAAGATCGACTAGGGCGTATGGTAAAAGGTTGAGTCGTCTGTGAGTACGTTATATCACCTTGTACGTGTGTTAATTCTAGTGGATTTCGCCGTGTTATCGGTCCCGTGGTTTTTTACTCCGGTTTGGAGTTTTCCACGTAAAAATCTTGTGTGTTCTTTTATTTTTCCGCATTGGGTTTTATCGCACAATGATTTTTGAGTGTTTATTGTTTACACCTATTCACCCCCCTCTAGGTGTTTTTTCCCCTATTAGATCCTTATTAACCCAAACCCTACAGATATCACTTCTAGGGTAATCACACCGTGCTCAAAAGGCAACTACAAGGCTAACCTATAGGAAGGTACTCATATAGACCCAATCATAATACTCCCCTTTTTACAGGGTAGAGTATTTCATCCACTCTTTCGACAGTACGTTGTCTGCTGCCAACGTGCTTATCAAAAAAATAGAAAAATACCTACAATCTATCGCCAACAACTAGTCGGAGACATAACTCATACTAAAACCAACAGGAGAACCAACGTACCTGTCATGCCCCGAGTTTTAAAAATCAGGTCTGAAATTTTTTTTTTTTTGAATAAATCAGAGTTTGCAAAACAGGCGTAACAGACCGCCACACATATAAAAAATTCCCTATTCAAAGGAATAGGGTCTCTCCTATACATGCACGGCTAGACTAATCCAATCCTCAATCAGAGAGCAAAACATATCTCACTAAATCAATACTAATCATCAGGAATCATCTGAAATAGCATACTATCATCAAACTGAAATATCTAAATAAACTGGAAGCTGAATGCTATAAATAAAAGTCAGCTACAATCATCGAAGATCTCAGACATCAATATATCATCAGGGGGACAGCTCTATCGTGACAGCCTCACTGGATCGTCTCGACATCCCTCCACCCGACGGACCTGGAAAATGGTCACCCAGGGGGTGTGAGATACACTGTACATATATCCCAGTGGGCACGACGAGCCGAGAAATAGCTAATCGTACCTACTGGGTACTAAAATCTGCGGATAGTAAGAGTCAATAGAAAAAGCTGGAAAACATAAATGTCTACAAATAATCAGAATCCACAGATAGGCTAACTAGGCAGGTAATCAATCATAAGGACTACAGGTAAGAAATACTGTAAATCAGGATATGTCAGTGATACATAAAAGCTGTAGATCATATGTGCTGGAAATCAAAAAGGTATCCACAAGAATCATGCATAACTGAACTGCAAGTAATAAGTATGTCTACAGATAATAAGGCTGGAAATCAACATAACCGAATAGCAAAGGTACAAGGTAAAAGTAATGCGTCAAAGATAAAAACCCAAGTACCCAATCATGCGCCATTATTGGTCTCACAGGACCTCAGGCACAGCCATTGTTCGGCACCCTTTCGGCTGACATAACCTGCACTTACAGACGCCAAGCAGTCCTGGTGCAAAGAGCTCACGGGTCTTTCCTCTAGACCACTTTACCGGTAAAGAACAATCTCCACGGGGAGCTACCCCGGCCATGTTCGTGAAGTACAGCAGTGCGTGGTAAGTCATAATGATCAATCTCACGGTCTAGTGACCGGGTAGTCGGCTACATGCCGAGATCCCAACAGGGAATCATCAATCTATATCTATCAATCGGGATCAATCAATCATGCATATCGGAGTATCAATCAACATCTCAAGTGACAGGAATCAACGAGTAAAATCGAATCATGCAAATCTATGTACTGGGATATAAGAGATGATAAGCAGGTACATATGATGTGTCTCAAGTAGATCAGAACCTATCAGGAATAATCATAGAGCATGTAAACACAATAATCAGGGCTAATCGTGAACGGGTAACATCAAGCACAGGTGTATATATATGACAGGTCTAACGAAGTCAATGTCAATCAGAAGAATCATGATATGTCAAAAGAGATCAGTATATGTCAAAATAGGTCATATAATCAGCAGGCTAGTCAAAACAGGTGTCCGACTGGACTAAAGCAACCAGAGGGTCAAAAAGCTAAAGCCCGGATCGAAAGTAACCCACCTGAGTGTAGGCCGATCCACGATCTCCCGCACAGCTACTGGGAGGCTGGTGCTGAACAACTGGGCCCTGAACATACAACTAGCAATCAGTAACTGACTCGTTCAATCCCATCCCGAGAACACTATAATGCAATTTACACTGGAACTCGAGAAGCCAAATAACTGTAAATCGACCCGCTAACGGTCTACCACTAACCGAAATCTGCTAAACCACAACTGCTGATCCTAAACATCATGTTTTTGACGTTCAAGTAAACAGGGTCTACATCAGGACCATATGAGTCTATAATTACCAAAATGCCCCTGTGACCCCTTTTCTAGTCCAATTTGGACTTCAAGGTTTCCCGATAGTAATCGCGAGACACTAGCCCAACCAGGACAGTGTCGAGGGTAACCTGGGTCAACAACAGCAATCCATACTCAAAACCGGAACGCGAACTCGCGCCGAAATCCGTAAAACTGACGATTTTGTCGTTTTACGAAACCGTATCCGATTTTCGCTCAACGAGAGCCTACGGAACTTTAACAAAATGGCTAGATAGTGCATAAATACTGTCTAAAGACAGTCCGGGGGTTACATTTGCAATCTGGTTCATAATATCTTTTAATTTGCATAAATACGTTAAGTTAATTGCCCGTTTTGGCTCGTTCTTGCAATCCGGGGGTCCAACGACGATGCCGTAAGTTTCAGCGCGTTCGTTACGTCGAGACGGAGCCCGTGCTCACAAGGTTGGGCTGGCACGGGGCCCGAGGGCAAAGTTGGCCCATAAACATCTAGAGTCCAATTTACTACTATGTTAAAGCTTAACATAAACTTGATCAGATCGAGAGCTAGCTAGAGCATGGTGTTAAGCAAGGACAGAGGAGTGCAGTGCTCACCTTTGGCACGTCGGAGACTGGCCGGAAGGCTTGCCGGAGCAAGGTGGTGACAAACACAAACAAGCCCAAAGCTCGGGTTGGCCATCTCTTGATCAAAACGGGCTCAGACCTGGGGCAACAGCAAGCATCAGTTCAAGGACCCTTGCAGAAGATGTTTGGTCCAAGTCTCACCTACCGCCGGCGGCCGGAGGCGGCGGCGGTTGGAACAAAAACCCAACCAAACACATTTGATTAGAAGGTTGGACCAACATAATGTACAGTGGCTACCTGGCCCATACAACTTGATAGGAAGCCTAAATACAATGCCTACGACTTACCTGGGTTGGTGGCCGGCGACCAGAGGCGGCGCCGGCAGCGGCGGGGCAACCTCGGCCAACATCGAGGGTGCAATCCCAGAGAAGAGAAAACCCGCATTAGGTTCCACATGCAAGTGCTTAGGAAGCTTTACAGAGGTCAAGGGATCATACCTGAGCCACTCTCCCATCGGACGGAGCTCCGGCGATCGCCGGAGATCAAAATCTCCAAAACTGGGTGATTCCGGCCACCATTAATGGCGGATTCCGGCCGGCGAGGCCTGGGCCGGCGCAACATGGACCGAAGCGTCCCTCTCGGTCCCCCGATGCTTGGTGAGGAGATGGCCGGAGACGCGGTTGCGCGGCGGCGCCGGACGGCGAAGATCAACCGAGGTGCATTATTGGCCGGTTCTAGGGCAAGCTCGGGAGGCGCGGATCCACAACCGATCACCCTCAAACTTCATGGAGAGCTCACAGTCATGGAGAGGAAGAGGTTCAACAGTCCTGATCTTCATCTCGACGGTTGGATCCTTCCTGCACTCAAATTCGGCCATTTCTTGCTTTTCCGGCGAGGTGATGCTCCCGCCGGCAACCGGGACGACGGCGATTGCTCAAACTTCATAGGCGTGAAGCACTCGACGTCAGGAACAAGCTTCAAGGTTTCATGAGCCATTTAAATTAAATAAGTTCCAACATCTCACCTCGCCGGGAATTGAAGAAGGAAGGGATGCACCAGCGGCGGCGCTCGGCTGGCGTCGGCGCTACTCGAGCACGACTTCTCCGACCCAGTAGGGTCCTCAGTTGCAGTACGGGGCCATCATGGATCCCTGGGAGCTGGCCTCTATCTTGCAACCGAGAAGGAGAAGAAAAGCTTCACCTTCTTCTCCGGCGATGGGGAGGCGGCGGCCGGTGCGCGAGGTCCCATGGAGTGCGGCAGAGAAGCGGGGTGGTTGAAGTGTGCAGCTAGGGCAGAGCTCGGGGGGTCTAGGGTTTCCAAAACCCTAACCCAAAACATGTATGTATATATATACCACATTGCACAATTGCAGATTTGGCCCCTCAAGCTTGATATTTCCAGACCAATCCTTCTCAGTAGTTTTCATTCACACTTAGATCCCTCTCCAATCCGTGGCACGCAAATTGAGACATGAAATATAGGGGGTTTTATGCAAAATACTGTGTTTTTCACTATTTTTCACGCATTTCGAGGCATTTAGTCGTCAATTCAAAAAACGGACTTCGCCACGACGTCCGGCTCGACGAAACCTGTCACGCCCCGGGGGTTTTTAGGTAAAGATAAGCGGAAATGCGTATGTATTTTTTTTTTCTTAACAAATAAGTATCAGCCTCGCCCCCGGTGCGTGTCAGACCACCACATATACAAATTCACTCTTCAAGCGGACAGAGTCTCCTTTGTATATGCACGGCGTCATGCTTACAACATTCAACATACAATCTTTAACCACACAGTCACAGTCAACAAGTACGAGAGTGTAAAGACATTTAATCACATTAAGAGGAACCTACAAGTTTGCAAACGGTGTCCACTCGACACCCATTCCTTTAAAAACGTCTACACATTCACAGTAAGGCGGCTACATCGTTTCGGAATGGATAAATCCACAGGTTTTCAAAGCAGTGCCCACACGACACTTGGTTTTGGAAAACATTTTCGAAACCCCTTTTTGTTCGATATAAAACATGCCGCATATAAGTCATTAAGGAACATTATAAAGATCACATCACAAAATCGTCTCTCAATCCAACATCCACAATATTCCACAGTCAACCAATTGAGAACTTAAACTTAGATAACAAGGGGATGAGATAACTCAAGCAAGAAATAATGGAATAAACCTCATCCAGCTAATGTTCTTTAATCGCTACCTCACCGTCGTCCCGACTACTACACCTAGTCAAACCTGTCACGGAGTGGGTAAAGTCAGTGACAAACAAAGTAGATGTCTTAAGATTAACATGGATTTAAGAACAAACCAATTTACACCGGAACCTTTCGCTAAAACCCTGTGCATAAATAAGCTGGGCACCAACCCCAGAATACCTGATTAAGCTGGGCGCCAACCCCAGAGTAACCAATTAAGCTGGGCACCAACCCCAGAGTACGTGTCGGAGAGACGAAAGTCTCCCCTCGTGCACAACCCCATTGATGCTTTTAACCCCTTCACGGAGCTTGTACGGCCACCTTAGCTGTCGTGAAGAGGTCCTCACGGCTCCCACCCCTTTGTGAGGCACACGGGTCAAACAGACCACTTCTCCGAAAAAGTACACCCATGCGGTGGCCCTATCCGCCTGTGTACGTGCAGCATCCCACCCCAAAATTTGCCGGTGTCGGCGTGTATTGAGCCCCGCGACCGCAGTCGCCATAATTATCATGTTAGAATAAACAGAAACACTTATGCGAAAGGTTTAACATTCCATCTACTTTGTTAGACAAATTAACTAGCCTTTTACGATGATAGATGCACTTACTGCACTTGTTGCACTTATAGCAACGGTACCCACCTGGAATGAAGACAACCGACCGTGCCCGCGACCCTCCTAAGCAAATCAGGAGTCCTCGCGGCCTACTAAAATATCCAAGAGCACCATTTAGCACCTTACCCTAATCAGGTAAAATCAGTGGTCCTAACCACTGCTACATTAAACCCGCAAAAACTGAAATCATCGTGCCTAGGGGACCGCAACGTCAGTCAAAAACCCAACAAGTCAAAACCACCGAGTAAAACTGAAAACTCAGATCAAACCGGTAACGCCAAAGACTAACAACAATCGGACCGCGACTATTCCGTCGCGAACACCGTCGGAACCCAAAACCGCTAACGGAAATCCAGCAAACTCAACCCTCAACCGGTAGCCAACTCGGGACATCAATGGTTAAACCAAGAAGACCCCGACGGCGAAAATGATGAGGAAAGAGACCCGACGGCGCGCCCCCGACGATTTCGTCGAGGCGCGGAGCGTCGGCGAAATTAGCACCCGACATAATAAAACAGTAACCAAAAAGGTCCCAAGTGGCCATGCCAAGAAAATCACGGAGATGGTGATCCTAACGGCGAAAACGGCGCTCAAAACGGTGGAAAAATGGACAAAAACGGAGCTACCGAACTTTGGGCTGTCGGGTGGTGCACGGGAGCAGCCGTGGACCGGGTCTGCGCGTCGGGTGGCCGCGTGGCATGCGTTGGGTGCACGCAGGAGGCGTGCACCGCGCGTCTTGGGCCGGGCCGGTGCATGACGCAAGCGTGCACCGGGTCTTTGCTTCCCAGGTGCGGAGGCGTGCGCCGGGTGCACGCCTAGAGCGTGCACCGTGCAGGCCGGTGCACGGTTAAGTGCACCGGGTCCGCGGCTTCCGCGCCACGGGCGTGCGCCGGGTGCACGCCTCGGGCCGTGGATCGCCCTGTACGGACAAGCACAGTAACCCTAATTTCCGCGGTTTTCTTCGCCGTTTTCGCTCCCGTTTCGCGATTTCTTCTCCGTTTTCGCTCCCGTGCGACTCCGGCAAAGACCCCGCGACCATGGTAACGGCGGCGGCGGCCTCCCGTTTAAAAACGGCGGCGGCGGCCTCCCGTTAACCCACTATGATCTAACGAACACCCACAAAAATTCCCGAATAAATCCGCGGTAAATCTAACGGCTAAACCGTTGATCAACGAACAACCAAAACCTTGATCGGAACCCCGATCAAACCTCCGACCAAGTCCGATAAAAACCATCGATCACACCCGATCAAGAAAACGAACAAAACATTGATCAAAACCAAAATCAAGAACCCGTAATCATTGCACCGACTAAAACGACCACGGAAAATCCCCGATTAATTCGACCAAAGAAACGAAGATCACTAACCTCAATTTATCGGAATCAGAGATCCGATCTTGTTTCCTTGCGGCGTTGGAGACCCGGATCCGCTCCCCGTAGATGATGGCGTCTCGTTCTCCGGTCTCCGGTACGTCAAACGGGGCGATCGGGTTCCTCCGCTTTCTCCTTCCTTCCTTCTTTTCTCCTCCGGTTAGGGTTTTCCTTTTTCTTTTCTCTCCTTTCAAGCTAGGGTTTCGTTTGGTTTTCGGTACGCACAAAAGATGAGGGTTTGAGGAGGCGGTATTTTAGATTAGGGTTTTCCTTCCGGTAACAGGGTTTAATTATCCTCTTATTATTAATTTATTTTCTTTTATTTTCCTTTTATCATACGTACGTAAAAAGAAAAAACCCACGAATATCCGAATATTTATCTCTTAACAATAAATATCTAATCCCACGAGATAAACCCCACCTTTTTAAATCCTAGTCACCGATTATTTAATTTTCTAATTAAATAATCATAGGAAATAAATTTCCAAATTAATTCCTCGTCGCTGATTAATTAATTCCTTAATTAATTAATCACACGGAATATCCAAAATTTCCCAAAAAGCGTGCCGGATATTTTACACGAACTTCGATGCGCGCCTTAAGTCACCGCGATCTTAGAAACCCCATTCCGGGAGATCCGTACATCGGATTCACGGTCCGATCGCACCGTCGGTCTTCATTTTTCGAGCCCTTCGACAGAAAAATACCCGCGCCACATACCGACCGACTTTCAAACATTAGATAATTTTATTCTACTTAAAGGGCGTAATTAATTAACATGTGAGTCGCAAAAACACGTAAAAGCCGAATCACTACAAAACCTATCAGGTAGCGATTTTCGTTTTTCGAAATAGTGCCCGGATAAAACCGCGGTCCATAAATACTGTTCCAAAATACAGTTATCGCGCTTTTTGAGACTCTAGGGTCGTCAAACGGAAATTCCGTCAGCGCCATTGTGTCCAGAACGACGAAACCGTTCAAATCGACTATTTGAAGTGCTATAACTGGTTTCCGGATGGCGAATTGCCCAAAGTTAGCACTTAGGGGATTTGAAATATAGGGTTACTATTCATTTACTGTTCCAGCACTGTTCCACTTAAGTCGCGGGTCCCGCCCGCTTCTTCGCTGATTTCTGAAAGATCCGACCGTTGGATCTGAACATGCTCACTATGGTTTTCGATCAGTTCGACGAGACGGTCGCACTCGTGATCTCGGATTTTCGAAATTAGGCTCGGATTGAAAGGCGCTATTTTTGCCCTATTAACTGTGCAATTTATACTGCAGAAAAGGGGCACTTAGGCTATCCTTGCCATTTATGATCCAAAATTCAACTTGACTTTTTATTCTTTTCCTTTTTATTTATTTACAAAATTTGAATTCTTACATCTCTCCCACCAAAAAGGAAGTTTCGTCCCTGAAACTTAATACAACTAAGAACCAATTAAATGGGAAAAATGCTCCATCATGGTTGATTCACGTTCCCACGTGGCTTCACGCTCTTCGTGGTTCTCCCATTGTACTTTGACATAGGGGATCGATCTATTCCTCAGCTTCTTTTCATCTCGAGCCAGGATCTTCAGGGGTGTCTCCTCATAGCTCAGATCCTCGTGAAGCTGAACTGCGGTGGGGCTGATAATGTGGGAAGGATCCCTGATCCGTGATCATTAGCAGCTCTGGGGACACGTGCTTTCGGCTCAAAGCATCCGCTACCACATTGGCCCAATTACTTGTTCGTTGACCGAACATACACGGTCCCTAATGTCAATGCACCTTGTACTGTGTGGTTTGCGATAACACTA
Source organism: Tillandsia fasciculata (assembly GCA_029168755.2). Taxonomy (NCBI): domain Eukaryota; kingdom Viridiplantae; phylum Streptophyta; class Magnoliopsida; order Poales; family Bromeliaceae; genus Tillandsia; species Tillandsia fasciculata. Next base: position 14,640,931 of record CM054947.1, on the reverse strand, counting down.
GGGTTCACAATTCTGTTTCATCCAAACTGCTAAAAATTCTGGTTCATTTACTGTTCATTTGTACTACCACTTATTTCTATTATCGAATCAGTTGCAAGATCTGGCGAGATCAACGTGGCTAGTGGCCGCAAGCTAGAACGAATGTCTACATTAATGACAAATATAATCTGTCCACTATGTACACGACTATCCGAGACCTACCTAAGGTCCGATATGGTCTGGAATATCAATACTGAAACTATAACATCGCTGTCCAAAGACAACCTTGGAACTAAAATTTAAGTAAGCAGACAAATAGACCCAATCATAATATTCCCCTTTACAGGGTGGGGTATTTCCTCAGCTCTTTCGACAGTAGGTTGTCTGCAGCCAACGTGCTTATCAAAAGAAAAGTGAAATACCAAAATCTGTCGCCAACCTCAAGTTGGGGACACGACTCTCACCGGAATCCAACATAAGGTATAACTCATAGGAGTAACTAAGACTCCACTAAACTCGTACCAAGGTGGGGTCTGAATCTAAATCTAATTCAAACTAGGGTTTCAATCGGGCCCATGGATCACCGGATTTAGCCTGTCCATCAACCATGTCTGCGCCAAAGCACTCACCGTTACCACCATCTCTATCGAAGTAATCGTGAATCCCAAATTAGTTTACACTGATCAGGGTTGGGACACGATTCATTAAGGTCTAATATTTGCTCGATGTCGTCAGGATCCTTCCATCCAAAGCAACATAATTGCTAACCTCAAGGCATCCCAATAGCTATAATCGGGGAATCTCCAGTAATAGCAGCCACAACATAGTTTTGATAATCACGGCTGCGACCAAAGTACTATATCCAATGACGCGAGGACAACTGGAGGATTACTAACTTCTCCAAATACCTGGACTAGTGGTGGGGCCGGTGCAACAGTAGCAACTATCTGATGCTGAGCCATCTGCTGGACTATCCCAGCAAAAGCGGTGAGCTGATTCTCTAACCGCTGCCAACAATCCGAGCTCTAAGGCTCCACTGATACATCAAACCTATGGCTCGTACTACAACCGTTGTTAATACCACACCCACTATGACCACTAAGCCCAGAGCGCGTGCAAACACCGCTCGTAGTCACAACGACAAGATTTACAAACGACTCAGTGTGTGAAAATACACCGGAGCTCCTAACGATCAGACAAATACCCCGCGCACTCACGACATAAGTCATCCTAGGGTTCAATCCTAACCAGATCCTAATCAATTTTCCTAGGTACCGTGTACCTTTTGCTCTGATACCATCTAATCTGTCACGCCCCGAGTTTTAAAAATCAGGTTTGATTTTTTTTTTTTTGAATAAATCAGAGCTTGCAAAACAGGCGTAACAGACCGCCACACATATAGAAAATCCCCTATTCAAAGGAATAGGGTCTCTCCTATACATGCACGGCTAGACTAATCCAATCCTCAATCAGAGAGCAAAACATATCTCACTAAATCAATACTAATCATCAGGAATCATCTGAAATAGCATACTATCATCAAACTGAAATATCTAAATAAACTGGAAGCTGAATGCTATAAATAAAAGTCAGCTACAATCATCGAAGATCTCAGACATCAATATATCATCAGGGGGACAGCTCTATCGTGACAGCCTCACTGGATAGTCCCGACATCCCTCCACCCGACGGACCTGGAAAATGGTCACCCAGGGGGTGTGAGATACACTGTACATGTATCCCAGTGGGCACGACGAGCCGAGAAATACCTAATCGTACCTACTGGGTACTAAAATCTGTGGATAGTAAGAGTAAATAGGAAAAGCTGGAAAACATAAATGTCTACAAATAATCAGAATCCACAGATAGGCTAACTAGGCAGGTAATCAATCATAAGGACTGCAGGTAAGAAATACTGTAAATCAGGATATGTCAGTGATAATCAATCATAAAAGCTGTAGATCATATGTGCTGGAAATCAAAAAGGTATCCACAAGAATCATGCATAACTGAACTGCAAGTAATAAGTATGTCTACAGATAATAAGGCTGGAAATCAACATAACCGAATAGCAAAGGTACAAGGTAAAAGTAATGCGTCAAAGATAGAAACCCAAGTTGTGATGATCCGGACTCCCGCAGAACTGCGCAACCTTAAATAGTGACTGTAGGAAGCTTGTACAGTACAACGAAGCCTGTAGAATCGAAATTGGATATTTAAAATAGACTTGGCACGAAAATCGGAGCAAATGGGATTTTCTGGGAGCTTTTTGCAAAATTTTGGATGAGAATTTGGCGAAACGGACGTCGTATTTGGACTCAGCGCGCGAAAACGGTCGAAACGGTATATTTACTTTATTTTTTCGGCTTTCGGGTACTGTTCACGCCGGAACAGTAACCGCCGGCCGGAATTACTGTTCCGGCCGGCGGCGGCCGCCGGCGAGCGGCGGCGGGCGGCGGCGCACGGCGGCGGGCAGCGGCGCAGCGGCGGGGCAGCGGCGGAGCGCGGAGGAGCGCGGCGCGGGCAGGCGCGGGCAGGCGCGGGCAGGGGCGCTGGTGCGCGGTCCACGGCGAGGCGTGCACCGGGTGCACCGAAAGTTCCAGCTGCCACGTGGCAGCTTCCCATTGGCTGGCCGGCTTCTAGAAGCTTCTGGATGGTGACACGTGGCAGCATCCTGTAGGCCGACAAATTTCCGGAAGACCCGGAGCGCGGACCGAGCACATGGACCACGTGGCCACGTGGCGAAATCTGATTGGCCCTGCACAGGCTGTTTCCTGTTTGTGGACACGTGGCGCTTCCTGGATGGCCAGTTTCGGTGTTTCCTGTTCGGATCTGATCCCGTGTGGGAATATTCCCTTTGGCCCATTATAAAGAGGGAACCCCCACCCCCTCTCTTTGCACCTTGATTTGCGAGCCATAGAGAGAGAATCAGAAAAAGTGCCCTTACGAAAGTTTTTCCTCTCTCTCTCCTCTTTCTCTCTCTACAATCTCAGAATTTTAGGAGTTACAGATAGTGAGATATCTGCGACGCGGCGCACTGCGACGATTTTCTTTTTAGGCCCATTTCCCGTCGCAGTTCCGTCGAAAATTCACTGCGGGCTAACCGGGTGGAATTTTTGGACGATTTTTGCGGCAGCGCGACCGTAAGAGGTAGGGCTTCGATTTCCGTGTTGATCATTTTGCTCCGTTTCGTACTTTTGGCACAGTTTTCAAGTCCTCTTTGACCCCCCTTTTTACTGTGATGGTTTTTGGACAGCACCGACTTCTCCGATTTTTATCTTGACGTAGGAGCGTCAGATCGAGGCGTTTAAAGAGTCGATTTTGATCTACTCTTCGCGAGGAACGCAACCGTGATTTTTCTGGGATTTTAGGAGCTCATTTTAGAGGTGAAAAATTCCTCTTTTCCCGTGCTGTCTGAAAAACAGCAAATATTGTGCTTTTTGGGATTTGTATTTATACCGGGAGCGTTGATTTGCAGGATTTGAGGACTGTGGACAACCAGGAGACTACCTGGGGTGTTGTTTGAGCTGTTCGAGGTGGGCGGTTGTTGCTTACCTCATTTTTGACAAGCTCACTGGGATTACTAGAAATCCCCTAAAATATACAATGATAATTGATGAGAACAATTGGGACAAAGTAATATGATAATTGCTGAGAACCATTGGGACTACTAACAGGACTACTAACAGGACTACTAACAGGACAACTAACAGGACAATTAATGAGAACCATTGGGACAAATTAATATGACAAATGACAAGGACCGCTGGGACAAACTCCCCTAAAATTTAATATAACCCCACAAATGATATGATGACTTATATTGGGACACTGTGATTGAGACAAAGGCTATGATCTCGCATGCAAATGACTTTTATTCAGTAAATCAATTGTTTTTAAACCTTTGACACTATTTTACAACTTTTAAAAATAAAGACAGTTGCATGCATGCCCGGACATCAGGTAAGGCCACTATTCATTGCTACACTATCATATTGGGATTTGAACATGTTTCATTGTTGTCCTTTGCATTCATATGTTGTTGCTCAAGTGTGAGCAGGGGTTTGGGATAGTGTAGCCAAGGTTGTGCTAGATTGTGGACTTGTGGGGTATTGCGGTGACCGCGGACAGTAGGCGGTTGACCAGATGTTTATCCTTGCATCAGATTGGGGTTGAGTTTGGTTTATTATTGCATCAGTTGGGGATTGGGTTTCTGTAGTGGATGGAGTTTTCCACTTTGATCATAGTCATGATCCAGTCCTGCTATTTGAGACATGTGCTACAGAGATACTTGTGATACTGATGACAGAGATATTTTACTCGTGTGGGTCGCTCCCCTCGAGTGCCACTCCGGAGTAGGCTTAGGACCGAGCCGTGTGCCGGTCGTTGGATATTATGGGATCGTGCCGTGTGCCGATCAGATACTGGTTCTTGAGCAGGCAATACCAGTCGTGTATCGGTTGCTAGATTGGGTTTATTTGGACAGATACTATTTCTGATGCATGCATACAGTTTTGACAGCATAATAGTGGTAGTTTTTTCTGTTTCAGCATCTTTTGTATCTACCACTTCCCCTTTTCCCTTTTGCCTCTAGTAGTCCTAGTGGGTGCGTCAGAGTTGAGGTTTTTACCCACTAGGGGAGGCTGCTGGTTTATCTGGTAGTTCTCACCCCCATTATTGTTTTCTGTTTCTTTCTTCTCCTTTATTTTGCAGAGTCATCTGCGGGAGCTGCTAGGCCATCGGCAGCTGATCGAGGTAAGGGGATCGCTGAATAGATAGATCTCCTGGGAGACTGAGAGCTGTAGATAGACGTTGTACCCTCCACTCAGACTGTGATATTCTCCTTTTATTTTGGGTCTGGCTTCCGCCAGCTGGTTGTATTATTTTGGTGAGCTGGGAGATTATTGTACTATTACAGTTGTATTTGTAGTTCCAGTCTGAGATACTATGTGGTTCTTCTATTTCAGCTCTGTATTATGCTCTTTTATTGTACATTTATATCTGAGCAGGTTACCAGCGCTTCGTGTACGCGGGAAATCCCGTGTGCACGGCGGATCTGTAGACGGGCCCGGGTCCTGATTTGCCCCGGGGCGTGACAGATTAAGTTGGTATCAGAGCTTAGGGATAGTTCAGTTGGGACTTAGGAAACCCTAGGCTTTTGGCAGACCCTAGGATAATAGGGCATGAGAGACGTGACATTTTGCGAAAGTCGTCGATTTATTTGTTGACTCTTCCAGTGAGAGAAGAGGGATCGACATACCCTATTTCTGGTGGACAGTTATGTTGGCTGCAGACAACATAAAGTCACAGAAATAGGGGAATGTCTTTGACTTTCGCTAGATTGGGTCGTGTGGGGTTATGATACTGAGTGTGGTTTCTTGTGGTAGGATGCCTCCGCGACGTAGGATGTTGACGCGTTCTCAGCCTGATTCCCCTGAACCCGATCAGGAGGAGTCCGGGCAGGGCCAGCAGAGTGAGGTGCAAGAGCTGCAGGCTCAGATGGCCCAGATGTCAGAGGCTGTTCGGCGTCAGGAGGAGGCTATGGGTCGGCTGACGCAGATGTTAGAGCAGAGGGCTCAGCCTGTTGTAGCACCTTCAGAGAATTCTCCCGTACCTTCTTCCCCTGCTGTGAATCCCCCAGTTGTACCGGTGACCCCGGCATCCCCTGTTGCTCGGGGTACTGGTGGACAGCCGACTGGGTTGACAGGATCTCTGACCCCGGCAGAGCAGCGGGGAGTGGTGGACCTGTTGATGAGGTTCCGCCAGTTTGACCCACCCCATTTTTCGGGGCAAAGTACTGAGCCGTGGGAGGCAGAGTCGTGGATCACGGCGATGGAGCGACGTTTTGAGACGTTGTTTATCGAGGAGCGATATCAGGTGTTATTGGCGACGAACTTTTTGGAACACAACGCCGAAGCTTGGTGGCGGCGTGTTCGACCGGCTGGTCCGCCTGGGGCTCAGCTCCTGACCTGGGCGGAGTTCCGCAATCTCCTTCTTGGGGCTTTCTTCCCGGAAAGCGTCCGGCAGAGGTTGGAGGAACAGTTGAGAAACCTCCGACAAGGAGATCGGCCCGTACACGAGTACATTGCCAATTTCAATCAATTGTTGGCATGTGTACCGAACGTGGCCAGGGATGAGGCGCACCGGATCTACATGTTCGAGCGAGGATTGCGCCGGGACCTTTTTCAATTGGTTCGCTCGCGTAGGTTGCAGACCTTGGAGGCCTCGATGGAGCAGGCACTCTACGTTGAGTGCGGGGAGGTAGTGATGGGGGAGGTAGCTCCAGCTCCCGTAGTGATCCCGGGGGCGAAGCGACCGGCACCGGAGGTTGGGGGACAATCTAGTTCGTGGAGGCCGCCACGACCGCCGCAGCCACAGTTCCCCGGCCAAGGACGGTCCGAGCGGCGAGGACCTGGTGGATCCCAGAGGCCCAGAAGCAGCAGCAGCAGCAAAGATCACAGTCGTCGCAGCGTGGTCGCAGCGGCAGCCTCAGCGACAGCGGCAGTCTCAACAGCAACCGACAACCACGGCCCCCGGCAATTGTATTTTCTGTGGAGGCCAGCATTTTCCCAACACCTGCGACCAGCGGTGGGGTCGCTGCTATCGATGTGGACAGCCCGGGCACATTCGAGCTTCGTGCCCCTTTTCGGCCCCCGCCACCCCTTCTTCAGCATCTGTTCCATCTTCATCGCAGCAGCGGTCGACGGCTCAGCGGCCATATGCTCCAGCAAGCAGGCCATCTTCTTCCCATCCCACGGATTATCGCCCTCCAGCTCAGAGTGGGCGAGTGTATGCTGCGCAGGTAGAGGACTCTTCGGCAGCAGATCATGTGGTGGCAGGTATCACCTTACTTTCTGGCATTAGGACTCGTACTTTATTTGATACTGGAGCATCGCATTCTTTTATTAGTAGATCATTTGCATCATTACATGGGTTAGAGGTAGGACTTTTGCCACGTGCACGAGAGGTTCAGATTCCCGATCACACTTTGCACGTGGAGGAGTGTTGTTGGTCCTGCCCGATGCAAATCGAGTCCTGGATTATGCCAGCAGACCTGTTGGTCTTGAGACAGCTGAAGGACTTCGATGTGGTCCTCGGGATGGACTGGCTGGCTCGGTATTTGCGACTATTGATTGTGCCGCAAGAACTGTCACTTTTAGAGAGCCAGGCCAGGAGATGTTGGTATACCGGGGATGTCAGAGTGCTTTCTTTGCCTCTATGATTTCGACTTCCCGAGCGAGGCAGATGATCCGTCGAGGATGTGTAGCCTTTTTGGCTAGTGTTGTTGAGGGGCCTACGGCGGCGCCGGGAACTCGGGGATATCCCTATTGCCCGCGAGTTTCGGATGTTTTCCACCTGAGCTGACTAGCATGCCGCCAGATAGGGAGATTGAGTTTGTGATTGACGTAGTTCCAGGAACTGCGCCAATCTCAAAGGCTCCTTACCGGATGGCACCGGCTGAGCTGCGAGAGCTTAAGGCGCAACTCCAAGATTTGATGGATAAGGGCTTTATTAGGCCGAGTGTGTCGCCTTGGGGAGCGCCGGTGCTATTCGTGAAGAAGAAGGATGGGTCACTTCGACTTTGTGTGGATTATAGGGAATTAAATAAAGTGACCATCAAGAACAAGTACCCTTTGCCGCGCATCGATGATCTTTTTGATCAGCTGCAAGGGTCTTGTGTCTTCTCTAAGATAGATCTGCAATCCGGTTACCACCAGTTGAAGGTGAAGGCCGAGGATATTCCGAAAACGGCATTCAGATCACGGTACGGGCATTATGAGTTTACAGTTATGCCTTTTGGGCTAACTAATGCCCCTGCCGCATTCATGGATTTAATGAACCGGATCTTCCGACCATACTTGGATCGATTCGTGGTGTGTTCATTGATGATATCTTGATCTACTCCCGAAGTGATGCTGAGCATGAGGAGCACTTAAGGATTGTGCTACAACTTCTGCGAGAGAAGAAGTTGTATGCCAAGCTGGCAAAGTGCGAGTTTTGGCTTCGGGAGGTAGTTTTCTTGGGCCATGTGATTTCCGCCGCAGGTGTGGCGGTAGACCCGGCGAAGATTGAGGCAGTCCGAGATTGGCCCCGACCGACGACGGTTTCTGAGGTGCGTAGCTTTATGGGTTTAGCTGGGTATTATCGTCGGTTTGTGGAAGGCTTTGCGAAGCTTTCCACACCCCTCACTCGCTTGACGCGTAAAGGAGTGAAGTTTATCTGGAGTGAGGACTGTCAGAGGAGCTTTGAGGAGCTAAAGAATAGATTGATGACCGCTCCTATCCTTTCCCTCCCTGTTATGGGAAAAGGATATGTGATCTACAGTGACGCATCACACAGTGGACTTGGTTGTGTGTTGATGCAGGAAGGGAGGGTAATTGCTTATGCATCAAGGCAACTCAAGGATTACGAGAAGAATTACCCTACCCATGACTTGGAGCTTGCTGCTGTAGTGTTTGCACTGAAGCTTTGGCGTCATTACCTATATGGAGAGCACTGTGAAATCTACACCGACCACAAGAGCCTAAAGTACCTGTTCACGCAGAAGGAGCTGAATTTAGGCAGCGTAGGTGGTTAGAGCTATTAAAGGATTATGATGTGGATATTCTCTACCACCCAGGCAAGGCTAATGTGGTCGCTGATGCCTTGAGTAGGAGAGCGGTGCAAAGTTTGTCTATGTTGATCACAGACCAGGCACCGCTATTAGAGGAGATGAGACGGCTCGAGTAGAGGTTGTGTCCCCTGGGGTCTCTGCTAGACTGACATCTTTAGTCGTGCAGCCCACTCTGCTGGACAGGATCAAGGAGAAACAGAGTGAGGACCCCCACTTGACCAGGATTAGAGATCAGATTCCGAGTGATCAGTCAGGGGACTTTACGGTGGATGCCTCGGGAGTACTGAGGTACAGGAACCGAGCATGTGTGCCAGCGGATGCGGAGATCAGAGAGCAGATATTGCGAGAGGCCCATTATACACCTTATACCCTACATCCTGGTGGGACTAAGATGTATAAGGACCTCAAGGCACACTTCTTGGTGGAATGGCATGAAAAGGGATATCGGGAGATTTGTGGCTCAGTGTTTAACTTGTCAGCAGGTGAAAGCTGAGCATCGAGTGCCAGCTGGCAAGTTACAGAGTCTCCCAATTCCCAGTGGAAATGGGACCACATTACGATGGATTTCGTGGTCGGATTGCCGAGGGCACAGGGAGGAGCAGATGCTATCTGGGTAGTCGTGGATCGACTTACCAAGTCAGCGCACTTTCTGCCCATGCAGACTACTTGGCCACTTGAGCGACTAGCCCAGTTATATCTGGATGAGATAGTGAGATTACATGGAGTACCAGCCTCCATTGTATCAGATAGAGACCCGAGGTTTGTTTCGCATTTCTGGAAAGTTTGCAGACAGCCTTGGGGACTGAACTCAGGTTCAGTACAGCTTTCCATCCGCAGACTGATGGGCAGTCAGAGCGGACGATACAAATCCTGGAGGACATGCTTGAGGGCTTGCGTCTGGATTTCGGCGGAGGGTGGATTCGACACTTATCTTTAGCTGAGTTCGCGTACAACAATAGCTTTCAAGCGAGCATTCAGATGGCTCCGTTTGAAGCGTTGTATGGACGCAAGTGTCGATCACCACTTTATTGGAGTGACGTGGGCGAGAGGCGGACCTTGGGACCAGATGTCTTGTTAGAGGCAGAAGAGAAGGTCCGAGTGATTCGACAAGCATCTTCAGACCGCCCAGAGCCGACAAAGGAGTTATGCCGATGTTCGGCGACGAGACTTAGAGTTTCAGGTTGGAGATCATGTATTCCTGAAAGTCTCGCCGTCCAAAGGAATCAGGAGGTTCGGCATTCGTGGGAAACTTAGCCCCCGATACATTGGACCCTTTGAGGTATTGGAGCGTATCGGGCCAGTTGCCTACCGACTTGCACTTCCTCCGAGGCTTGCTGGTGTCCATGATGTATTTCATGTTTCTACTCTGAGGAGGTATGTCTTCGACCCGTCGCACGTCATCGACTTCACACCGCTCGAGATCAGCGAGGATTTGAGGTATGAGGAGCGCCCACTGCGAATTCTGGATCGAGAGGTGAGAGAATTGCGCAGTCGGCCATTCCCTATGTGAAATCCAATGGAGCAATCATGACGAGCGCGAGGCTACATGGGAGCTCGAGTCGGAGATGAGAATGCTCACCCCTACTTATTTGAGAATCGGACTGAGGATGTGTTTAGTCTCGTTTCGAGGACGAAACTCTTTTTAGTGGGGGAGGATGTGATGATCCGGACTCCCGCAGAACTGCGCAACATTAAATAGTGACTGTAAGAACTGTACGGTGCAACGAAGCTTGTAGAATCGAAATTGGATTTAAAATAGACGGCGCGAAAATCGGAGCAAATGGATTTTCGGGAGCTTTCGGCAAAATTTCGGATGAGAATTTGGCAAAACGGACGGCGAATTTGGACTCAGCGCGCGAAAAAACGATCAAAATGGTATATTTATTTATTT